>CM048925.1:16219903-16812403 GCA_026686955.1 Epinephelus cyanopodus | reverse complement strand
GTGTGTCATCAGGACCTGTTCCTCAGCACCACTATGGAAAACCAAATGGCCGCACCGACTGCCTGCCCTGCTTTATTTAAAGCCGTTACCATGACTGCATAACTTGAAGTGAAACACATATACTGCGGCACACATGTGTCATTTAAATACAACATAACTCCAAAGGCTCGAGGTAGTGACATTTATACTGCAACAAGCATAAAGTCAATTATTCAACATGAACTAGATGTCTAAATGTTGAGATTATCATCTGTTAGTGAACGCGAGAGAGAGAAAGCTCAGTGAAGTTTAGTTGAATTGTAAATTTGAGCTCTGTGAAATGTCATCTTTCAAACCAAGTTCACGTGTCCGGGGAATAAAAGTGGCTTAGAGAGCCAGTTGATCATGTGAGAAACAGCACAGTAGGAGCGAGCCCCTCTCGCCCCTTCCTGCTGAAATGAGAAGGCCAGCTGCAGATACAGCTTTCCCACATTTTGCACAGGATCCCAGGAGATGGGTGGTCAAGACAGAAACTCCCCTTGTATTACAAAAAGAGGAAAACCTTCCAGCGAATGGATATGTCTTTGCAGTGATAGCCCTTTAAGGAAATGCGTGATGTGGCTCCCTTTCCAGTTATTGTTTTTGGACAAACGGGAGCAAAGATGTGCAAATCATCCACTGATTTATTGTAATTCTCTACAGATGGGAAAGTGTTCACATGCACTTCAGGCGATGGACTGTAAAATGTAAGGTAAACCTGACAGCGCTCAGCTGTGGAACACACTGAGAACCAGAAAAGCCTGTGATTTGTTTCACTGTCTCGGCTGAGATCACATCAAGGCTTTGTGTTTTAGTCTGACGAGTCCTACAGCAGCGAGGTCAAAGGTCACTGTGATAGCTATCAGCCCTCACCACACCCAGCTGCTCTTCACAGACCTAAATACTGGTACTTGTAGTTTACGCTCAACAAAGATGGTTTAAAAAGGCCCTTAAACACGGGTTGTTTACAAAAAGACCCACTAAGTAAGTGTATATGTGACTTTTTCCATCTGATGGGAATGTGATCCTTCCCCTTTTTTAGTGCTCCACACAACCCCGCTTTTCTATGATGTAAACAGCAGCCCACTTCGCTAATTGACTTTCTCTGTCCTCTCAGGACAATAGAGGCTGGTCCTTGGCTTCTTTATGACTTCCCCTTTATGAGTCCTCGGTTGATTATGCCTTCAAGAAGCCCTTAATAAAGACTAAGCAAACAGAGCTTTCGGCAGAGCGCATGGAAAACTCCGAGGCTGCTGTGAAAAGGCTTTCTCCCTCCTCGTGGCAGGGTGCCAGCCCTATAGCATGGGACGAAGACGAAGAGGATATTCGCCAAAAACACATAGGCTAAATGAAAAGCTCATGAAAAGCTTTCACTGGCGTGTTCCACTAAGGCAATGAAAAAGCTCTTAGTTTAGCCATGTAAGTATTTTTCATTTCAGAATAACATCACATGTAGTGGAAAACTGAATGGAATAAATGCTGCGGCATGAATGGAAATCTGTGTCTTGTTTTCAATCAAATTCCATCTCTATTAACCTGAGTGTCAGCGCGCTGTGAATGCTTACATTTTGGCGGCACTGCAGTGGAAAGAAGTTTGAACATAACATTATATTTTTCTCAAAAGAAATATTTCAAGGGTAGAAGTGTTAAAGTCATCTTTCACACCGAGCCTTGGCAGCTGTTCAGTCCGCCTGAGGGCCCTCAATAACCACAGAGGGTCACCTTAAACAAAAACCTAATTTCCTGCTTGGTGAGAGTGCTGGGATACTAATCAAGATAAAAGGAGCTGGAACAGGAAGTGAGGTGAGTGTTTGGCATGTAAGGTGGTGAACTTCCTCTTTTTTGCCATAAAAAGCTAATAAAACAATCTGCTGTAAAGCCACTTTTCCTTTTGTTCACCTCCCCCTGACAGAAACAACACCTCTGGGTGTCCACTGCATTTCTTACATTCTTTGGGCCAGTTAAGCTGGAGGCCTCATGATTCCCACCCACTGCATTTGATCAGCTGTTCTGTGGGAGTCGGAGAAAGGCCTTGAACATTTAACTGTCCTCAACCAACTGTGGGGGAGGACAGAGGTGGTGGAGACAGTAGCTGCATACGTACTTCAGTGAGTGCTGCAGCTGCCCATACAAAGTACCTACTGTTGCTTAAAGTATGCACACTACCTTGTCATGGCTTTGCACCCTGGACTTTGACCCTCTTGGTCAATATCCGTCACAGTCTGTAGCACAAAATATGAAGTAGAAAGAACTACAATTACCACCTTGTGGTAAGCTTTAAATGTTGCTGCAAAGAAGCTACATATTCTAAAAACAGAAGATCTACACAATCATCACAGTAGAGTCACCAATTCTGTATCTGACCAAACGTCTCCTCGTCTGTTCCTGAGTTATGGTGTTAAATAATGGCTAGTAAAGTGTTTTATGCGGAACATTATGATGTCACGGTGAAGCTGACTTTGACCTTTTGAATATTAAATGTCATCGCTTCACCATTTTATTCTTTCACACACTGAAATTTTGTCATAATCAGCGTATGAATTCTTGAGTTATGGCCAAAAACATGTTTTGTGAGGTCACAGTGACCTTGACCTTTGACAACCAAATTCTAATTAGTACATTGTTGAGTCCAAGTGGATGTTTGTGCCAAATTTGAAGAAATTCCATAAAGGTGTCCTTGAGATATTGAGATATCACAAAATTGCATTCATGGGAATGGGACAGACAACCCAGAAATTGTTGTCCCAATTTGTGTTTCTTAGAATAGCGAAGGCATGACCCATCCTACTCTACTACTTGTTGCCCTCTTCTTTGGGTCGGTTAAGTTCAGGCAAGAGGACTTTGCTTGGTTCGGACAAGGTTAAGAGTGCTTTCACACCTGCCCTGTTTGGTTCGGTCCAATCGAACTTAAGTTCATTTGCCCCTTAAGTGCGGTTCATTTGGGCAGGTGTGAACGCAGCAATTGCACTCGTGTGCACACCAAAACAACCGAACTGAGACGTTTTTGAAGAGGTCTCAGTCCGGTTACAAACGAACTTTGGTGCGGTTCGTTTGTGGTGAGAACGTGTTCCAGCCTTGATCCAAGATGCCAGGGAGCAAGTCGTGTTGTCTGCTCACTGGTCACACAAATGTGATCCCAACACAAAAAGGACCCCTCCTTTCTTTTCGATATATGTTTTACACATTTGATCAAATCTGTTATGTTCAAATCTGTATTCCGTCTTTCATCTGGCAGCAGTAGCAATTTTCCCTTGGGTACAGTAAAGTTAAATTGTTTTGTAGTTGTCAAATAAGTGCTGCGAACAAGCACAATTTTTTATTATATTTCAATGTCCAATTCCACTTCTCCCTCTGTTTCCTATTATCTTCACAGCTTCAGTAATCTCTGAGGATTTAAAACTTTTTCATCTCATCAGAGAAATATTCCTTTTACTTTAAATAATTCTGCCCAGTGCCACACTATTTGAAGATGTGTTTTCATCCTGGTCTCATCCCAAAAACTGCTGCTGGAAACCGCAGACACAGTCAGACATAATAGCGCCTCATTGTTAGTGCTGTGTTACAGGAGGAAGTAGAAGCTAAACACTGGGAGATTCTCCATTGTTTGTATGGAAGCTGATGGAGCCGCATGTCCTTTCACTACTAGGCTGTTTTACATTCCCAATTTCCGTCCATTGAATAGGGCTGTGGAGGCAAGTGTCCAGCATTGTGCCGATGGGTGGGTGATAAAAACCTGGGTATCATGCAGAGAGAGAAAGGGTTGTAAATAGATGGGCACATTGTTTTTGCTGGCTAAATGAGGCTTGGTGGGTGCTTGGGTTGGGGGGCACTCAATGTTTTATAGTAGCAATACTTCCATACTGTTTAGTGTGCCAGACAAATATTTAGTTTGTCTCAATGCATAGTGTTTCAAATGCCGTATGCCAAAAATACCAGGATGTTCTTCTGCATCCGGTTGCATGTTGCTGTATACAAGCCAGCATGTCTGAAACCCAATCCTACCCTCACAGCGAGATACGTCACATCAACTGAGCAGCAACCAATCTACAGTATATGCTGTTATAACCTAAAAGTTAAAACTACATACATGCAAAGTAACAAACAGTAACAGCAGAGCTCTTCAGATTGCAAATTTGCGTTTCCTTGGATGTTAAAGGCATGACTCGCCCTTCTCTGCCTTAATCTGCCTCTGATTGGCCACCCTGAAAGCCATAGGCTGCTTTCAGACCTAGAGTTGTCTTGCTTTGGTTCGAATCAGGGGAAAATTTTGTTACCATGTTGCATAATTGCCTAGAGTTGGTTCATGTTCTCACGGCAGCATTTACAAGCAGACTAGATAAAATGCTTAGTGTGAGAAAGCTGCTCTTGATTGGTCAGAATTTCCATGCGGGAAAAATCCAGGAAGTAAACAAAACGTTGAAGACAAGAACACTTGCAAGATAAATGTGACACTTTCTAACGTCACAATGGAGGGACAACTACGCAGGTTGATTTTAGCGCTGCTCATCGTGGACTATATTGCTGTCATTGTTCATTTTAGTCAAACCATAGTTTGAAAACGAGGCGCGGCTCCAACTAGAAAACAATGTTTTGATGCATTGGATGTGCTGAATGTGCATATTAAGGCAGTACAGGAGGAGGTGCACATTAATAATCCTCCAGGACTGTAACATGCTCATGGTTGACCCAAACAATGTGTCATGTGACTGCAGTTGGTTCAGATCCAGGTCAGAACACGTTCTCACCACAAACGAACTGCACCAGAGTTTGTTTGTAACCAGACCGAGGCCACCTCTTCAAGGTGGTCTCGGTCCCGAACCAAACATGGCAGGGGTGAAAGCACCCTGACACAAAGCACATAAACCAACCGATACTTTCTACGCATTTTTACTTTCAGTATATCAGAAATTTATGAGCAGGTTTCAACCAAAAGAATAAAGATAACTCTACGACTGCAGCACATTTTACAACAGACAAAGAGGCAGCAGCATCCTCTTTGCTTATATTGTTCCCTGATGAGAGATCTAGAAATGTGCAGCCCGTAGCACAAGTGTTTGTTTACATCATAAGAAATAATACTCTTTCTCAGACAAGGGGTCTCTGAGGCTTTGATAAGGATCATGGGTATTTATTACACCCAGCAGAGCCCTTTCAGTGAATTGTTTGATAATCATCTAGCACACGCTAGAGAGGATTTCTGAATGTGGATGCTAATATTGCCTGTGTTTTTATGCATAATGACAAACAATGGAGACAAAGCCGGCGACACGGAGATGAACAGAGAGCGCTGTCAGACCAGAGTCCGTGAAAATCCCTGAGCATTGAGAGCACAGAGGACAGTTTAAATGTGGATGGAGATTTTGGTTATGCTATACAATGAACATCCCTTGAGACTGACATTGTGTGTCCTGTAATTGCCCCGAGTCTGCCTCTCTGGTCTCAGTCTCCGCTGGGGGTGACATCTCGTCTCAAAGGCAGAGAGAGGGGAGATATCTACAGACCAATCACAGCCCAGTTAGTCAAAACCCCCATCAGCTGGTCACAGCTCCATCTCTCACACTCCTCTCACTCCTCCTGG
The DNA here is from genome assembly GCA_026686955.1 of Epinephelus cyanopodus. Classification (NCBI taxonomy): domain Eukaryota; kingdom Metazoa; phylum Chordata; class Actinopteri; order Perciformes; family Serranidae; genus Epinephelus; species Epinephelus cyanopodus. The sequence goes on along the minus strand of CM048925.1, from coordinate 16,806,807 downwards.
GGAGAAAAGCACTGGGCTGAAGCCAATTCAAAACTACAGGGTCAGACGCACACACACACACACACACACACACACACACACACACACACACACAGAGCGGCAGCGAGAGACCTTGACCTGCTCATTCTCCTCCAAAACCTCAATGCCAAAGCTTCGGCTCTAAATAAATACAGCCTTCAAAGGGAGAGATAGTTTAACCCTCTGGAACCAACACTTTGTTTCAGCCCTGGTTTGACTGATAATCCCTCACAAATCCTAAATCTCTGTGGGATTCACAGTCAGCCAAAGGGGCAGAAATATACATGCAGAGACAAAGAGCTTACAAAACATGCAAAAATTCGAATCAAAGCTTGTATCCGTTGGAAAATTTGGAAGCAAGTACGGGATAGAGTAAAAGATACCAAAGGTTTGGGGCGTACAGAATGAGTGGTGTGGTAGATACATAAAGACGATGTGGTCATGGATTAATATCATCACATGAAAGCCACATCTTTTTCAGTTGAAGCAAGTGGGACTGAGAAGCCGTTGCACACACACCCACAGATGAATATTTGCATATTCACACAGACTATCCAACTGACACACAGGGACATAACCAGGACGTTAGAAATAAGAGTCTGTTAGTTTGATCCCCACCCCCACTGCTTCTGGTGGAATATTTTAAAGCCTTTAGTATAAATCATTGCATTTTGGGAGAGCACATTATTACTCCAGTCCTTAGGCTCAAAGAAAATAATCAACAGGCTGTAGATCAATTGCATCATGCGTGCAAGTTCTTGAGCAGCACAAAGAACATTTCCCTAAGGAGGACTTCATTTTTAAGTCTGTAATCCTCTTGGAAATAATGTCAGTCAGAAATATATGTATTGCCAATGCAAGACCCAGACACAACACACTGACATCAAAGAAACAGCGGCGACAAAGGGTGGCTGTTGCGTCCCCTAACATTGCTCGCCTCTCAGTCAGAAAGTTGCACCTTAACACGCCACAAAGACTACAGCCAACAGCCAGCTAGCAAGTACGTTCTGCACCTGCGTGAAAGGAAATAACTCTCCACACCAGCAGGCGTCCGTAGTCTGTATTCGTAATTCAAAGATGGAAACCGGAAGATCGACAAGACCCATTCAAGATGCTAGTTTGCCATTAAGCACATTAACAACACATCTGACAATGAAAGAACAAAGGATGCAGTAACAATAACGTAATTATGAATTAGTTCTGCTAAAGAGCTTAGTGGCTCATAAAAATAATCCTACCTAACATAACTTTGTGTCAATCTCACTCCCTCTTGACTTAAGTCATTTGTTTGCTTTCCTAACACGTGGTTAGGTTTAGGATATAAGAACAGGGTTTGGCTTTAGAATCTTGCAGAATGTAGACACTGCTCTCTTGGGTGAAAGTCGTTGGGTGTTTGGTGGACCACTCACCCACCCCTACCGCCTGCTCCAGTTGGACTTTCGCCACCTTAACTTTCGTCCTTGTCCCGTCGCCAACTGGCCGCGTATCATGCCAATGTTAAAGGGCGCCTTTTTTCGCTGGTTTCTGACGCCGCAAGTCACTGGATTTCAACAACTTTACACCATTTCACACCAGCAGGCAGCAGAGGTCTGTATTCGTCAAAGCATTAGATCGACAAGACGGATTCAAGATGCTACTTTGCCAGTAAGCACATTAGCAACACAGCTGACGTTATTGTGTGCTACTAAACATAACACAAACAATTATGATTAATTTCTGATTTTTTAAGAGCTTAATGAACAAAAATAACCTTACCTAACATAACAAGTTCAATTTTTCTCGCACCCTCGACATTAGTCGTTTGTTTGCTTTCCTAACTTGTGTTTCTCTTCTTGCGCACTGACCTGAACTGTCAATCAGAGAGATTTCACTCATCGACAGGCTCTGCCGTCTCCAGCACTGAATTCAAGGGCGTCATAAAGAATGTGGTGACAGAGACATGTGCTTGTGTCTCTTGAGAGGCCACTATGTTTGAACAGTTGTTGTTTTATTGTGAATTTTGTATTATATGTTTATTTGTTGCTTTTTAAAGGTGTTCTGATTGGCTGCTACCTTGGTCAGGTCTCAATGGGACTTCCTGGTTAAATAAAATAAATAAATAATTATGAATCGGCATTAAAAAAAAGCAGACAAGGGCCAACTAGTGGTCATAGTGCAGGAAAACAAGGGTGACAGATGCTCACTGATGACCTGACATTGACCGAAAGTCCTAATATTCTAAACAAGCTTCCAAACCATACTCCAGTAAAGATGAGGACTGGTTTTGTCTGTTCTGCTGATCAGCCAACAAGCCTACTTTTTAGATAGTGTCAGGTTTAGCCTCGGGTTGTAAATAATCTATGTTGTTGAATGCCCTCAACAAAAACTACAGAAGCCTTGACATCTGCCTCCTCAACGGCCTACAGACACGCCAATCAAAAGCCTCCCTGTATGTAAACAGCAGCCATTCAGTGGAGCCCTCTCAGCTGCTAAGGCATATGATTCAGACACTTCTGAAGAAAGGTCACTATCAGCCCTGTGAAAACAAGAGGCCCTCTCAGTCTGGCTCCAGGACTGCGACAGCCTACCCAGCTGGGCGCTCTTCATCCACTGCCCCTGCCATCGATAGCCCATCGGCCTATTCATCACAGCAAAGAGCCTGGGAGCATTATCCTCGTGGGCCTGGTTGATCCACCCACGCTGAATGCTGCTGAGGCAAGTCGCTGGACAGGTGAGGCCAGAGTAGATTAATAATCCCATCGTAAATCTTTCTCCCCCCTCACACACCCTAAAGGAAATCACAGACGGGGTGAAAGCTCCTCAACATCTCCTCTGCGCTCTCTGCTTATTGATCTGCAGCGACTCCATCCTCATCATTCACCGTGACAGCAACCACTCACACTTCTGCAAAGTGCAGCAGAGCTGAAAATGTGGAGGAGGCATCACACTGGTATTTACCTACGGCTCGGTTTCTGATCTTATTTTGATGTCGAGCACATGAGTGAAATATGGCCTTTTACACATGACGCGCTCTTTCTGACTGACAGCGGGCTTTCAGATAAATGATGGAGGAGGCTGAGCAGGTGACAGCCCCTTTTGTGCCATGTAAACACCTCGGGTACATCACAGAAACAACCACCTCTGCAACTTACTCAAACTGTGTTTAGTCTGTAAAGCTATATTTTTTCCAAAGTGACAGATTTGTGTGGCTAAATTTAAACAGTCACTTAAATCAGGTGTCTTGAATCTTAAACAAAATGTTTTCAAAGTGGACATAAGGCTGAATCTTGCAGTGTATGTGCATTAAACGTGTAGGTTTCATTCACTGACAGGTGGAGGTCCCTTCTGTGCCACATGACCACCATGATCCAGGTCCCTCTTACCTTATTAGAGTAGGGCGGCTTGGCGAGGTTGATGCCGTCTCTGATGAGCTTATCCCTGATCATGATCTTCAGCTTCAGCTTGGGGTAAATCACCAGCTCCCTCCTGTTGCCCAGCGTCAGGTTCCTCTGCGCGCCCATGTACCCACCGTTGCGCCCAACCCGGTCACTGTTGGGCTCGGTCCAGGACTTGGATCCCCGCAGTTTGGACTCATACTGGTCCACCATGTGACTGGTGTAAATCTCGGCCGCGGGTGGCATCGGCTCCAGGGTGAAGTAGAGTCCACTGGCCGTCTCGTTGGCTTCATCTTTCAGCCTCCTCACCGCGTCGTGGATCCTCTGCCGGTGGTGAGGGATGTAGACGCCGATGGCATCCAGGTCGGGGTCTCCTATTTGTTTGCACACCTCCAGGTCGTCGTATCCATTATCCACGAAAGCCTCCACGTACTGGGCGAGCTGGAGGGTCTTCAGCCACTCGTAAACGATGACAGGTCCGTTGCTTGTCATTTTGGCTGTTGCCAGATCGGCTACAACTCGGAGGGAAGAGGACGCTAAAGTGATGGTTACTTTCCCATTCGGTGTTTTAAACGCATTATAAGGTCCTTAATAACAACGTGCGCTCTCTCCGAGTGTTAGGAAAGTAAAGATGCCTGCGTTAAATGATTTTTGGATCATCCATGCCAAAGGTTTGGCTACCATCCCCGACCGTGTGCGTCCTCGGTGTTTTATTTAGTGAATTCAAGGCTGAGTCTGACAGCTCTGTAACACCTGTCAATATTTACAACAATCACTTGAAGCAGCTTTCAAATCCCAAATGTCCTCTCAGCATCACAACCTATCAGTCCCAATAATTACCCTCCCTTAAACAAATAAGAAAGCCTCAAACTATTGTCACTCAAATAGCCGCTCGACCAGATTGCGTCCGTTACGCACGGCAACTGCTGCGTCTTAAAAATCGTTTTCACGGCTTACCCTCCGTCCTTATAGTCCCTCTGTTGCACCGCGTTGAAGAAATAAATCCACAAGATGCCAAACGAGCTTCAACAATGACACAAAGTCCGCCGCCGACGAGTGACGGCAACCGCACGGTTCCGCGTCCGACCGCTCAGTAGTCCAGCCGGCACATCACCACACTGGAGCCGCAGCCAAGAGCCAACATGCTCACTGCTGCTCCTCTACCGTCCACGCCCCCCAAATCTCACTGTACCCATTTAAAAATAGTGATGCGAGTCTCTTTCTCTTCCCCCCCACTCTCCCAACTTGTCACGCCGCCTCGGGGACACACTCAGTGGGTCACCAGGTTCCCACCGACTTGGCTAAAGTTGGTCCGGAGCGAAGGCGCGCGTTAAAACCTGTCGCACAGTTGACATGAATATCCGAGGCTGCTGGTTTGTGTCACATTATTCTTCCCCCACGATGTGATTTTGTTCACCGCACCTCTCTCTGTCTCTCTCTGTCTCCCTCTCTCTCTCTCTCTCTCTCTCTCTCATTCAGCATTTCCACGGTTTGGTTTCTGCACACGCATGAGCTCCCTCTATGTGGTGAGTAGGGAACTGGAGGTTTTTGCAGCACTGGAGCTGATGTAATAGGAGAAAGTGAGGTATTCACACAGTCATCCACCCAGCCAACTATCCATTAAATGTATAAACACACATTTTATGCAGTTTCTTTTTGACTTTACAACATGACACACACACACACACACACACACACAGATGAATATTTGCATATTCATACAGACTATCCAACTGACACACAGGGACATAACCAGGATGTTAGAAATAAGAGTCTGTTAGTTTGATCTCCACCCCCACAACTTATGGTGGAATATTTGAAAGCTTTTAGTATAAATCCATGCAGTTAAAGAAAACACATTACTCCAGTCCTTAGGCTCAAAGAAAATAACCAATAGGCTCCAGATTAGTTGTGTCAAGTGAGCAAGTTCTTGAGCACCACAGAGAACATTTCCTTCAGGTGGAATTTATACTTCTGCGTTGAATCAATGCTGGACGTAGAGGATGTGCCATACATGGAGCCAAATAATGTACCGTTGCCTTTGTTAAATGTTACTATTGTCCCTGGTTTTATATGAGAAGAGGAAAAGTCTGCCAGCTGCTAGGCTAATTTATACAATGTAAAATGCCATAGGCTTGTGCTAAAAACGTTAGCATGTTGTATTTGTGGGGAAAATGTGTCCAGCAAAAGACAAGTGTTTGTCTGTGAATGCTGCGAGTTATAGCGAAGCTGATTTGTGTACTTGTGTTTGAGATTGTCTCTATTAAGCCATGTTTAATGTGTGTTTTGAATCAACTAAACTTTACAGCGCTTTACAGAAACCCCTCCGCCGACTAGTGTTTTTGGAGGTGTAACTGCAGAGCGACACAGACACACCACCGCACAAGTATAAATGCTCACAACAGCGTAGGTGAAGTGTGGAGGCTACAGCGTAAGGTCTGCTGCACAGGTATAAATCCCCCTGTGGGCCAAGTCTGTTATTCCCTGGGAAATAATGTTAATCAGAAATGTATGTATTGCATACATTAGCACCTAAACACCACATCTGACGGTGAAAGAACAAATGATACTTATTGTGCACTACTAAACAACAACACAAACAATTATGAACAATTTCTGCTAAAGAGTTCAGGGGCTAAAACATTCAAGATCTATCCATTAAATCTACCCATGAACACACATTTCACGCAGTTTCTTTTTGACTTCACAACATTTGAGACCAAGTGGACTCCAACTGTCTGTATCAAATCGCAGCACCACTGGACGCCATCATTATTAATGTGAGACAAGTCAAACTGTCTGGGGAAACTGAAAGAGAACCAAAGAGGATAACTCTGCCTGAATAAGACCCGTCCTCTCTGTCCAAATGCATGCCAAGCCGGCCGATGCTGATGCATGCTTTATCAAATGTGAGCTGACAGCTTGTTAGGGGTCAGTTTGATACAATCACCATCTCGGCTCCGGGCTGGAAGTGATTTGCCTCGGCCCATTATGACATGCGGCAGGGGCTGGTGAACAAACACGCCAGTCGAGCAGGAGGAAGTGGGGAAGCATATCAAACAGCCCTTCTTTTGGAGAAGCTGACCATCAGAAATGTGCCAAAAATTGCATGTCAGAATGTCAGAGGAAGAAGTGCGCGCCAGTGTTAGATCCTTCATTGTGTTCCCAGTCTAATCAGAGTGGAGTTCGTTGACATTTGCTGTGATTTACCTGTCGGCAGCTGTCATGGTAATGACTCAGAAATGCTCTATTGTCCCTCATCCTTTGTAAACACTCATATGAAGTGGTTTGACTGACAGGAGCAATGGGGGTTAAACGTGTGCAGAGAGTGATGTGATACATTAGAGCTTGGACTCATATTGACAGTAGAATTTATAATGAATATCCAGCTACTTTATAAACAAATACCCCAAATAGTCCAATCAATGCAACTCAAACATGGGCCCCACCCAGGAGGAACTGCAATAGTAATGTTTCATACTTTGTATTGGTTTTAATACCCTCCTGCATCATATGTTAAAAGTACATCTTCATGGAACCTAAACCTAACCATATGTTTTTGTTGCCTAAACCTAACCAAATGTGGTACGTTTTGAAAGAGACTTTATGTAAACGTTCATTTCCTGTGAAAACAGGAAAAGGAGTGTATTTTGAAAGAAGACAATGCATGTAACAGGCAGAACTTGACACGGCGTCCCAGAACGTCAACAATCAATGCACCCAGGGTACCTTTCATATCGTATGTGGTCGTGGAAAATCCATGACCAAATGTCATTATGTGACAAGGTTGGAGTGAGAATGTTTTGACTACCAACAACCAAATTCTCCACTTAACGCTTGTGCCACACTCCTCCTATTAGTGTATCCACATCTAAACTGGGTATAAACTCCATATATATTTAGTATCTATAACGTCATCGTTCATTGTGAGTTTGAGAGTTATGTAGGGGATTGTAGTGCAGAGAGGTGAAGGGTTGGGTTAACGGGAGAGTGTGTGTGAGCTGTCTGGTTCTATAAGCAACTTTTCAACTCTATTCTATTCTTTTCTATTCAACTATTCTATCAGCATCTTAACTCTTATCATCATCTAATTTACTTAAATTTAAAGAAATTGCAAAAGCAATATGGAACGCTGTGCCTCGTGATAATGCACCGGAATGGATAACCTGTACGTCTTAGATGGGATGTAACAGTAAACACATACAGTGGAATAGTGGAAACTTCTATTGGTTATGGTCAAAAACATTATAGGAAACTGGTGGTGATCATTTTATGGGTCCAGGCCAGAATTTTCACTAATTGGTGTCATCCAAGGTGACAAATTCTAGTTGGTATTATGAAAACCTCTTTATCTCTAAATGATATTTCAACAAAATACCCCTTCCCAGGGGGTAGTCACAACCTTCAATGGCACCAAGAGTTGAACCAAAGAATGAAAAAGCCAAGGCATGTTTCAAGCAGTCTGAGTGCTGACATGCATCATGGTTTTCATGGACAAACAAATTTGTATCTGCAGAAGATTAAATGATAACATGCTCTGTAACCTCATTTTACTGACTTTGCTTGGATTCAAAAAAAGGTCATTTTGGGCTTAGAGTACTCCCTAATTGCACATCAGGAGAGATCATATCTGATGGTTATATGTGAAAGAACATCATAAAAAACATGTTCAGAGGCAGAGATATGCACTTCTTTGTGTCATGCTGTGACAAAGTGGCCCCAGATTTCGAGCCCTGAATTTCCCTTGATCCACTATATATATATATATATATATATATATATATATATATATATATAAATAATGGTATACTTTTAATATGTCATTTTGATGTCATTTTGAGATAACAAAAAACCCTGAATGACTGGTATTGCAATTTTTCCTGGGTCAAACCACAGATTGACCGGATTAAAAGCATCTGTGTTTGTACTATAGAGCTACACTTGGAGGTGCAGCGGACTTACAGTGTGATATTAATAACAATGTACACAATACCAACATATGGACTGTCTGCAGACTAACAAGGAATAATGTAAAGGCGAGAAACAACCTTTAACATCCACTGTAAACACAAACGTGTTAGTTTTTTCCAGCTCTCATATGTAGGATTAAAACGTACAGCTCTGCCCTCCCCATTGTTCAGACATGTCATTAGATCGGTTACAGAGCAGGGTATTATGGGAGCAGAGTGACAGATGGAACAGGGAGACTGGTGCTCTCTACGGTGGGTGGACTCAGTGAGTGTACTGGCAGTGCCAGGATTGCTGTGTTTCCACTCTGCTGCCCCGGGCCATGGAGAGCGACCAGCGGGTGCCGAGAGAGGCAAAGGGTGGCAACCTAACACAAGTGTCTCGCTGGCTGTATGGAAATATACCGGGCTGTTTGTTTAAGGCGATGAACTGAATCATGTCTTTCCTGAAATACATTCATTTTAGTTGGCGCACTGCAGGTGTACCTGCTGCACTCTGATGACTGACTTCTTATGAAAATTAACAGTGTGTGCTGATTTGTCAGATAAAACAAACTCTAATACATTATACTGGTAGTTTAATGTAGTGACACCACTGGGACCCTTTGAAACAAAGCAATGACGTCTTTAAACATCCTGTCACTGGCTGCAGTTATCCACCAGCTGTGAGCATGTCAACCAAAAACTAATTTTTCTTGCATTATTCTAGTACAAAGAGGTAAAATTATCCACGTATTCACACTTAAAAAGTAGAAATAAGTGGAAAAGGGTCCCAAACATGAACATATACGTGTAGAAGAAATATGTTTTTGGCTTTACTTTCCTATGGATCAACTTGCAACCCCTCAGATTGACCTTGTGACCTCTTGTGGGGATCCTGACCCCACGCTGGTAACCACTGGCTTAGCATTTCAAGTCCAGGTAAAGCACAAGCATATTTGTGTTCAAAGTTTCTCACACCACAGAAAACTGTTATTAGCCACCCAGCCAAGTTTGAATGATCAAAAAACACACAGTATATTAAAATAGGCTTAAAAATCATGTGATGAATTGCAGCAACAAGCCAAAGCAGACACTGCGCCGTCTTTGTGTGACAATGCAGTGCTCTGGCTAAGACTGACCAATCATAGCGTAGCTTTCGGCCAGCTCAGACCAGGGTCCGAGCTAAATGTTGTGCCTGGGGCACGTCGTGTAGTAATGACACGTTACCTGGAGAGGTTGGAAAAAGATAAATGTTTATTCCCTGTTCCAAAACCAAAAGCCGTTACTGTTACTAAGATTTGTCAGATTTGTTGCCATATCAAACTACAAACAGTATTTATTAATCAGAAATAAACAAGTTTCAACCATAAGATGTGATCAGGTTTTGGAGATTGACATGGCAGAGATGGCTGCCATCTTGTTTTTACATGGATTAGCGTATTGTGCTTTTGCTTCCACTAAATGGCACCAAAAAAAATGTCCACGAATGACGACAATACGTCTGGGTTAGGTAGAATGAAATATAAGGTCAAGTAAATCCAAAATGTGATGTCCACATATGAGGACACAGGGTCTCAGCAGGATATAGCAAATAGTGCTTTGCTGCTATATTAATGCTCTGAGTATAGCATTGCATACTCAACCTTTAATAAATGATTCATCAATTAGCAAAACTGTTCTGTAGATCAATCAATTCTTTATCTGACTGACTGTTTTAGCACTAAAATGCTGAGTTACGTAGTTTTATACATATGATTAGGGCTGGGCAGTATAGACAAAAATTAATTTCTTGGTATTTACAGGCTGACAGGTGATACACAATACGCATCTCTGTATTTTCTACAAAATGGGCTACATGTTTTCAGTTGCAAATCAAAGTCACATTTGAGCAGCTGCACAACAGTTACACCTCCAAAACACTAGTCTGCAGCGGGATTTCTGTGAAGTGCTGGAAAGTTAAGTTGATTCAAACCACACATTAAACACACATTAAACATGGCTTAATAGAGACAATATCAAACACTTGTCTTTTTCTGGACACATTTTCCCCACAAATACAACATGCTAATGTTTTTAGCACAAGTCTATGGCATTTTACATTGTATATTAGCCTACTGGCTAGCAGACTTTTCTTCTACTCGTGAAACCAGGGACAGCGGCAACAATTAACAAAGATAATGTTCTAAAATTCGGCTCCATTACAACTCATAAAGTCTTACAGTAAACACATTTTCCAAAGGAATACAACATGCTAACGTTATTAGCACAAGCCTATGGCATTTCACATTGTATAAATTAGCCTAGCGACTAGCAGAGATTCCCTCAACTCATATGAAGCCAGGATAAATCACACACAAGACTTAAGATACTATTTTTGTGGAGGCTTTATTGTCTTCACGATTTATTGTTTCTTATCTGTGAAATTAAAGTAAATAAAAGCTTTGTTTCCACTGAGGGAAATGGTTTCAGCTTACAGAAACGGACAGGAGGTCTGCGTCGCTGTGAGGTTTAGTTACATTTCTGGGGAGGTGCACGTTAGGCTACAGCTCTAAAAAGTGTTGCTGGAGAATCTGTGAGTGAATGAGTGGGGCGGTGTGAGAGAAGAGAGATGCACACTGGTATGGGTGATGTAACCTATCTTGACCCTATATCGATATAAACTGTGTTGTCTAAATTCATATCTTGCTTGGAAATATATGGATATATCATACATAGTCGTCATATCGCCCAGCCGTACATGTGATGGATTTTTTGATTGAGTTGAAACACTTGATTTAAGCGCACCATCATGTGTTGTTGCTGCCTCAGAGTACTGCATCATTGTTTTGTAGTGACATAAAAACGGCAGTCTATGCTCATTTCAAGCACCAGACCCACTGCTCACCCCACTGAGTGTTAGTGTAGCAGCAGTGCCCTGCAGCCAGAGGACCGCTGCCACATCAATAACACCTCAATAACTGCCCTCTGATAAATCCAGAAATAGGCAGCTCAGAGCATTAGCACAGGTAAATATGAATATGTGGCAGAGAGAGTGCACAGTATTGGATCTGGTAAATATGTATAGGCTGCTTTGACTGTGTTGATTGAAAGAGTGCGACTGTGGCAGGTTTAGGGCAGAAAAGCTCCAGTAGACGCAGCTGGAAAGAGAGAGCGGAGACCGACACAGCCAGACAGACAATAGCAGCTCTGCTGACAGCCAGGCTCTCTCTATGCTAATACTCTACGCTGGGTGTTTCTGTTTCTCTCTGAAGGGGAAGACTCGGGGTATTACAGGGTGGGGATTTTTGTTGGGCTGAAATTTTAAGGTCTCCTTAGCTTCAGACGTCTAGGTTGCACCTTTCAAGACCTCAATTTTAAAACCCTTTGAAGCAGAGAATGGCTTCTGTCCACCGAGATGCAGAGGCACCATGAAGGTCATGGATGCTGGCTTCTAGGTGGAGGCTTGTGCGGGTGGCTATCTGTCAGCCCGCTGATAGATATGTAGACTCTTCTGCCAGCGACACAGCCAAGGTGATATAGAAAACACAAATCACAGTTCATGCTTTGAATTGAATGTGGTCCTGCGGTAGATACGGCTAAGCCTGTCAGCTACTCCTGACCAGCATTCCTGCAGGGATTTATTGTCAGATTAAACACAAATGTAGGATTTAAAGATGAAATTACAGCATATAAACTTAAAATACTAACAATAAACATATTGTAACTTTTTAATGCATTGTGGGCAGATGTATTATTGGTTTTGCCTTGTCAGAATCTTCAAATCTTTTTTTCCTCCCTGTCTTTCCGCTACAGATTTAAAGGTTGGCTGGAGATGATTCTTCAGGAACAGCCAAGACGAGAGGAAACAATCCTGCACTGAGCTGATGATTGCCTGTGATTGCTGCATATCGCGTTTGGCTTCATCAAGAATAGTAGGTAGTATTCCAACGCTCCTGGATAACACAAGCTTCTCGTGATAGGAACCCTGAAAACAAATTCTCAGGATTGTGCATGAAAACAAATTGGGGGAGTCGGAGAAAAACTTTGGAGGCAATTATTGTGATTAGTAGTTTTCTGTGGTGAACCTGAATAAAAGCGGAGTAAGTGCACTCTCTATTGTCTTGGGATGCAATTAAGGGCATAGAAGCTAAACAGCGTCTTTTTGCAGGCTTACAAATGAAGGAGCTCTCGTTGGTGGTCGGTGGTCGAGGGGCATCTAGTGGTTTCCTTTTCAGCCTTCTGGCATCTTCAGTGAGCAGAGAGGGAAAGAGCTTGATCTGTCTTTATGCGCTTTTAATTACAAGCGGCTGGCTGGGCTGCAATCTCCAGAGACCAGAGGTGAAGCAAGCACGTCAGGACCAGCTGCCACTCGGCTGGCAGCTCAATATCAACCTAAACATCCCCAAACCCACGGGGAGAGGAGGGGCGGCGGCCCGGGGGTTAATGCAAGGATTGCATGTCTAAGCATATCAGCCGCAGACACCTGTCAATCAGCAGAAAGAATCTGTCTGCAAAGGCAACAGGTCAGATGTCTGTGTTAGCGTTCCCAGCGGTGCAATAAAAGTGATGCCATCAATCAAAGCACTACTTTGAGTTGCAGCTGAAGCTAACTTCTCAACTTCTCCCGGGGTCTGGTTCAATAAGAGCCGCGGGAGGTGATGGACAGATCTCCGATCAGACAGCAGTGTTGATTACCTTCAGCCGAGTGCAGACTTCTTTTCAAATCAGCCCCGACTCCTCCAACCACGCTGCATGTTCGGCTCCAGAGCAGGGCTGGAGGGAGCCTCGCAGCCATGGATATTTGAAACAGAAAAAAAATGTTCAGTGCAGTGATACTGATCTTTTTTGTTTTCTTACTGCGCAGAACAGAAAGTCTTTGGCATCCTGTTTTATCCCCTCGCAACCTGATTATAAACTAGCAGTATACATTAATAGCTTGAAAGCCTCTCCCAAGGAACAAAACAGGAGGCACATAAAAGAGATGAAGTTTGTGCAGAGCAAGTACTGAGACCCACTACAATAAAGACACTGCTAATTAAAATCACTCGTGGTACAAACCAGCAGTTAAAATTTATTGTATTTATTGTGCCGAGAATTAAAAACTCACATGGCGGGCTAATGAGCTGCGAGCAGTTAGGCAAACACGGAGAGAAGCTGCTTTCATACCAGGTAATAAATGGGTCAGACTGTCTTCAAACATCATGTGTCTGCACCGAGCTTCTTTGTGTTGAAATGTGTTAAAAAGCACAAGTCGCAGCTAAACAGGAAAACGCCAAAATCCCACAATTCCCACAAACCGAGGAACCCAAGAAACCAAGCTGCTGCCTCTGTGTAGTCTGAAGCTGTTATCATGGAAACCCAGGCTTCACCAAAGAGAGAATTATCAGGCAATATGACTCCTCTTATTGCCTTTGGCGGCACTTTAATAAGACCCGGCTAACCTGTGACCTGACTTTGCAGCAGCAGAGGTAGTTGTTGGAGAGATTTGGTGGCTCAAAGGGCATCGACATGCCCACAGGAGCCGCCACTTAATTCCCAGTCAGCTGCACTGATATGCCATCACGGTGAACCAGAGTCCATGTAATTAGTATGGACGGCCATGCGCCGACCGAGCACAGCAGCATAAGTGGATTATGTATATATGCTAATTTCTGACACATGGCCACTGGCAGTTTGAGACATGTGAGTAGTGATATAATGCAGAAATGTGTGGCATATTTTGCTTTCGCAATTGGGTGCTTGAGCTGAACCCCTGGCAGGAATTTTCACACAGACTGACAGTCGAACACATTTGTTTATGGTGATGAATTACTCAAAAGACAGTGGTTTATGCTAGTTACGTGCCCAACGACTAATTTCCCTGACGTTTAAACTAATACTAGATGACTCTAAGAGTAAGATAACACTCAGAAAACAGTCAAACTAGGTCACCTGGTTGAGCAGGGGCCCCATGTACAAAGGCTGTGTCCTTGCCGTTGCAGCCACAGACACCATTCCAACCCAAGGCATCTCGCGGCATGTCATCCCCGACTCTCTCCATTCACGCTAAATCTGTTCTGTCAAACAGAACAGATTATCGTTTAAAAAATCTGAGGTTAAACATTGTCCGGAAACATTTTCTATACGTTATAAGGAGCCATTTGAAACTGTTAATCTCATTTTTCAACAACTATATTATATTTATATTTTAAATGCTGGCAAAATATGTGGCACGCATCACTAAATAAACAACAAAATAGAGACCGTCATGATGTCATGAATTGGTTTGTGGACTAAGTTCGGCATTACAGCCGTCACCATCTTGGTGTTACCATATTTGAGTGAGAGGCTGAAGCTGTGGAGGATGGAGGGGTGGATCTGACTGAGAAGCTGAGGACACTATTGACACTCGCCTGTCACTCGCACCGGCCTTGTTCTTAGTTACGCGTAACTTTAAGCCTTAATAAAATTCAGGTGAGTCATATAACAATTCAGCCATGTACAGTTATGAATGTTGTAATTAGCAACAGGGACCAAACCTGTTTTTTTTTTTGTACCATGCTGTAAACGTGTTTATTTCTGCTGTGAAGTTGAGCATTTTAACGTAGGAGTCTATGGGGATTGACTGGCTTCTGTAGCCAGCCTCAAGTGGCCGTTCAAAGTACTGCAGTTTTTGGCACTTCTGTGTTGGGCGTAATTTTTCAGCCCTAGCGGCTGTTGCTTGACTTTATGAGATTTTCTCTTAGGCCCTGATCACACAGAAAGCATTTAAGCAGCTGGCGGCAGCTGTAACTGTTTTGTATTGAGAATGAAGCTTTTTTGCCCACAGTGTTTGGGTTGCGATGCACCTCGTGTTTCTGCGCTCTTGGCACCTGGCCTTTTTGCTGAAGTGTTCTGAACTCCTCAAGTGGAAAAAACAACTCAGAGCAGAAAACATTGTCATTGTCATTTTTTCCACCATTGTCCAATCAGATGATTTGGGAGGCAGGCCTTTGTTTTGTTTGTTGTTTTTAAATCTAACAAATGCATGTTTTTATATAGCAACATTACATTTCGTTGCAAATTATGTTGATGTGTAATTTAAATGCGTACATTTCTAAAATAATTATCACTTTAAGAATACACTTAAGCGACTAGTGAGGGTAGCAACATTTAATCGTGCACATCCCTAGTATATGAACAAAACATTAACCTCTATGTTTTAACATTGATGATATTCACTCTCTCTCACACACAATAACCTCCAGAGGCCCCTTACACACCTGTTGATGCTCAGGCTGCAGATAAGAAGAGCTGTAAATTAGTTAGTGTGTCTGTCAGTCTGCCTGCTAATGAAATAGGAATCTCTCCTCTCCTTAATTACAGACGTAAGGATAATATAGAGGGGTCAGTGTCTGGCTTTAGAAAGGCTTGAGGACCTCTGACAGCGGATATTGACTAAAGGCAGTCCCAGGCAGCCACATCACCTCGTGATCTATGACCAACCTCAGGGCCAAATGGCACCCAGAGGCACGAGGTTTAACCGGCAAACCAGGCAGCGAGCTGAGAGATGACGACTGAACTGAACATTCAGGACGTCTCTTAAAGATTGTTTCATTGCTCAGGACAGATGAATTGCACCAGACGTGTAATCAAATCTTGAGAGACAATGAAAGACAAGGCGATAGAGATGAGAAAAAAAAACACACGTGAACTGTTGTGTGTGTATTAGTGTGTGTGTGTGTATGTGTGTGTGGAGCTCTCTGCGCTAAAGGGAAGGTTTCCAGCTGATGATAAATGAACCGTCATGTGACTTCAGAGAATGTTTTATAACAATCCCCTCAGCAAAGCAGCGGTGCAGAAAGCCCAATTAATAAAGATTAGCTCGGTTTTTTTTTTTTTTTTTTTTTTTTTTTTACAGACCTCGTTTCCTCCTTAATTAAAACAAGGTGATTGAAAATGAATGAATCATTATGCAGATATGTGAAGCTGTGGGTTTTTTTTTTTTTTCTAAAAATGAGATGAAATAACTGACAGAAACTTCCTGTTAATGATTGATGGCACAAAATTAAAAGGATTTAACTTTGTTTCTTGGCTGACAGGCGTACAGACGAGCAGCCCCAGTAGTCTCACTATATTAAAGATATTAAATGATTTTTTTTTACTTTAAAAAAGGATGAAAAAGCTGAAAATGGACATTGGATTTTTTTATAATTTAAATAAAATAGAGAAGTTAAAGTTAATACCGTGTTAACGCTGAGATTTTGGGTGTTTGGTGCTGACAGCAGACGCATAAAATAGAGGATTTGTAACTAAGCTGCGGGTCCACCCTTTCCCCATGTCTGCACCTCAGGAGGACTGAAGACAAAAGAGCAATTAGACACGGCGGCCACAGAGTCTCACTGCAATAAATCTAGTCTCAAATGGATGGGAAGATGATGGCTGCGAGCCCAGGTTTGTTAACATGTTATATATTAATGAACAGGACTCTGAGCGTTTGACCTATCCTCCAGGTCCTCAGGGTGTCTGTAAACGCATGATGTATTGCTGGAAAAAACACACACGCACACACACACACTATATAGGAAGTGGGGAAATGTAGACAAAAGATGATTGCTGCATGACAATACCTGAAAATGCGCATGATTAAAATAATTTATGAGAACTTTTTCTTTACCGCCGCAGGTCCGTGACATATAAAGCAAAGTGAAAGACGAGGTAAAGTAAATGGGTTATCGAATACGAGGTTCGATGGCTGTATTAATCTCCGCAGCGCCTCGGAGAAGACAGATGGAAAGAATAAAGGTCCATTTTTCATTAGGGGTCATTATTGGTGACAATGATGGCTGTGGATGAGGATTCCATCATAACTCAAACGATTTCCCAACAAGGGCATGACACATCAATCAGATTCGATGTCTGACTATGAGCTCGGCCTCGGGAGGATCACCTCATCCGTTATGGTACACTGCTAACATTTTACCTCATATTATAAGAAAAAAAACGAAAGACTGGAGAAAGAAATACGAGGTCATTTCAAAGGAAAACAGTCACTTGAATGAGATTACCAGACAGATCTTGAGCCTGAAGAGTCCCTCTCACAATGTCAAGTATAAAGTACATTTTCCTATATAATCATTGTCAACAGAACAGACTTGGCATTTTTATATTTACCTCTCTTAAACAGGGAATTTGGTTTAAAATCTGATTTATAAATAATTATTACTGTTCATTCTGGTTGTCAACGGTTTATTGTTATTCGTTGAGAACATTTTTATCCTGTTACGCATGTCAGTCTGTAGGTAATTTTGCTACTAATGGCGACACTCATTCAGCATTTACCACAAGTGACACTGTCCCAACCCAACAGCACTGCTGCAGAAACATTGGGCCCATCCTCTGGTCTCCCACTGCTGCTTCAGTGAGTAAACTGCTTAATTTTGAGCCACAAAAACCCCTAGTTATTAGCTCTGTTAGCACAGTTAGCAGTGTCAGCACCGGAAGTGATGCTAACATAGTTAACAATACTAAAAGGGTTTTAGGGCTCAAAAGGAAGCTGCTTACTCATCAGGGCAACCTGGAGGGTTACCAGAGAGTGGCTACCATGTTTCCACAATGGTAATTGCTGAATGAGCAGCACCGCTAGCTTGCTACCACCTAACCTAGGTGGTGCAATTTACATTACAAAAATTAAATTTTAACCACTTCTAACACTTTGAAATGCAACCCTAAAGCTCAGTGAGTGGATGGACGTGGGCTAAAAGGAAAAAAAAATTGTATATTCTAGGTCAGCGTTTACTGTTAATGTTGGAGAATATTTTTAACCAGTTATGCATGTCAGCCTGTTTGCTAGTCAGCTACATGACTCATTCAGCATTTACCGCTAGTAATGCATTGCTGTGGACACATTAGGCCCATCCTCCGGTCTCCCCAAAGTTGCTACTGTGAGTAAGCTGCCAGCTTTTAAGCCACAAACCCCATTAACCTGGTAGCTCTGTTAGCACTGTTTGCACTGTCACTATGGCTAGTGGTACTAACATAATTAACAATGTTAACTATGTTAACATCACACTGTGGTGTGCAGGGCACAGCAGCCGCAGCTAACGTTAGCTAACCAGTGGACACCTGGAGGTGGACAGTGGGTACTACGCATGTCAGTGTGGCTAGCTGGGTGTCTGGCAGCAAAGCAAACAGAAAATAGAACAAAAGGCAAAACATTTACACCATTAAGTTTTAACATTTCCCCACTTCGCCTATTTCATGCTATTTTGCATTTGTTTTTCTCAAAAATTAAGCAAATAGTTACCATTTAATGGGTGTTGGGCTATCAAAATTTACCAAAACTGACATCCAAACTGCAAATAAATATGTGTTGAGATATAATATACGACAATAATCTCCAGTTTTTCGTGAGATGGTGTCAGGAAGGTGATGATTCATCTCTCGTATTTGAGGCCATAGTGTGTGGTGTTTTTGCATTGCACTGTACTATAGTGGAAGATGTTCCTATTGTTTTGTCCACCCTGATCTGATACAGGATATTGATTGCCCAGTGCTTTTGTAACTGCAAATAAAAGACTTGATGACCAATGAGACCCATTCTGCTCCACTATAACTACCATTGGCTGGCCTGAAAATTTTATTTTCTCAAATAATTCACCGCAGGACTTCATTGAAATTGTAGATGAGCTCTTTTGGAATACATTACCGAGGAAAAAAAGTTCTGGCTCTGTTAAGGAAAGTTTGCTTTAAGCTCCAGAGGAAGAAGAAAATATTGAATTTACAGGAAACCGAATCCGAGGAACGGACGGCTGGATTTGAGATAAAGCTAAATAAAGCATGTATAAAGCTTGCAGTGTGGAGGCGATGTGAGATGTTATGATTACGCAGGAGGGACTTGAGTTGGATGTAAGGAAATCTAGTGAATATAGTAAGCATATATATTGGACACAGCAGGAGGGAGTGGTGCACACCAGAATGATTTAACATAAGCAAGTGATAAAACTGCTTCTGTCTGGTGAAGATGCCATAACAACATCCTTCAAAGAACCTCTGCTGTAATCTCCTTCTCATCTCTGCTGCGGCCTGTCGCCAGCCCCCCCGCTCTCCGATAATACATGAGTCTGATGATTTAAGTGTTTTATATTCAATTTTCTGCTCAAGTAAGCTCCTTCAAACATGCCACACAATTAAGCCGAGAAATGACTCGACTACATTTGATGTACTGCGCAAAACCCCGGGGACCTGAGAGTCTCACCTTCCAGCACGCACTTCAGAAAGGCACACACACTCCCACGCACACACACACGGACACAATCTTGACTTCCAACTACACGTTTTTATACTGGTCCATCGAGGTCTGACAGGAGTGTTTGATCTCAGCGAGACTGTTCTCGGTAGGATTTCAGAAGCTTGTTTTGGCAGATCAGACGCTGCATCTGAGGTACTTTATTCTGTTTAATGGAACACGCTTTGAGTTTATGGGAAAATGGCTTGTTGGGCAACTTAACTGTTAAATGGTGAGAACATTCTTTAGGCGCCAATGTCATTTACTCCAGCACACTCCACACTATTGTAGTTATATGGCTATACAGCTTGGCAATAACAGCTTCTGGTTCTCCACACAGAATACTGAACACTTGATGGGGAACATTAAATCCTGCAGGGGCAACAGTGCCAAACTAAACAGACACTGACGGATCATTGGAATATCACTGAGATACAACATTTTAAAAGACAAGCTTACAGAGAGGACAGAGGTACCACGCCCAGTTAACATGTTAGTGAAGAACCAGGCCAGAAACAGGATATGAAACAAGCCTGGTTTTTCCGGTCTGAACAGATGTTACTTTGTTGCTACTAAGGTAAAATTGGGTCACAATTTTAGGGCTTACTGCTACAGCGAGGCAGTGCAGGACAAAATCATTCTTCCGGCCTCTGTTGGCCTACAGCACTGGTACATGTATGATTTAGTGGTTTACAGTATGTTAGGTAGCTAACTGGCAGATTTGGCTAGTTGGAGGAGCGAAAGTTTTTCTGTTGAGGAAAAGGATTTTCTTGTGTGTAAAGTGAAAGGGCGTGAGCAAACTGTTTGTGGGAAAATCAGCAATTCACCAAAGCTTCCTGAGATGAAGCAGACTTGGGAGGAGGTAGCAGAGAGCGTGTCCTCCTCTTCTGGCCTCAACAAAATGGCCGCACATTGGACATTGTGAACCTGCCTATATATGCATTTTATTGCAGGGCTACCCAGAGCTTTACATCTGTTCCACGGACGATAGGCCCGCACTCATAGGTGTGCCTGGACACACAGCGCCTGGAAGAAGATCAGCTCTGCACTCAGGATTTCAGGTAAACAGGCTATATGGTGCTTGTTAAGGTTTCTTAGCAACCTCACACGCAACCCGCTCTTGAAAGCTGGCACAAAAAAAGTAGTAGTAGCACCCAACCTAGCATTTTCCAGGTGGTTGAAGACGCAGCATGTGTATGGCCTCAAATTTCCAGGGCTGGTACCTGCGGTTGTTCCACATGTCGGGCAGGAAATCCAAAGTGTGGGATCATTTTGAGAAGGTGAAGGACGAACCCAAGGTGATATGTAAACTCATCTTCATTGGTCGACTACAAACATGATGTATCATCTGAAACATGGAAGTAGCTACATGCCCATTAGCCACTTAGCACAATCATTACTGCTTTGCCCACAGCGTCATTAACAGGCGGCTCGCTCAGTGTGTGACGTGTACTTGTAGATAAAATATAGGCCTATATTAATGAAGGTTCATTAGTACGGTTTTGTATTTCTCTGTAATGTAGCACAGTGTTAACAATGTTACTGATACTATTCTTTCTCACACCTTCAACTCAAACCATTGTGTTGCCCCACCCAAAATATATAATTTAACAATCAAATTAATATCATAAACATGCAGGCGACTAGTCGACTAATGGCCCTAAATGAAGACTATTGGTCCACTAGGAAAATTCTTAGTCAGGGCAGCCCTACCCAAGGGGCTGCTGCTTGGACCAAATGCAAAGTCATCAGGATTCATCCCCTTGGGAACATGGATGTTTATACAGCAACTATTGGATGCCAATCTGTCCAATAGCTACCGAGATATTTCAGTCTGGACCAAAGTGATGAGCCAACCAATTGCAATCCATAGAAAATGGTAGAGGGCTTTCTTAGTCTGCTTGTTTTTAAGCACCCTAAGACAACCTTCTACCACAGAGTAGGTCTGTATTCCTCACAAGGTCATGAGTCTGATGTCTCATCCAGCACCTTGACAAACAGCACAGAGGAATTCCGTGGAATAGCGCCTCTTCTTTGCATCGGAGCCGTCTAATTTAAAGGTTTGCTTCAATATTGACATTTTGAAACATACCATAATGTGAAATTTCCACATTTTTGACATCTGTAATGGTTTATCTGTAAAAATGTCTGCATGAATAGGAGACTGATGGTGGAATCATCCAGAAATACAGCAGAGCGTGAGCAGCGAGGGGTCAAATGTTTGAGCTCATTTTCTCTACGGGGCCCTCGAAACCCTCAAACCAATTACAGAGTAATGTTCAGTGGCATGCGGAAGAGTTAACAGACTGGCAGACTAGCAGAATCTATAAGTAGAACGTATCCATCATTATAATAATACTCCTATTTAAATGCATGAACAAATGCTTTTCTGCAGGGGTGTCACATGCATTTATATAAGAGTGTGGAGTTTGTCTTCTGATTGCTGGGCAGATATTCTTTGTGGTTAAAGTCAGATACTTGCTATTGTGTGGCCTTTTATGGAGAGGCACAGAGATCTTTATGTTAAAATGTCAACTGTAAGCACATTTCTTTTCAAGATGAAGAGCTCCAAATTAATTTGCTTTAAGTCCAAACAGTACAGCGAACATCTTAAGCATAAACAAGGTCACTTGCTCAGGGCAACACATTCCATGTGCCAGATAAGAAAACTCATTTTCTTGTCAGGAGTATTAGGAAATGTTCTCACTCAAACAATTTCATACTCCTCTGCCTCTCTGCATTGTTGTTTCTCCCTCTGCATTAAAAAACAAGCATTGGTCCCATTCCAGATGCTGTAACATCGCCTCCGGCACTGCACATCCCCAAAGCCTGTTTCATCTCCAAGCCGTCTACCTGCTGGGATTGCTTCTATTGCTCCTGCAGCTGTGTTTGTGGGGAAATTGCTGGCTGTGTTTTGTAAGGGGCTGTTTAAACTTCAGGGCGTGTGAGTGCAGCATGTTGAGCACAAGCGTCGGTGGCTTGTTATGCTCTGATGGGAAGCTGAGATCTTTAGTACAATCACAGATAAGAGCGTGAAATATTTTAACGGTCATTCCAGCATGGATGTGTGCAGAGCGGAATAAAATATGTGTCATGAAAAGTCAACACTTCACTGTTTTTTTTTTAGAGCAAAACAGGTGAGACCAGTTACCAGTACTTGTTAGCCTTACATACACTCAGGGAAATGAAAAACGCACATTGTGAAGTTTACTATAATTACGTAGTTAATTTGTCAAAGAAATTTGGACATATGAAAAGGTCCAGTGTGTAGGAGGGGGATATATTGGCAGGAAATGAATAGAATATAATTAGTATGTTTTCCTTAGTGAATAATAGCATAAATAAATAAAAACAGTGTTTTCGTTACTACAGTATGAGTCATTTACATCTACACACCATGCGGGTCCTCTTCCATGGAATCCGCCATGTTCCACCTGCTGTTTTTACAGCCCAGAGCAGACAAAGCAAACACTCTCCCCTGGCTCCCTGTGGCTTTGACAGAAAATTATTTGGAAATGAATAACCGTTACTTGTTATAACATTTTAATTGTCTTGTAATGTCTTGTTGTAGACCCAATGTGATCCTTACATTCTTCAACTGGAAATGTGTATTCTATGCACTGATTTAAAAAATAAAACAAAATTTCATCCACTAAAATGTGTGTCATGCATCTGGCCTGGTGCCCTTTCCTCTCAAACGCTGCAAAGTTACAGTACCAAACAATTTTTGGGCCAAAAATGGCTCTTGTAATAGTGAAGGTTGCCTATGTCTGCACTAGACCTTTAAATGTTTTGCACCCCAAACACAACTTTGAAGTTGTTTTTTGGAATCAGGATTTAATTCAATCTACCGTAGCTTTAGAGGACATTGTAACAGCTGATTAAAATAGTCACCACATAAAGAAGAACCGAAACAGTCCCCTAAATGAGGAAAAAAGCACGGTGCAGATGTCATTGAGTGTGTTTACATGGACAGTTTAATTCCCTTTTCATTCAGAATTAAAGTTCATTCCTATTAAAAGTGATCTTGTAAACTCCTAATGTGGAATGAAAATGGCCAATGCGATTGAAAATTCAATCCGATGTAAGGGGCTGGAATATTCTGTTTCTAATTCTGAATGAAAGAATTTCTCGCACTTGTATATGCTCATTTCGGTCTTTCTGCGCATGCTCATTTCCAACATGTTGCAGTAACCAGTTTCCATTCCCCATCTCCCTTCTTCGGCCTTCTACCTCCCTTCTCCTCAACAGACGAAGTATTAGCAGAACAAGGTTGTTGTACTGCTGCTTCAAGGATATAAGCAAAACAAGCCTGAAAAAGGCGCCAAGGACGTCGTCGTCAAGCATCTTGCTATCCGGAGCGAGGACTGCAGTGTTTTCGTCCGGTAAACGTAAACACGTAACATCCGCCCCGCCCCCTATCCAATCAGAAACCTTCCCTGCCCCAAACCTTGCACGGACCCGAATACAGGCAATTAAAAGGCGATTAAACTGATCTTCCGTGTAAACCCTCATTCAGAATGAATATTTCCCATGTAAACTACCTGGAAAGACTTTGATTCCGACTGATTTCATTCAGATTTATTTCATTCTGAATGAGAAGCCATCATGCAACCGCATCCGTTGATTTGTACCTGACACAATAAAAATTCAATTAAAAGTCTAGTCCCAAATAAACATCCAGTCCCTTTTACTAGCCTGGTGTAGCTACACAGTTTGACAAATACAGGCCTGACTCCATTAGAGGCCTGGTCTGGTTTCCAAGCAGTTCATTTTATAGAAGGTCTCTGGATGTATAAAACCGTACTGTTGACTACCCACTTGAGCTAATGCTAGTTAGCTGTTTAGATCACACATACAAATATAAATGATTAAATGTTAGCTCGGTTCATATCATTTTACTCAAGCCATGAGCGCCAGAGAAAAAAAGAGTCAAAATATGTCCATTCCTCAAATACCCTGTAAGTTATTCATTTTCCTTTCCACTGATCAAAGGAAATATTGTTTTAACAGGATAAAGTGGTGTTGTGTCGGTATGTCGGGTGCCATTAATCCTCAAGTGCGGTGAAACAAGTGGCGTAACATAACGTGTAATTTGAAGCCTAATGTTTTTACTAGTAATTTTCATACTGGTTCAAATCAAAACAATTTGATGGTACTTGCTATCTTTCTTGCACAAAAGTTTTGTGTAAAAATAATTATAGGTCTGTCCCAAATACAAGCCTGTTGAGTTCAGTGTATAAGAAAATTACAGTCCGGGTAACTAATTGAAGTTTTACAGTATATTATTTACCAATATAATGATACTATCTTCATTGCATTTCTGATCTTTACTATTACAAGATAATCACTAATTATAGTAAGTACAATAAATCTAATTGAAATAGCCACAATAAATGACATTAACAGGTTTTATTTCATATTTTGATTCATTGTAACATCTGGCAGTTGCTGCATCCTCCAATGAGGTTGAGTAAAAGTGATAACCTTATTTCAAATGTGGAATGACAAATGTGATAAATACTTTCAGTAGATGTTTTTGTGTTTTTCAATATCTAGTAAATCAAGAACTACAAAACAATTTGTAGGAACACGGACAGATTGAAGAGCAGAGAGCTGGCAGACTGTGAAGTACAGCAGCAGTCACATGCCATAAAGCATTCCCTGTAGAGGGACGGCTTTTTACAGCAAATACCTGGCTTTATGTGGAGGTGGCTAAGATATGCAGAGTCACACAGGAGAAAATCCTTGTCTCTTGAGGGCAGATTAAAGAAAGAAAATGGATGTATTCTACAGATTTAGAGGAATGTGCTTAATGCTGACAGCAAATACATATATTGGTATTCCAGGAATACTAAAATTGGAGCGGCAGAGGAAACTTGTTATCATTTCAGTTTCATATCTGTATGTTTAGTGAAGGCCTGTGTCAGGTTTAAATAATATCCACCGCCTGTAGATCACTTTGCTTCTTTGGCACCTGCTTTAGAATAAATTACACTGCTCACAAAAATGAAGACAACACTTAATGGTCACATTGTAACACCAGGTCAGTTAAACTTCAGGGATATCAATCTGTCCATTTAGGAAGCTCAAGTGATTATGAATCAGTTTCAGCTGCGTTGGTGCAAATGAAAGTGACAACAGGTGCAACGGAGAGGCAAAAGGTTTTACATGTGGTGGCCACAGACAGTTGCTCGCTCCTTATCCGTCCTGATTCTTCTCTAGCTTTGTCTTCTGCTGGTGTCCTTGTCACTACTGGTAGCATGAGGCGGTACCTGCAGCCCAATCAGGTTGCACAGGTAGTCCAGCTCCTCCAGGATGGCACATCCTTATGTGCGATCGCAAGGTTTGCGGTGTCTCCCAGCACAGTCTCAAGAGCATGGAAGAGATATGAGGAGACCGGCTGCTACAGGAGGAGAGCTGGGCAGGGCCGTAGAAGGGCATCAACTCAGCAGCTGGACCGGTATTTGCTCCTTTGTGTGAGGAGGAACAAGAGGAGCACTGCCAGAGTCTAACAAAATGACCTCCAGCAGGCTACTGGTGTGCATGTTTCTGACCACACTGTCAGAAACAGACAGTCCAGGTCTGGAAGGAGATTCCCAGGACACCATCCACCGACAGGAGCATGCCCAGATGTTGTCGGCAGTGCATACACACAACTGGGTCACATTATGAGGTGCCGTGATAAAATTCATGATCAACCTGTGATTTCAAGTTATTACTTTGATTTTCGGTGTGATTTTGAATCCAGCCCTCAGTGGCTTGATGACTTTGGTTTCCACTGACCGTTGTTACATCATTTTGTTCTCAACAAATTATAGAATGTACATCAGTAAAGATTATCACCTTGTATAATCAATTCATCAAGATTTGATGTGTGATTTAATTAATGTTTTTTGAGCAGTGTATTTATTATTAAACATTTACTATATTGTCCTTTCAGAAAATATTAATCTATGTCTCATGAAATCATTAGACAATAATGTCACGATGAAAACAGCAACTGTGAGACTCTGACATGACAGGTACATTAACTAATCCCTAACAATGCAATAAAAACAAACAGTCCACACTGCAGAAAATCTGAAAATGGCTCGACTTACAATAACAATTATGGCGCCTGACTTCCACACACCCACCCAGACTGTGCTATGACACTTCACACTTTAAAAGGAACGAGCGAGCATCTCTATTTAAAACCTAACTGTGCCTGTAAAAACAGTCAGACTAAAGTACAGTATTTACTAAGAGGATAGAGCCACTGAATCCTCCCTAAGAATTGCCCGTCCTCTCCTTATCACTCGGGACTCATAGAGCAACATCACACTGTGTTGTTACATATTAACTATTTCATGCAGTTTGTTTTTATTGCTTACACATAATAAAAAAGTCTCAGGCAATAAAACAGAAGGTTAGAGTACACGCTATGAAAGAGCGATAATAGAGAACGACTCCACTTTCACTTCTTTTGTTATTTCAACACAAATTTCATTCTAATATTTCCTCCTATGAGCTCCTGCTATTTTCTTATGTGCTGAAATTCATAGTTTCTTAAAGTAGTAAAGTGTATTGCCTCTGAGCGTGAGTATATGTCCAGTCTTCATGTGAAGACCATTTGCTAACTGTATTGGATATATTCTTCTGTATGTGTCAGTTTAGATTATGTTAGGAGCAGCATCATCTGGAGTCATAGATGGTCTATTTGTCTGGGCGAGGTCCACTCAGCTTCACATTAGAGCCTCTGCCATACAGACAGACAGCATTCACTAATATGTGTGTAGAAATGTTCTTAACTTGCACACAAAGTAAGTGAGTACACAAACTTATTATTGGATTCATGATGTGAGCACCAGCCAATTTTGTTCTTACCACTGTGCATATGATAGTGAATCAGAATAATCCTAAACTGACAGACACACGCACGCCCGCTATTTGCAATAGAGGCTGACATTTTTCGGGAATCCTATGGGTCTCAGGATCCCTGTGGGATTCCTGCAGAATGGGAGTCAATTTAAACAGTCATCACATGACTAGGACAAGACAGGAAAAGGTCAATGGGAGCAGGAACCATAATAACAATAGAGTTTGCCAGGAATGAGTTTTGAATGGGTTTTTGGTTAAATGCCTGAAATAAGGTTTCTACGTTTTGTTCTAGGCAATAAAATATGTCAGCAAATATCCCACTTGTGAATTCTGAAGCTTTTATGTGTCTTTAAAAAGGTGGTTGCTAACGGGTGGCTAAATAAGGCATCATAGCGTCATTACACCAAACACTGCTTTACAGCCGCGCTACTGTGGTGACGTTAAGTCATGTGACCACAGTGTAGTTTGATTAAAGCCTAATGTTAGCTTTTAACTTCTGGCGATTACATTTAGGCTTCAATAATCATAAAAATGGTGTTAATTTGTGAAGATTATCTAGCTGAACAAAACGTGTAAGTATCATAAACATTTGTTTCCCACAAATTCTTATTATTTTCTGCACTGACAAAAAAATCCAAAGGAAAAATCCCGTAGGTTTTTTGACGAGGGAACCACGGCAACGCAAACAATGCAATAAGAAGTCAGCAGCTATTCATTATGACTGTAAAGGTGAACATACAAGTGCATTTACGTTGAGCATGTGAAGTAAAATTGATTAAGAAAATACTATTGTAATCTCAATGCTAATTTATGTGTTGTATTTACCTTTATGGCCAAAAGCAGAAAAGAAAGAGGCGGCAGCTTCCTCTCTAATCAACCGTGTTACTTGGGCAATATCTTCTTATATCGATCACAGGCCTCTAAATCGCATCAAATCAAAGTTGTATCATGGCAGAGTTTGTAATATCAGCAAATATTGTATTGTTTTCCAAAGAATTGATATAACATCGTACTGTGAAACAAATGTTTCTACGGCCAGACAAACACCTCACGTCTGTAGATAAATGGAGGGGCTGATAATAAAAAGAGCAAAGTTCCAAAAGTTTTTTCACTGCTGATAAATGGCCCTCACACATAATCCCCACTGTGTGACCCCAACTAATAATGTCCTGTTTAAATACATCATTGTGCTACTTCATTGGAATATCAAAACAAGCAGCGTATCAGCTGGTCCCACAGAGACACAAGCTTATGGGCCACAAACCAAACACAAAAATCAGGGTTGAGGTTAGGTTACAAACTGACACTGGATAAATAAAAAAAAGGCAATTTACATGCAAATGATACTGCTGGCATTTGCTGTAATTGCCGTTTGTGCTGCTCATCTGAAACGATACAATGGCAGCACCTTCAAACTGCAGGGTGGAGCGGGGAGAAGAAAACACGGACAATGGGTCAAAATTTGATGATCTTGAGTATTCAATACATTCCTTTGTCACATCTTGTTCCCCAGCCTGACAGTTCCTAAATTACTACATTAAACTTGTTTATCTTTAAGATCTGCTCGAGAATCAGTCCGACACGCGGGATGAATGGTGTCCCGTTATTTGAGCTATTTTGAGTGCACACTTCAACGTGCAGCTGTGCTGATTGAAAAGACTTGTGTTAGCATAACCAAACTCATTTGAATCCAAATCATTCTGATCACAGGCTAGCCCCGAAAACACGTTAAAAATAACATACTTATACTCAATGGATGCATCATCTCTCCAGCAAGATGAAAGGTTTTGATGTAGTTTTGGGAAGCAGCGAGGGAGTATGTTTTCTTTCATCTTTGAGATGTAAAAGCAGGGATACAATAAACACACACACACACACACACACACACACACACACACACACACACACACACACACACACACACACACACTTACAGTACGAGCGGACACAGAGATCCAACAACGAGACAGGATCATGAACTCACGCTCCCATATGGGCAATAATTTATGAAAATAAATGTAGTTAGCAGCATGTAGCTTTACTGTGAATATATAAAGATGAATATTTAGTATTCAGCTCAAGTACAAGGAGAGAAGAAGAAGAAGAAAGCTAAACCAGGGTTTATATGTGATGTGTTGGAATTTATTCATTTATTCTAGAGATTACAGTGCTCCATACGCTGCTTTCAATAATCCCTTCCTACGGAGCAGACACCTACAGATCAGTGAAAATACAGCCAACAATTATATTTATTTAATTATCCTTTGCAATAAAAATGCACATTTTCTTTTAAGATTTATGTAGGTTTACTCTTTGAAAGCAAAACTCCAGACAGACATACAATCTTGGTCTCACAGAAATATATAAAATGACCTCAACCTGTGTTGACATTACATGCCAGAACCATAGAAATACGTATTTCCTGGGTCAGTGATGTCACACAATGGGCAGTGGTTAATGTTACAACCCCAGAGGTCAGACGGTCAGCAACCTTACCTATCAAAAGTAATTTAAAAATCTGCCTGGAGTCACAAAACATATTTGATCCTTATAGTAATACACAACATATTAAGTCAAAATTAGCCTATCAACATTAAAAATGGGTCTAAATGAGCAGTCATTAATATGTTTTTCCACAAATAGCTCCTCTGCAGTGAGACGTTTACTTGTATGGATTTGGAATCCACAGCTAGCCTCGCTAGGGAGGCTCAAGACGAGCCACCGCTGGTGAGGTTTGGCAAAATTTAGAGGAAAAGGTGCCAGACCATAGACATATAATGCATATTTTAGCTGATGGAATGTTAAAACTTTTTTGTAGGCTGCACATTTTTACAATTTGACAATGTAAGAATTTCTCTAGGCCGACAACAAAAATAAATAAATTAGAAAATGCTAAATAAATAACCGTTATCCATTTTCATGTGATCTTTTTTTCTTTTTTGTCAAAACCACAGAGAGCCACTGGAGAAGGGCTCCAGAGCCGCAAGCTGCTCACCCCTGCCATAGGTAGTGTAAAGAACAAGAAACCTGCGTAGGCTGGACGTCGGGGTGGTGGATGGTTCAAACAAACACTGGACCTCTGCCCAAGATACCACTGTTTGTGTCCCATGTGAAACTAAAAGTAAACTTTGGCTTCTTCTAACATACTTTCATTCTTTAGGTTGGTACATGCATAGATGCATTGTGGCCATCACCATTTCGGTGCTTTGAGGCCAACAGTGACCATATTTGTGTGAGAGGCTGAAGCTGTAGAGGAGCGGAGGGACGGAACTGACCGAGCAACCGAGGACACTATTGGCAGACAGCCAACAGACTCAAAGAGCCCTCGCATGTAATTCTGCTTAACTTTAAACCTTAACCTAAACAGGTGAGTTATGGGAAAACTCACAACTGTATAAGGACAGAGACCAAATGTGTTGTTTTTACCAGGCTGTAAACGTGTTTATTTCTGCTGTAAAGTTGGGCATTTTTACTCTGGGATTATAGCAACAGTAACTACAGTGTGTGCCTTATGTGACCATGGTAACAGTAGCCATGGTGTGTGTGACCATGGCAACGGTAACCATGGTGTGTGCGACCATGGCAACAGTAACCATGGTGTGTGTGACCATGGCAACAGTAGCCATGGTGTGTGTGACCATGGCAACGGTAACCATGGTGTGTGTGACCATGGCAACGGTAACCATGGTGTGTACGACCATGGCAACAGTAACCATGGTGTGTGTGACCATGGTAACAGTAGCCATGGTGTGTGTGACCATGGCAACGGTAACCATGGTGTGTGTGACCATGGCAACGGTAACCATGGTGTGTGTGACCATGGCAACGGTAACCATGGTGTGTGCGACCATGGCAACAGTAACCATGGTGTGTGTGACCATGGCAACGGTAACCATGGTGTGTGACCATGGCAACGGTAACCGTGGTGTGCGACCATGGCAACGGTAACCATGGTGTGTGTGACCATGGCAACGGTAACCATGGTGTGTGTGACCATGGCAACAGTAACCATGGTGCGTGTGACCGTGGCATCAGTAACCATGGTTTGTGTGACCATGGCAACAGTAACCATGGTGTGTGTGACCATGGCAACAGTAACCATGCTTTGTGTGACCATGGCAACAGTAGCCATGGTGTGTGTGTGACCATGGCAACAGTAACCATTGTGTGTGTGACCATGGCAACATTAACTATGATGTGTGTGACCATGGCAACAGTAACCATGGTGTGTGTGACCATGGCATCAGTAACCATGGTTTTTGTGACCATGGCAACACTAACAATGCTTTGTGTGACCATGGCAACAGTAGCCATGGTGTGTGTGTGAGACCATGGCAACAGTAACCATGGTGTGTGTGACCATGGCAACATTAACTATGGTGTGTGTGACCATGGCAACAGTAACTATGGTGTGTGTGGCCATGGGAACAGTAACTATGGTGTGTGTGGCCATGGCAACAGTAACCATGTGTGTGCGTGTGTGTGGCTGGCTGTCTTTCAGACTATTCAGACTATTTCAGGCTCATTATGTAAAATTGGGAAGCAAGCAGTCAGGTGTATGAATGTATGAATAGAAGCCAAGGCTCATTCTAAGTAGATAAAAGCAAAATGATTTTAATAGTTAAACGATTATATTCTTATTTTAACACATTGATAAATATTAGGTTAAATTTTTCTCTAGGTTTGTTTTGCTATGTGCCACAAACTTTAAGTTATTTTGTTTTATTTCACAAAGTGAGAACAGTCACAACACTATTTTACATAGCTGAAATGCACAACCTGCTGACTTTCTAAGACAGTGATTTTTTGGGTCCCAACCCATGAGTGGATAACAGCAGAGGTCCAGGCGCCACACTAAACACTTTTTGGAGAAAAAGATACATGCATGCATACTTGATACTTGATACTATTTTAAGGCTATGTTTAGCTAAAACTATGTTTATTTTATTTTAAACAAAAGTCACAGCACATTATTTTCTATATTATAATGTGCATGTAGGTTACAGCTGTAACTTTGAAACACAAATTGAAACAGAATAGTGTGATTGTTTTATTGTTTAAATTAAAATCTCACTAAAACTTGTGTGCTTTTTACCTGCCTTTGTCTTTCATTTGATCACTGCAGTGTCTCTAAAGACTGAAAAAAAAAGACCAATACATAGAAGCATTTTAATCATTTCACCGTTGTTTTTACATGGTAGTGAGAACATGGCTACATTGCTTATTTTACTGCACAAAATATTTGGCAGGTCTTCCTGGGTCAGAAATACCTCCACAGGTGGGTCGCAGCACAGGCTGAAACAGTGATTGAGACATACAAATACTCCATTACTGCTTATAAAAGGTGTAAAACACGTATTCTAAACATATTTTGAAATTGTGGTCAAGTGTAGTCAAACTGTGTGATCTCGGACATCACACACATCATCATTAAGTGGCCTACTAATCATAAAATGCACAAAGAAGTAGTACAATTTCTCAAAATTCTCAAGTGAATATATGTGAGTAAACCATTCAGGTATAGCCGCTCTGTGATTTGTCACCTGTGGGCCGCCAAGGCCACACACATGCCTGTCTGATATTGATTCCTTGATTGATTTAGCCGACACATTGTTCAACTCTCTCATTATTTTATGTTATCGCTGCTTTCGGTGTGACTGGTGCTGCTGTGAACGGCCCCTCGCTGTCCCTGGTGGGGTGGTTAGCTGAGGGTAGTTCACGGTGCTTGGAAAACATGGCCGCCATGGGTTAGGCGCGCTGGCGCACCAGTGGGAATGAAAGACTGCTTCTAATGAGAAGCTTGAGAATTCTCTTGTGGTAGAGCCGAACTACAACAAAAGAAAAGGGACAAGAATCCTCACCGTGAGCGCAGGAATTGGAAATCTTTGGTTGTTTTCGCCTCAATCTTTTTTAAATATTTATGGTGCAACACGTTCCATTTAGAGGAAACATGCAAGACAACACAGTGTGGGTAAACTAAAGGAATTCTAATGCTTTGAAGGTGTGCATCGGCATATGTCTTTTCTTTATTACCATAACAAAGTTTAGACTCAAAAGGCATAGCTGAACAACTGACAGCTTGAGGGAGCTGCTCCATGTTTCTTTACATCTCTGGATTCACACTCAGGTCCCTCAGCGGCTCCTTCTGGAAAGAGGCAGTTCGACAGAGGCAGAATGTCTTATGAGCTCGTTTAATAATTTATCTGTTTAGACCACTTTGTTTGCTGAGTTGGCTCTTTGCTCTGTGAGGACTGCTCAATGACAAAAACATTGTATTTTATTTAAACAGTGTTGAGAGCTCCCCAGTGCCCACTCTGCTAAAAGGGACAATTTACCCCAAAATTAAAAATACATACTTTTCCTCTTGTGGTGCTGTTTATCAGTCTAGATTGTTTTGGTGCGAGTTGCAAAGTGTTGGAGATATCGGCTCTTGAATATAATGGAATTAGATGGCACTCTGCTTGTGGTGCTCAAAGCGCCAAAAAAAAAACATTAGAAAAACTCATAAGCAAACTGACTATTGGAGTCAGA
This sequence comes from Epinephelus cyanopodus, assembly GCA_026686955.1. Taxonomy (NCBI): domain Eukaryota; kingdom Metazoa; phylum Chordata; class Actinopteri; order Perciformes; family Serranidae; genus Epinephelus; species Epinephelus cyanopodus. The sequence continues at coordinate 16,772,848 of CM048925.1, read as the reverse complement.
GATATTAGATTTAACAATCAAGCCATCCCCAGTGATCACCATCTTTGGTATTCCTGAGGAAAATAATCACATCAACAAGCAAATATGTTTTCAGTCACCTCCCTGATAGCTCACAGGAGAATCCTTCTTCTATGGAAACAGCAAACTCCACCTTCTAGTGGCTCTTGATTGTGCAATACAATGTTCTTCCAAGACCTAGAGAAGATTAAGCTCTCACTGCGGGGTTCTTTGGCCACTGGAAACCCTTTACTTCCTACTTTAAAAAGCTTTCCTGTCTTTCCCCGGACTACTAGAAAAATATAATCAATTGCTTTTTCAGTCCATTGGATACATTTTACTGCTGCAAAACAATAGCTTGAGAGATGAACAGACTGAAAACTTTATATTATTAGATAAAACATATGTTGCCAAAGTTTTAACTTTCATAACTTACAGTTGAGTAAAGGTAATATATCACAATATATTTTATCGCAATGCTCTCATAATGCAGCATATTTAAAATCATAATAATATTGCATCATGATTTAAGTATGGTGATCATACTGTATTGTGGATCCTTTGGTGATTCCCACCCCTACTGAAGGTAAAAGAAAAATGTGCATTTTGATGTTGGGGTGAACTGTTCCTTTAACATCAACTACTTTAAGGGGCTACACTTCCTGAATTTATTTTAAAAATTCAATTTAAAACATTCTTTGGACTGTTGCTCCTGTGATAGCAGCTAATACCCAGATGTGAATGAAGTTGTAAAGTAAAGGAGATGAAGTGAAGACACAGAGCAGAAATACGCTCGGTACAATCTGGAGACGTGATGTAACCTAGATTCAGTTGTGGATATGGGACGAGACAGGGGAGAAGCAGAGAGTGACACAAAGAAGAAGAAAAAGGAATCTCCAGTGGGAAATACATCACAGTTACGGAGAGATAAGCTGATTTGTTTCATCAACTGTTGTTCCACATCTTCTGTACACACCAGTTTGCCTCAGCACTTCAAAGACCGATGGCTCAGAGAAATCTATTTGTTATTGATAGATGATGACAGCTAGGTACAATCTTTTCATCTGGCTGTCTTCTGCAGCTCGAGCTGGAACACCACTGCGTGCTGAGAACGGCTCCGGAAACTGAAACTCACACTGACTTGGCAACAGAAGTGAAATGTATTAGTTATGACTGCTTTAAACTTCAGAGGTTTCTGAAGGAAACGGTGCAGCTATATCAAGAGAATCTCCATATGTTCACGTGTTCTCCTTCAGGAGAGTGGCAGCATCAGATCAGCAGAGAGATACAAGAGACCTGAACGTGATTTCTACACAGTACATATCATTTATCAGCCCTAGCTCTGTTAGACAGTGATGGAAATGTGACACCGGGGTGGACACGCCAAATTCGGCCCCTTGTCAGGAGTAACCGTTGGTAACTTCCGTGACTCTTTGTTGTCTCAGCCACAAATTCTATCTGCATTCGTCAAAGTAGCACCCAAACATCACCAAGTTCAAAAGCCCCTTTTACACAGCCTGTTCAGGGTAGCTTGTAGTAGTCAGCAGCTAACTCAAAGACGAAGAACAGCAGCCAAAATTGTCCTTGAGTTGAGGAGACAATGAGGTCCTGGAGCTCCTTACCCACCAATAAACACAGAGAAGAAGAAGAACAGCTGCAGCAGGCTGTATAGAGGGCAAAACGTGTCACTGTGTGGACGTCTTTCACAGTTCCAGAGGAAGACAACAGCACTGCGCCACTTCTTTTTAAAATACAAAAATGTGATATCATCGGTTATCGGTATCAGCTGAAAAAAAAAATCTATATCGGTGCATCCCTTTAAAAAACCTGCATATATGTTCTAATTTTGGTGGAAAATATAGTGCAACAAAGCTGACCTGAATACTGAGAGAGGTCCATATAGTGAAGCAGATGCACACACTCACACTGTGTTGACAGCAGAGACAGATACACACGGCCCTTTTGTGAAAAATCTGCAGTTCTGGTGATTTTCATGCTTTGGCTCCAGTTGAGGAATTACATGCTCCCCCACAGGTTGGGAAAATGTCTCGGGCTTATGAGAACATTTTAAAGAACCCCACTACGATCAGATCGATGGTTCATAGCAACCAGGCGGAAAAAAAGGCCTAACAATGAACGTGCTGAACATGTAGGATTTTTCACAGACAGACAAGAAAGAAAAGTCAAAGTGATACAAATGTTGACGGATGCCAGTTAGGGTCAGCGATACGCGCACACGCCACCATTAGAGAAGGTAAATAGAGCGATAGTGCGAGGTGTTATCTTACTAAAGGGGCATTACTGCCTTCATCACAGCATGTCCTATAGTTAATTATTGATTAACATTGCAGAGATAAGTCAGTCAGGGTGGGAAGATTGGCTTCATGTTGGGCTGGCTGGCCACACGCCATCTCAATGAGCCTCTCCTGGTTGATGTCCATGTAATTTGACCATTAAAGCAAATCAACCATGCCTCATGTAGAAAGAGCTCTGTCTGTTAAAATATCATCTGCTGCGCTGCTCGAGGATCTCGTTTTAAGCCATTTATGCTCATTTGACATTTGACATTCATGAGTCCAAAATTACATCAGACAAGGGTGCTGGACAGAATGTGGAAGTTTCTATCTGCATTCGTAACACACAATATGATGAATTAACCCTAAACTGAAAGGCTCTGACGGTTCTTTCTCGCAACCAAAAGCAAGCGATTCATCACTGGCGTACGATCAAGTGGGATGATGCAACAGCACAGTACTGCAAATCTCTTGTGTTTGAGTGATGTAAATTAGAGATGCACCAGCCGATATTCGCCTTGTTAACTGCCAGCGGCCTATTGGTTTAGTAAAATTTAGTTTTTGGTAAGAAACTTGGACACTTGGACGGGTAAATCACTCCACATCCAGAAACCATGGATTACGAGAACCATCCGGAAACTTATGGAGAAGCAGCCAACAATGTCAGAAGATGTGAAAAATGGACTAAACTGCAGGTCACAAGTACAAGGAGTTGATGGCATCACATTCACTGGAGTTGCACCTTGTATAATTTAATTTGACAAATAAATCTTTTATGAAAAGTGTAATGTTAGTGTTATATTTGCTGACACCATCACTATAAACAGCCAAGTGGGCTCCAACCAATTCAGACAAATGTTGGAGAAAATGCGGCCCACAAACTGGAAACCACATTCATATTTTTGGTCCTGTCCCAAGTTAAGAAACTTTTGGAAGGATGTGTTAGATGTTCTGAGAGCAGTGTTCCATCAAAATATTCCCAAAGATTCAAGAGAGCGTTTTGCCACACTGCCCGATTTTGTTTTTATACTGCCAATGCTGAAAGAAGACTGATCGGGCTTTCCTGCAAATTTGCACAATTCCTATCTAAAGAGGACTAATCACTCAGTGGACTGCAGTCAAACTGTCAGACTAGGCAGCGCTGATCTGATATGAATCAATATTCTGTAACTGCATTGCCTATTGCTCACCTCAGATGTTTTCAGAAACATATTTTAGTGGACTGTTTAGCTGTAATATGAGCCCGTGCATGTTCTGTCCAAGCCCAGCCCGGCCCATCCCTTTAACTGTAATTATGAGCCCAACCAGTTTAAACCCGACACTTTTTTTAAGGATATGAACGTGGACATTGAAGGCTGACTCAAGTCTTTTTTTTTCATATGCCTCTTAAGTGTCGAGGTCCCCGTCTTTTTGCTGTCATATACGAGCATCGTGCTGCACCCCATTCTTGAAGAGCCCCTGATTTTTCTTACAATTACCTACCCCAGGCAGTCCTCCCTACTTATTTCTCAAATATGAAAAGTTATTTTTTATAAAACTGCAGCTTTAATGAAGGGCTGAATGAGTACTTTTTTAATATTGAAGATTTCTTTGTTTCCCTTTCACAAAATGGGGAGTACAAGAAGTAACAACAAAAAAAGAAAACTATCAGTATCAGCCAAACTGTTATTTAGAACATGTGTGTCTGCCCTAAATTTCCCGGTGCATCTCCAGTGTTTTTACCCCACCGCTCTGATGCTAAACTCCCATGAAATGTGTGAGCTGGTGTGTCAAAACAAACATAACTTGAGAAGCGGTGACACACCCCAGGAAACAGCCCTGTTTTTGTAACTGGGACAAACTGCAGACGACCTCTGAGCTGTAAAGATTGAACTGAGATGGGATTAGAATGAGTACTGGCTGCGTTACTTAAAGGTGTAAAAAAACAAACACGGAGGTATTTCTGGAGCCAGAATACAAGAACCACACAAGAAGCAACTAAATCAAATAAAAGAGAATCTAATCCACATGCAACATAGTGCTTGTGTTGAGCACAATACCGAGCTGTACTGCAAACCACTGAAGCACAGTGAGCTTTCACTCAATAGACCTCCCACCGGGCAGTATGCTGCACAGTACACGCTTGTCTCAGCTGTTAACCTCCTCTTCTTCCTCTCTCTCCTCCTGCTTTCCCATGCTCTGCTGTGTCTGGGCTGACTGCGGCTCAGACAGGCCTCTGGGTGGGCAGTTCAACAGTCAAGCGTCTGAGCGCACATCCTCTGACACCTAAGTCAAATGTCTTGTGTTTGGTATCGGCCGCCGGCTCTCTGGAGGGCCGGCCTGCCTTCCCCACATCCCACACAATAGAGAAACACAGCCGAGCTGAACGAGGAGGAGGAGGATGACGGATGGGGAAACGAAGGAGAGACAGGGAGAGGAATGACGGAGCAAAACTGAGGACACGAGCGAACCTTTCAACCTGGATCTCACACCAATCAATACGACACAGACATACAGAGATACTGGAATAAAAGCGACGGCTGAAACAGCTCGCTGCGACCGCTGATAACCTCGTATGAGATAAATCACTTAGAAATGTCACGTCTTTTTTTTCTGTGACTATTTGAGCCTAGAATAGGCTTAGTCTCCCAAGCCCTTGATATCTCTGGATTACCCCAATCGCTCTAATTTAGACGTAGCCTCGAGCAGAGAACAGGCTAATTTCCTCGTGCGTCGAAATTAATGAAGAAGATAATTTGCTACAATGGAAGAAAACACAAAAGCACGCACACTTGCATGACACACACAAATGCACACACTGCAGAAATACTCACACTATCCTTTAAATGAACCCCAAATGGGGCCAGAAAGTGAAGAGAACTTACTGCAGTTGAAATCGAAACTAGGTTAGTACATCAGCAGGGAAACGTTGGATCTGACACTCCTCTTACAAAAGGTCTGAGATCTCACAGTGCAGCAAGAGACGATAATCAGTTCATGACAAATTCAGCAAACCACAGATTAACGTTTAATTTTACCATTTGCAACCTCCTGTTCCCGATAAATCTGTCAAATTTTCAAAGTAGGATGAAGCATTTTTTACGTTACGTAACATTTCATTGAAGCTATGTATATCACACTCACGCTGAGGGAAATGGAACATCCTGTGCATCATCTTTATACAGATTTCCCTGTAGTTAAGCATATTTGGTGGAGTTTCAGAGCATTGGGACAGTGTTTGTCTGCACAACATTGAGGGTATGATGCTAAAGGATCTGTCATAATGTCATACAGATATTATATGTAAGCAATATCACACTTGAGGTTGAGCTGTTGTACTGTATGTTAGCATGGCTGTGATTTGGTTATAGGCGCTATAGGCCAAAGTTGGGTTGCCGAAGATAATCACAGCCGTGCTAATATTCAGTGCAACAACTCAACCTCAAGTGTGATGCTGCTTTTATACAACACTTCTACAAGCACCATTTATCAGCAGTGAAAAGTGTTGACTACTTATGATTTGTTTGTCTGTGTAATGGTTCATGTGGCTCCGCTAACACAGATAGTTCGGCAACTGGACCAAGACTGGACTGTTGCCAAGCAACATACAAAACAATTTAGGGTAGGTCTACATTTGACCTTACACCAACTGCTTTGTATCATGAAGGCTACATCTGTGTGTCTTCATTTATTCTGAACCAGTGAAATCAGTCTGTTGTTGGTCGCTTTGGTGTGTGATGCTGATGAGTTAACAGCTTAATCGTGACGTTTCATTGTCTCAGAACTGGTGTCATATGAGCACAGCTGGAGATCAACAGGGAATTATTCAGGCTTTGAGGAGGAGATGGCAACACTTTCTATGAAGACCACATCTATAATGTGTTATAAGGGCATTTATAGTGAATTATAATGCATTTATAATGCTCTATGACTACACACAGAAACACATATAATACTTACTGATGCATTAAGCAATATCACACAAGAGGGAGTGATGTTGTACTGTATGTATGATGTTATGTTAATGAAAGGTGATGAAATAAATTACTTAAGTATGTTTTGTAGCTCTGCCACACAAGCTACTTTGTATTTACATTGATCTGCAGCTGTGTAACTTCGTCCAGTTCGGCTGATGAAACGTTGGCAATCCTGGATGTCGGCACAGCTGGATTCGGCTTCCTTGTCCTCTCCTGACGACCACTCATAATTTAATTCAAACGTAATTTTGGGGAAAATATCCACCTTCTTGGTGTAACGCTATAGTGTCAGTTTGCGCCAATGTAGCGAGTGTGACAGTTGGTTAGTTAACAGTTATATTTATATTTATAACACCTGTGAGCGAAGTGATTTTACTGTTACATGTCCCAGTGATGTCAGCACTCATGGAAGGCCTCTCGTCCAATCAAATTACTCAGTTGGAACTAACTGTTGTATAACATATCAATATATCATAAGTGTCAAGTATATTATGGATGTTCTTGGCTAGTTATAGACTAGAGGTTGACTGGTCAATATTGGCAAAATTGTTGGACAGAAACTGTTGCGGCCCTCGAAATCCCCAGCAAGTATTCTATATGTTGTACTGCTGGGTGGAAACGGGATTTAAATGGTTAGTGTCAATCAAAAGTTAGTTGCAGTCCTCACCGCTAGACATTATCAAATCCCACTAAATCTTACACACTGAACCTATGACATAAATAAAATTGCTCCTTAGAACAGTTCCTTAAAGCATGTAGAAAATATAGTGAAACATCTTACGGCGGTGCATTCCTGAAAAACAACATTTCATTCATGTTTATTAATGTAACATTCATTGAGACAATCTACTGATTAACACTACCTAGAGTGAACCACATTGGATGATATAATAAGTGTGATTAACTGCGTTGAAAGAATATAAAAGACGTGATAAAAGGTTATTCAGTCTTACTCAGCTGCTGAATTACCTTTACAGCCCAAAGCTCTGTTGCATTTTCATTTGATTTAAAGGGTAACTTTATTACATCTGACCGGGTTATTACATTATACAGCATTATTACATTATTTGTCACAATACAACTTTTAAGAGGAGTATTCTCTACGAGCCAAACAATTGATTACATTTAGTTTCCTTCATATCCACCGTTTAATCAAAACAAACCAGGCGGGCAGACGATCTCTTACCAGCCGGCTTCAAGCTATCCTCCATTAGAAGCCTCGGGGAGGTGAACAAATACAAACAAAATAATTGAAAACATCTCTTACCAGTCGACAGGGCTGGGACTGATCAAATTTAAACTGTCCATTACAGGAGCTTCCAGTTTAGACAGCACACTAAGTTACGCTAGACTGTGGAGAAAATATCCTCAAACACAGACCACTGAAGTGTATAGTGTGGAAATATCAGATGTTACAGCTGGTAGGGAGGCACTTCAAATGTTTTCATGATGCATAATATCTCCCATGTTTCCGACTCTTTTCTCAACAGGAAGTTAAAGCTAAGTGGCGCAGATATCTACTTTATTCAGTGAGTAAAGAGGAGCAGAGGAAAGACCAAAGGAGTTGTCAGACCATCTCTTCCCCCCTCTGTGAATCTGCATCTGTTGCAGACTGAGAGACAGCTGTTCCTATGGGGAGAGGCAGCAGGCAGATTTTGCCCCTCCGCTCTCCCTCCACGCCTCTCTACACACTTTCTTCATCCATCCATCAACCATCACGCTCACCAGTGTCCTTCCTCCAGCTTCATCCTGTTCTCTGGTACTGACACCCTCCCCTCGCGACACCCGGTTCAGCCATCCACAGCCTTTGTTTCCCACCTCATTACTTCCCATTTACAATGTGAATATATTCCAACAGGAACGTGCTTTACTTTTATTAGACTGCAGAAAGGTTGGTTATGTCTCGGAGCACGAGATGTGCTCTGGTCTTCTGTCAGTGGGATGCATTTAAACTGATGTAAGGATAGTAGACAGTAGAGTTATTGATGGAGTGCTGAAGATATTAGTTTGTCCTGCACTTTTAAAGAGATGGACTGATCTGATTAACTCTAATGAAGCATTTCATTTCCTCTTCTAAACCTATTCAGGAGTGAAAATGGGGAAGTTTAAATGTCGAGGGGAATAAACAGGCGAAACAGAAATTACTTGACAGAGAACAACTGAGAAACTTCTTTAAGGGAAATGCAACTTAGTATTATATCAGTAAATTCATCCTCATGTTGTGCACATTAAGCGCCCACTTAAAAGCAAAGTTAAAGTTGCACTTTTTGTTTCCTTTTGGCCGTTTCAAAACAGTGTTTAGCTGGTCTTTGTAATCATGTGTAGTTGCCTCTATTTTATGTTCTTATGGTTTAATTATAGCATATATTAATGCACTTTTTGGCTTTTCTTTGTAGTAATCTCAGTTTGGGTTTTCCTATTGCTTGTTTTTAGTGCTCTGAAAAAAAAAAATTGTATTTTTGTTTAATGTCACTTCCTGTCTTGGCCAGGACACTCTTGAAAAAGAGATTTTTAATCTCAAGAGGTTTTTTTCTGGTTAAATAAAGGTTAAATAAAAATAAAAATTAATAAAAATGAACTTGTGTCAGAGCTGCTGGTTTCTATGCAATAACAAAAAATTCTTAAGAACAACATATACTGGAAATATACTGGGGCAAAAAACAAAATCCACAGAATTCATTGACTGTATTAGACTTATGACAGAAACTGCCTCTGTTGAATATTAACTGGCGCAAAATGATAATACAACAGGGAAATTGGTTGACGTCTGGGAGAACTTCTTTCAGCTCATGAAGGGCGCATGACACTGAAGCACATGTGGGTGCATATCTGAGAAGAGTAACATTTTGAATGCTGATAAACCACCAAATCACCAGAAAAAAATGCTGGCATTGCATGTTCCTGCAAACCATAGATATATTACATTAGCATGTTATTTTGTATTGAATACATTACAGCACTGTGGTTAACATGTTGATGCTTAAGCACAATAGCCCCTTGGTTAGGAAAAGATCATATTTCAGCTCACAATACCCAGTTTGGGGGGTACAATCCTGGTTTTAAAAAAAACATAGCAGTACCCAGAGCCACAGTTGGCAATATTAGATGTGGCCCGAAGAGATCTGTGTCTTTTCCGAGCCCAGATCAATGCTATGGCCTTGTCATCACTGCTAGCAAGATGTCTCATTCTGTACAACTGGAAGTCTAACCTGTCCCCTCTGTTTGGATGCTGGGTCAATGATGTCATGGCTCACTTGAAGTTGGAACAGCTCAGACATACCGCTCAAGGACCAGTCAGTGATTTCCATAAAGGTTTTTTTTCTACGTCTTCTTCCCTTGTTCGGGTCCATTCTGTTGCTGTTAATTCCCTTGCAATACCCGATTATTATCATCATTAGTCTATCTCGACTCTGTTTATTTTGTATATTTACGTGTATGAAGTGTATTAAACAGTGTTCATTTGTCTGTGCAGGCCAGTCTTGGGGAGGGGTGGGTTTAGATATCGTGGGTTCAGAGTGTATATGCTCCATGTTTCTTGGCTTTTCGTGGCACTGTCCCATCATAAAACGCAGTAATGTCTCAGTTGAAGACAACGTCTTTTAACAGCGCTACCCACAATGTACAACACCAACATTTCCTTGAGGCAACTGGGCTGTAATAAATGTAAATAAATGGTGACTGCTGTTTGGAAGAGCCTTGAATATGTGCAATGACACAGACAGGGCAGTGGGATGCAAGGTCAGATGATCTCACTGGTGGTCAATGCGGCTTTCATGCATCATTGAGCAAAGCCAAGTCAAACTGCGTTTCGGCGACCAGCCATCTGGAGATGACCACTAGCTCTCTAACTCTGCGGCGTGATATGAAGTTTCCTATCCTTCACACTGAATGCAACGTCTACCCAGATTATTTCTGTCACGTCCAAAGCTGCGCACACCCTGTTAATGCTGACAGATCGCTGACGGCCACCAGCGAATGCACTCTCGCCCCACCTCTCCCTTTTTCCTTATCTCTGGCTCCCTCATGGCTCATAAGATAGGGACATAAAGCGAAGGATTCTCTACAGTCCTCAGCTGATTAAGGTTAAACTGGTCAGGGTGATATTCAGCCTCTTCCTCTCTGCACAAGGAAATCCTGCTTATAATTCTGTCATTGTTAACAACCCAGGTCTGCCTCCAGACCCACACTCATCCCAGGCAGACATGTAACCCCACAATGAACTCTGTATCACCTCCACTGCTTGGAGGGAGCGAGAGGAGCAAGATTAACTACACTGGGTATCTGATGTATACCTAGTCTCTTTGGGACAGCCCTGCAGAGTCCAGACAGAAAGAGAGGGGTACAGTAAACAACGCCTGAGACAACAGAAGACAGTTGGAATCGGAGACAGACAGAGATGCTGTAAACTATATTACAGGCACAAAGGCAGCGTGGAAGAAAAGAGGAAAGGAACGACAGCAACAACAGAGGTGATTCAGAGGATGCCTGCTGTGAATGGAGCACACTGCTCAGGTTTGCTTTAGCTGAGGCTGTGGAAGAAGCAGAGCTGAAAGCTGCAGTTACATACCGTCTGCTCTCAAAGACAAACAGACAAGCGAGGACGACACGCAGCACAGGTGAATCCAGGATGTGATTTGCATACATTGGCTGTGGTGTTACTCTGGATGCCATACATGCCGCATGAATTCCATAAACTTTACGAGACGGATAGTTAGGCGAGATGAACGCGAGGCAGAGGAGGCAGGTAATAAGCCGTGTATTTATGAGGTGCAGCGGTGTCAGTGACATCTGCATAACCTATTCATGAGAGCCATGATGGAATCTCAGTTATCCTCCACTCCAATCTTACAGGTGACAAAAGAGGAAGGCTGAGGTGAGGGTGGGGAGAATGATAATGAAGATGAAAATGTGGGGGGAGGAAGCAGCGGAGGAAGTTAAGGGAGACAGAGTGGATAAAGAAAGATGAGGAAATAGGGGTAGTGGAGGGTGTAACAACGGATGTACTAAATAGTTTGAGACAGACCAGGAAGAGGACGAGGAACAAGCAAAAAGATGAGAGAAATTGAGAGACGTACTGTCGGGAGACAGAGAGAGAGAGGAGGAAGCAGAGGAGCGGAGGCAAGCGCGAGAGCAATTACCAAGAGAATGAGGAGAGTATTTCAATAAACCTGTACATGTCGATTCTGCCCGGCACATCCGCTACTTTTGCCCTGCACTCTGCATACCAATGATTCAGACGCGCCATAACTAGAATTCACAATCTATACAGACGGCAAGGGCAACAGCATTAGATATTCCTCCAGAGCACGGAGAGGAAAGGGGGGATGGAGGAGACACAGAGGCCCGGCTACATGTGGCCTTGCGCAGAAATGAGGGACAGGAGAGGAAGAGAGTCTCCTAATAAGTTGCTCTTGTTTCCTTTTTCACTTGCTGACTGAGAAGAAGACATATGGCTCAGGTAAAAGTTAAAGGGAATCTATTATGCTCATTTCAGATTAATACTTGTGTTTTGGGTTACTACTTGAACATTTTTACATGCTTTAATGTTCAACAACACTATTTTCTCATACTGTCTGTGCACGAACACCTGTATTCACTGAGTCGTGTGTATCTCAGTGTCTCTGTACCATTATTGCAGCCTGGGGAATGATTGTGACGGGGTATTACAGCATTTTACATCAGGAAAAAACTCCAATAAAAGCTTTTAAATGCAACTGGATATAGTCTGGCAGGAATATGATCTGGAATCAGAGATAAATTAACATCAGCAACCAACATTACGTATTTCCCTGATGTTAGCATGTAGCTACATGTAGCAGTGTACTGTAATTGCAGCCAGAGAATGACTGTGATGGTATGATGTACAGTGGCACTTTCTACTGTAAAAAAATCTCCAATAAATGCTTCAAACCAAAATCTCAGAACAGGACATATTCCTGCTGGACCATTATCTGAAACTAGGGAGAAATTAACAACATCTGCAACCAAGATTCGGTCCTACATGTTTTCCTACATGTTTTCCTGAGGTTAGCATGTAGCTACATGTAGCAGTGTACTTAATATAAGTATAACTAAATATAGAGGCACTTTTTATTGGAAAAATTACCATTTAAAGTTTCTAAACCAAGATCTATAGAACCAGACGTGCAAGAACATAAAAATCACAGGGATATTAACAAAACCAGCAAGATTACATGTTTCCCTGACATTAGCATGTAGCTATATGTAGCAGTGTATTTGTGGCCAGGTAACGACTGTAAAGGACTTTTGTATTGGCGGCAACCTCTATAATGAAAAATTACTCATAAAAGCTTCTAAACCTAAATCTTCAAAAAAGATATGGGCCAGTAGGAATATGATCCAAAATCAGGGAGAAATTTACAACATCAGCGACCAAGATTACATGTTTCCCCGATGTTAACATAAAGCTACATGAGGCAGTGCACTTGCAGCTGGGGAATGACTGGAACTGAATATAGTGGCACTTTCTACTGTGGAAAAACTACCATCAAAAGTTTCTAAACCAAGATCTTTACAACTGGAGATTTTCCATTAAGAATGTGAAATCACAGCAAAATTAACAACATCAGCAACCAAGATTACATGTTTCCCTGAAGTTAGCATGTGGCTACATGTAACAGTGTATTTGCAGCTGGGTAATGACTATAATTGAGTAACGTATAGTGGCATTTTCTACGATGAAAAATCACCAATAAAAGCTTCTTTGACTTGGTCCCCCGGGAATATGTTTTGAAATCAGAGAGAAATTTACAACGTCAGCGACCAAGATGACATGTTTCCCTGATGTTAGCATACAGCTACATGAAGCAGTGTACTTGAAGCTGGGGAAAGACCGTAATGCAGTATAGTGGCACTTTCTACCCTGAAAAGCTTCTAAACTAAAGTCTTCAAAACAGGACATGTTCTAGCAAGAAAATCACAGGGAAATTAACAACATCAACACCAAGATTACATATTTTCCTGTCATTAGCATGTAGCTAACATCAGGGAAACAGTGTATGTATTATAGACAACTGCAGTAAATGTTCCTGAAGCAGATGAACATGTTTCAAAAGTAGAAAAAAACATTGCTTAAAGGGATTTTGTTTACATAAGTTCACCTCATTATTTAAACTTTGGCCACGTTTAATATGAACATCCAGCATTAAATACATGACAGAAAATACAAAAAGACGTAATATGTCCCCCTTTTAAAGAGACTTTCTGCAACATTCCCCAAAATTCTGCATAAGTCTTTTTTCCTTTTAATTTGTAATTCATTAATTCCCACTCCACAGCTATGTTAAGTGGTTACATTTATCATCACTGGTCATTTTTTTTTCAACCAGTTGCTCTATAAATACCTGTTGATACCTGACCTGAGCGCTGTTGTTTTACCTGTGCTGCCTCAAAGTGAAGGCGAGGGACATGTTCTGGACCTCAGGGGGTTTTCCTGTCTCCCACATGACAACAGATGGTAATCTACTCTGCCTGGGCATGACGTCAGGAAGACACGAGGAGGGCCACAAAAAACCGCCAAGAACACAGGGACCTCGTAGTTGAGGTTTACCACAGGGTATGGCCGAAGGCAGCGGGCATCCTGAGCTTTATGCCCCCACTGTGTTTCTCAAGGGCACCAAATGGCAGTCCAGTAGCTCATCGCACAATAATGACCGTCCTTGGTCTCCGAGATGCAGTTTGGCAGACGCCCAAACACCAAAAACTATAATCCTCTGTGGTCTCACACACATCTCTGAGGACCTGAATTCAATGACTTCAAATGTAACCGAGGGTCAAAAACAGACAAAAGAAACAGCATTAGTAAGTACAGAAAAAAGTGGAAAATACAAAGAGGTGCAAGGTGTTTTGTTTCTTAAAAGGAATACTCCACAACATCTGTTTAAAGAGGCACTCCAGTGATTTGGCATTGTATTTTGGCGTCTCATAACAGATACATTTTCAGCTTCAGGATCATATAGTTCCCATGATGCAACTCACTGCATTTTTCATTTGACCCTTCCAGCCTGCTAAATGCTCACATTTCTCAGATGCCACAGCTCAAGTCGGTAACACAGGCTTTGTTAAAATGAAGTCTTAACCCCAAACAGACATTTTAGGGTTATTTTCTCAGACTTTTTAAAGCTCTTTTTAAATCCACAGCGGATAATATGTTTTCATAGAGTGAGTGCTCCAAGTGTTGGGACGTCTACAGTTAACTGCTAATTGGTTACTACTTTTAATATCAAATACACAACTGGCTTTGCATGTATCATGACATGACCGAAGACACTTATCAAACCACTCCAGCAGCAAAATGTTTTCAGTTTCTGTTTGTGTTTCTGAACTTCTCACACCCTTTAAGCCTACTGGTGGTCAGCATTTAATATTCAAAAGGTAGATTTATATTGGAGCCTTCCTTTAATGTTCAGGGACGTGCAGGTGCACTGTCATCAGTATATCTGACTTGGAGTCATATTATATATTATATCTTGCACTACTCAGCACCATTCGCCCTCCATGCTCTCTAGCTCCATCGCGCACCCCTGCTCTTCTGTTACCTGGCCTAACCCTGAGGCCTTTGATAACTGCATTAACGCTAATAATGGTTTATTGATCATAATGAATCAACTACTTTTACGCTAACGCCAGCATCTGTCCTGCTGAGCAAGAAGGTTGTGTGGAAAAAGTCCTCCATAATTCCTGAGTGGAAGGGCCCAGAGCATTAGTTTGTGTCTGAATGATGAATGGCTTGCAAAGCAGAAGGACCGGGGACCTCTGTGGTTGGCTTAGGAACGGCGGCTGCGAGCAAAGGCCACCATGCTGCCTGGGCTGTGATTAAAGTGAGCCATGTAAGGTTAAGCAGATAGGTGTGCCCCGGTGAAGAAGCCCTGCTAAGGAGAAGGGGATTACCAGGTAAGACATATTCTCTGTCTGCCAGCTCTCGAGGAAAAAGTTCAGAGGTTGCTGCTAGAAAGAAACAATGTCAGAGTAAACATCACACGCCCACGATGCAGCATGCCAAAAGAGCCATGCTGTCTTGTTTTTTTACATGATTGCCAAGTAGGACTGAGAGACATAATGTAGAAGCCAACTAGGCTTAACACTGCTGTTCAATAGGCTTCTTTTAAGTTAGCTTGTTTGCTAAGAATAGACACAGACTGAGGGGAATAAAACTGATCGTGTCATTAATACGCAATGTTCTGCTGGAAAACCTTCAGTCCTGGCATTTGTGAGGATGCCACTTGACACGCATCACCCACAAAACACCACTGCAGATCAAGTACACCCTCTCACCGCACTCTCAAATGGCAAAAACTGAGAGGACTCCAAGGATCCACCACCGACGGCCTGGCGCCAGACACAACAGGACACCCCCGAGGTCCTGCGTCCCTTCCTCGACAGATTATACCTAATTCCGATCCAAGGATGCCCCACCGTGGATCAGACTTGGCTCTGGGCTACCGGCATGTCCCAAATATGCTCGATCGCATTGGGATCTAAGGAATCCAAAGGCCAGGGTGACACCTTCAGCTCTTTGTCACATTCCTCAGGCCATTCCTGAGCCGTTTTGCGGTGTGGCTTTTGCACACTGTCCTACTGAGGGGTGCCACTGCCTTCAGGGAGTGTCTTTGCCATGAGGCTGTAGGCCTGCTTCGTCTGCGACTGTGTTTGGGTGGGTGGTGCAATCCAAGGACTTGGGGTTCTCAGCAGAACATTGCATTGTAACGAGATGTTCAGTATTACTCACTTCATCTGTCGGTGGTTTTAATGTTGTGGATATAAGGTGTATCATTACCGACAGTGTGTAGTGCACACAGGAACAATATGGTGAACCTGTCAGTTTCCAAAGCATATGTGCACAACATAAATGTTGGTATTTGGCAGTGATATAGACTACTTGTTTCTAACCAGGGGGTCAGGAGGGGTCGGCAGGATAATCGAGTGAGGATAAAAGCAAAAAAACATTCTACATTTCTGACTTAAACTCAGAGGGAATAGTCTGAAAGGAAGAATCACTCTTTGAACTGCTCACAAATCACAGACATTCAGGTGCAGAAGAATCTCCAGAAGACACTTGATTGAGATTTAAAGGGTTATAAGTGTACTACTGCATGGCAGCAATACAATAAACAAAAATTTATGGATTCATCCCACACTGTGAAACTTTCCAAGGTTGAGAGGTCTCAATCTTCAAGACCATTTTGAAGGAAACATAGGTGGTGAGAGTGAAGAGGTAATGGTCTCTTCTCTCTCAACAACTATCATCAGAGTACACTTACAATGCCCTTCTACGCTTGATTCAAACTGTTTTTACACAGGGCAGCTCAGAGGTGTCCAGTGCGTGCAGCAGAGCGCGGCTCAGAGAACGGATGTGTGCTGAAAATATTTCTGAAATATAAACCTAACAACACCACACATGCTGCCCGCTCTCTGATGAGGAGCAGACCAAAAAAATTAAACCATCCCGGCCCATTTTCACCCCAGTTCAAAAACACAATGACTGGACAGGAAATTGACAATGTAATAGCATATTTTGGAGCATATTTGGGGCAATTTGTCATTTTCTGACAGCGTGCGCTGTCCCTATGAATTGCAGCACTCTCAATACAAACACATTGAATCTGCGCTGACAAGAATGAATTTAGCTTGACCAAGCTGGAAAATGAAAGGCAGGAAAGCAGCATGAAATGTTTTCATCTGGGAGAGAAACACAACTGCAACGCAACCACTTCCCTTTTCTTTCAGACAGGAAAGGTACGATTAGGTGAATTATACAAAAATTTGAAATCTTTCATAACACGCATGCATTGCCCCCCATGTGTGCAGCACAGAAAGGTGTGGCAGGGTTAACAGTTGTGTGCTAGCTAGGGGACGGGTGAGCAGACGACCCTAGAACAATGTCTTGTCAGGAACACTCCCTAAACACAGATTTGGGGTCCTATAAACATGCCCTTATTAATTAGCGTTCAGTGTTTGTCTCTGAGCATTTAACAGTCCCAGCACACTATCACGCAGACTGCAGTGCTTAAGATCTGTGCTGATATTGCAGCTTCATGGAGAGTATCTGATCTTTTCCCTGCTGTTCTCTACTGCTATTAGAAAACAAGGACTCATTTTGTATTGTGGTTTGGCCATTGACAGAATCCTGGCTGCAGCCGAGCCGAATCCACGCACCATGTCTGCCTCAGTCAGCATTGCCTCCAGAGCACGTCTCCCAGTCACGCACCAACAACCCCTGACTGAAACGACTGGTAAATAAATAGGCGCAGCTCGCTGTCTTGTCTCCCCCCTGCTAAAC
The DNA here is from genome assembly GCA_026686955.1 of Epinephelus cyanopodus. Lineage (NCBI taxonomy): Eukaryota > Metazoa > Chordata > Actinopteri > Perciformes > Serranidae > Epinephelus > Epinephelus cyanopodus. The sequence continues at coordinate 16,755,302 of CM048925.1, read as the reverse complement.
ATGGAAATACACAAACCCCTGATTGCACAAGAGGGAGAAAATAGTAGAAGGGCAAATTAAAAGACTTGGCAGTTAGTTTCTGCCAAACCGGCGGTAGAATGTTTTTGCTTGCCTGGACACATTCCTCAGGCGTCCCACCCTATTATTATTAGAAGCGTGGGTGTGTATGTGTGAGGGTCCATGTGTGTGTGTGTGTGTGTGTGTGTGTGTGTGTGTGTGGTGTACGAAGCATGCCGAGTATGTTGAGGAACACTGTCTCTTCGCCATGATAACCCACCGTACTTAAGTTGTGTCCTTCAGCTGTCATGCTTGACTTGGCATATTAGAAAATACATCATTTGACATGTGGTGATGATTTTGAGACGAGCAGTAATTCCACAAGATTGTAAAATGATTAGAAGTTGGCTGTCCAAACTCTTGCCTGGAGAGCAGTTTTCCAGAGCACCAGCGATGAATTGCTACCAGAACAAAACCTCTGAAATGATGGACGTGAATTATTGGAGTTTGCTTGCATGATTTCACAGCCATCAGCGCTGATAATCATCCAAAACTGTATTTAGAAAAGGGTTTGAAGAATCGAAGGGAACCAATTTTAATGATAGATTCAACAGTAATCTACTTTTTTTTTTTTTAAGATAAAATGGATTTAATCTAAGACAAAATCTGTTTACTGATGTATAGGCTGATGCAGTTTCTTGCCTGTTTTGTTATTCTATTTTATTTTAACTGTTCCGATATTATTCTTATTTTTATTTATGTTATATTAGAAAACACAGAATCTAATTTTAGACTCAGTCAACAGACTTACCCCCACTGTACAGAAGTTTTGCAAAAATATCCCTAATATGGCTGCTGCCATCTTGCTCTGGTGACTTCATTCGGAGCAGTAGCAACCCCTGAGGCATCAAGTTTCCCACCCATACACCCGTCCAACCAATCGCAAGCAGCGTCACTGAATGCAAGCCCACCGATTGGCTCACACAGTTGTCAATCATGTTGTTTTATAGCATTAAACAACTCATTTAAACCAAACTTATCAGAAACAGACGGACAGATTGTCAACCCCAAAACATAATGCCTCAGGCCATGGCTGTCGTCAGCACAGAGGCATAAAAATACTAAAATTTGACTTCTGAGGCCGTCCTGCAACAGCAGCATTAAGAAAATCCGCCTCCTTTGAGAAAGATTACGACAGCGAGCATGTGCTCCGCCGAGGCAGGACTCATGTTTACCACATTAAACCATGTCTATGCAGAATAGGCTACAGTCAGAAATCAATTTCACCGCCCTGGAATCTGCATTCCTCTAATTCTAGCCAATATTGACTGGGCTCCAGGTATTTGAATCTACTCTAATAGAAGCAGTGTGACCTTGGATTCAAATGAAGCACATTATTCAGTAGAGAAAATTAGATAGTGAGAATGTGTGCGCAAGCCGTGAACACACCGGCCGACAAACACGCTCACACGCAGACATGAAAACACCTCTCTCCTCCTGCACTGCATCCCCAGCAGAGACAGAGACCACACAGCTCGCAGTGCCATCACTCCTCTGCCTCCGCTGTGTATTCACCACTCAGAGACAAATGGTCTCCTGGCACTGTAGCACTTTAATGAGCCTAGGGGGTCTGCAGGAAGCACATTTATCAGCACAGTTTTATTTCAATTCGCCGCCACCTCACGGTGTACACACAAGCACACAGACAGAGACAGAGGGGCAGAGAAAAACACTTTGACTTCCTAATGGAATATTCCATTATGAGGCAAACTGCGCAGTTTTCAAAAGGTACACAGGGAGCTAAAATCATCACAGTCTGTCACAAGTGAAGCTAAATGGAGAATGACAGCAAGGAAGGGGTTGAAATGTGCACTGAAATGTCTAACAGCTGAGATTAGGATGTTTATGAAATGGCTTTGATGGCTAAAACTGCATGCAGTGCTCATGAGATGAGAGGGAAAAAAGAGGGAACAAACACAGAATGGATAATTATTTCCTGATCGATATTGTAATGGAGGAAACTCTGGAATGCCGAATCCCAGTTTGAGAAGAGAAATCTCGGAGGAAATCCAAACCTCTGATGGAGCTGCTTTTATTGATCCCCACACATTTCACATAAGTGGTTGTCTACAGGCTCTACATAGCTGAGGTCTTCTCCATTCTTCCTAATTTGTCAGGTTAGTACAACAGGTTTGATTTTACCATTTTGTTTCACCTCACTTGATTGAACTATTTTGCCAATAAGAGTTGTTATTTCTGCAAATGGCCTTACAGCAACCTCAACTGCATGGACTCATCAACGATTGTTGCCATTTTGTGGCAGTTTTCACACTGACAAATGGCACAATTATTAGAATTAGAATTAAGAGCAACATTTGTGAACAAATTGACCCAAAAGTGATATTTACAAAGTGCAGTGTTGTCTATTGTCACATTGACTGCGCAAAGTAAAGCCATGCTGCGCCAATTTGTGTTTCCATTATTGGTTAAGATGCAACATGCCATGCCAAGCTGCACTGGAGATGAACCTTCTCAGGAATAGGTCCATAGGCCAGGCTGCCCGCCCTCAAGCGGGTAGTGGTTACATCTCACCGACCATAGCCAACCTCCGATGACCCCCTTTCACCGTTTTAGGTAAGGTAAGGTACGGTAAAGTAAAGTAAAGTAAGGTAAGGTAAGGGGTAAGGTAAGTTAATGTACAGTACAGTAAAGTACGATACGGTAAGGTATGGTAAGGAAAGGTAAGGGGTAAGTTAAGGTAAGGCAAGGTAAGGTACAGTACGGTAAGGTATGGCACGGTAAGGTAAGGTAAGGAAAATTAAGGGGTAAGGTAAGGTAAGGCAAGGTCAAGTAAGGCCAGGTAAGTTAAGGGGTAAGTTAAGTTAAGGCACTGCAAGGCAAGGCAAGGCAAGGCAAGGTAAGGTAAGGTAAGGTACAGTACAGTAAGGTATGGCACGGTAAGGTAAGGTAAGGAAAGTTAAGGGGTAAGGTAAGGTAAGGCAAGGTCAAGTAAGGCCAGGTAAGCTAAGTTAAGGGGTCAGTTAAGCTAAGTTAAGTCAAGTTAAGGCAATGCAAGGCAAGGCAGGGTAACGTAAGGCAACGCAAGGCAAAGTAAGGTAAGGGGTAAGGTAAGGTAAGGTAAGGTAAAAATTTAATGTCCCTGAGGGGCAATATGAGATACAGACACTTGCCACAACAAAACAGACAGTACAAATTCACATCACACAGTATCCAGTATCACACACTGTCAGGGGAAAATCACAGACATCAGTGCTTGCTAAGATACAGTAGGCAGTAGCAGATAGATCAAGGACTGTTTGTGCTGCATTTAGGGAAGCTAAACCTCTGCCTGATGGAAGCATCCGAAACTCAACACGGAGGGGATGTTTAGAGTCTGAGACAATAGACTAAGTGTAGAGGTGACCCTGTCTTCCTACAGATGCTGTAGGTAATTTAAAGTAGCACCAGTGATCTTACAGCACAACGTGACTTTTTTCCAACTTGTTCTTGTCTTGAAGGCTCAGATTAAACCAACAGACAATGCTGAAAGAAAGAACAGACTCTATAAAAGCATAACAGAACATTTTCATCATCGTCTATCTACATCAAATCTCCTCAGCGTTCTCAAAAAGAACAGCTTTGGTTTGCCTTCTTACAGATGCCATCATACTTGTACTGCTGTATTGCTGCCACTGGTTCCCTCTGGATCAAACAAGGTACAGGAAGGCAGCGCCCTGAGAAAATCAATAATTATCTCATTGGTCTTAGACACATTAATCTGGAGGAAAGACTGGTCACACCAATTAACATATTCACCCAGTGCTGGGCCATGATCATACTCTGATCCATGCACAAAGCTAACAATAACAGCGTCATCCGTGTACTTCAGGACTCAGGAGGGTAGCTCAGTGTAGTGAAGCTTCATTTAATGTAGAGTAAGTGGCAGCATAGCTCACTATACTTTCCAAGTAGCTTGCCCAACACTGACAAATTGCTTGAACTGTGTGACCACCAGTACAAAATCCAAAGATATATCAGTTTACAATTATATAAACTGAAGAGAAGCAGCAATTTTTCCACATTTGAGAAGCCTGAACCAGTACATGACATCAACGATTAATCAGATATCAGAATTATTGCCAACTGGCTGACCTATTAATCGTCTAGATCTGTCAGCATTTAAACAAGATAATGTTTACCATCCAGGATGATAATATCCTGCATGTGAGTGTAAGGCTGTGTGTACGCTACCTGATGCCTTGGTTAAAGGTTCAGTCCAGAGTTGACAGACGAGGCCACAGCTGCCCATTAAGGAGCCACTTACTGTAACTTCCCCTCTGACTAATCCATCCCATCAGCCATCATATCTACATTTAGGCCAGTGGCGGACATCCAAATGCGCATGAAAAACACACACATCCGCACACAAGCCAAGCAACACAACTCATCAGATGAATCAATTAGTCCTTGACCACTCATTTATCCCCCACTTATTCAGCCATCAATTCCTGCCTTGTAGTATAAGCACATCTGTAATTCCTGCGATGTGTGTGTGTATGACCTCAGTCTGGGACGCCGCCATTTCATTAGCTGGATCAATTAGCCTTAACATTTGTTCCAGTTTGCCACCGGGGGGAAATACCTGACACAAATGGAGAGGAAAGAGGACTCTAGGCGGCTGAAATCTCCCCAATCTGAGTTGACAGCTCCAACCTGAACATATGGCAGCTTGTTCTCTTTGGGCATAATGTTGTTAGTTTAAACGGAAAGACTGGCAGACTGCGAATGACAACACAATGAAATTACATATGAAGTAATTAAGATCCCGGAGACACTGGTTTATCTTCATTCAGATTACCTGTCCTCGGTGATTTCTCACAGTGGGTGGTTTGGCTCAAAGATGGCCATCGTTTCACCTCTATTATCAAATCAAGTAATCTATTCAGCATCAGGCATCTCTGTGTGTCTTTGTGTAAACCAATTCTGACTTTATCTGTTTCACTTCTAATGTAACCGTCGGTGCCATAAAATATCAAAAGCCAGATCTAAGTTTGGAGTCTAACAGTTTCTGTTGAGCTGTAATTACGACCCCGTTAGTTAAGGTTATCCTATTACACTTTTAACTATTGTTTCTGACTCAAGTACTTATTATTACAAAATATTAAAATCATTTTATTATCAATCAATCTTTTTTTTTTTGTTGTTGTTTTTTTACAATAACCTGACACTTTATTGTAGAATTCATGAATATGCACTAGCAATGACTATGTTTACATATACGCTAATATTCCACTATTACTCCAAATATGACAGTATTCCTAATTTGATATGGGTCAATATTCTGTTTGGATATTCCAAATTAGGTGTTCATCAGAATGGAGCATTTTTTGATGAAGACATAGGAGAGATGTCAGAGCGAAGGGACTACCTTGGACACATGTCCCGAGCAGTTGCAGCTGAATTAAGTGGTATTTATTTATTTGTTGTTATGATTGTTTTGTTTTTGATATTTTCCCATTTTATTTCATTTCTCATGGGTTCATATGACTGTCAGTGTTCTGTCACTGATTGATGATGTGAGCAGCCTACCTGCAAGACACAGGTGTGCCCCATGTTCTAATCGCTAATTGATGTCACACTGTCAGTATCTATTATATACTTGTGTTCAGACTGTTTGGCCCTTAACCCTGATGAAGGCTCATTTGAGGAGCTGAGACGCGTTGGTCCCTGTTTTTAATTTTGTACCAGCCATGCCACCATAAAGCTTTTTAACTTTTTTCTAAAACAGAGCTGCCTTGGTTTATCAAGTTTTTGTCCTGCATTTAACTCTGACTGCTTCCTTTTTTGGTATGTGCAAGGATTCAACTTAATACATTTTTTTTAAGCTTCTTTGCACCCTCACCAAAGAGCACCTGTTTTACTAATTTCACTTTAGATCCACGCAGCGCTTCCACCCCCTTTTCTCTAGCGGGATTTATACTTGTGAGTCAGCTCCATGCAAAGCCTACGTTGTTGTGAGCATTTATACTTGTGCAGTGGTGTGCTTGTGTCACACCTCCAAAACACTAGTCGGCAGTGGGGTTTCTGTGAAGTGCTGGAAAGTTTTGTTGATTCAAAACACACATTAAACACACATTAAACATGGCTTAATAGACACACTGTCAATCACAAGTACACAAATCAGCTTCACTATAGCTCACAGCATTCATAGACAAACACTTGTCTTTATCTGGACACATTTTCCCCACAAATACAACATGCTAATGTTTTTAGCACAAGCCTATGGCATTTTACATTGTATTAATTAGCCTAGCAGCTAGCAGACTTTTCCTCTACTCATAGGAAGCCAGGGACAACAGCAACATTTAACAAAGGTAACGTTACATAGTTTGTCTCCATTACAACCCCACAACATTCACTGACAAAAAAACTGTTTTATACTGAACACATTTTCAAAACAAGTACAACATGCTAACATTATTAGCACAAGCCTATGGCATTTTACATTGTATTAATTAGCCTATTGACGAGCAGAGATTTCCTCTACTCACATCACAATTTATTGTTTCTTATCTGTGAAATTAAAGTAAATAAAAGCTTTGTTTCCACTGAGGGAAATTCAGCTTACAAAAAAATACAGGAAGTCTGCGTCACTGTGACATGTAGTTACATTTCTGGGCGACATGTCAGGCTACGGCGTAGGGCACAGTATAGGCAGAAGTGTAGAAGTACAAATCCTGCATTAGATGCCTTCCTCAAGAGCACCTCAGCTGGCACCTCTCAAGCTACCGGTCCATGTTCCATACTTGGTCTATATGAGCACTTGAGCTGCAACCCTCTGGTTCCCAAGCCAAGTGCCTATAGACTGACCTGACAAAACACTGATACAAAGAAATATTGGTGGAATATTCTTTTTTTTTTTTTTTAATTCTTTTTTTTTTTTTTTTTTATAAACAGCTTAGTAGGAATTTTGTCTTTTTGGAATAAGGGCAAAAAAACAGAATGTTTTGTGCATGTAAACGTAGTCAGTAATTTCACCATATCTACCTCTAAGGCTGACACATCTCACAGGTAATGTAAAGTTAGTTAGATATTCACAACCATTTTTGAGAACAACTTCTTTTGATTTCCTCCGAAAACGGAGAAATATACCAAACCCTGCATCTCTGCAGAGTGAGATCTGTCAGCAGATGCTGTCAGGTTGTTATATAATTGCTTGTTTTTATGGTTGCCATCTTTAAGTGCATTCTGTAGATGTGTGGGAGTGAGAATATTATTTTGTTTCTTGCTGGTTCACTTATATCTTTCTGTAAAAGCAACCTGAGTTACATCTCTTTTGTTGTTCTGTGGTCTCTCATAGTGAAGTCAGTGCGCCCACCTCCCAAATCTCTAAACAAGTCAGGCAGAACTGCGTATCCAGCAGGCTGATTGTCTTTCCAACCCACGTCCTGACAGGAGTTGGATCAACCAGAGAAATTCAAATGTTATGCAAGTTGCGCATTACACAAGAATAAAGAACAATGTGGCTTGTGACTAACCTGACGTGCCAGATGGTTTGTTACGAAGGACCATCTGAGAGGCCGTCACGAGAAACTGTTTGGAAAGGAGCAGGCACTTTCAACAAACACTCAGCAGGTGACTGGATGAGCCATCTGCCTATGACTGTCTAGGGCTGCACCCTGACAGCCATAGATTCAAATCATCAGTCAGAGAGCCCTCAAACTCCTGTGATTCCTTCAAGTCGAGCAGTCCTGTTATTGTGTGCAGTGTACTTATGGGACAAAAACATCTCCAGATTTAGCCGCAGAGTGAGCGCTCCTTGCTTTCACACTGCTCTTCAGTACAGGCAGCTGCAGACACAGAGGCCGAGGAGGCAAGACTTTGCCCAGTCAGGGTCTGAGGTTACGTTATCCTCTGCCTTCTGCTTAAAAGTGGTGAATTTACAGCTCAAAGCAACTTAATACGATACAGTCTCCAACTTGTTCGATATCTAGTGATGCCAAAAAATGTTGTGCACATCCATCGTTAGCACAGATAGATTGTTAACTATATGATGTGAACGCCATCATCACACTGAACGGACAAATAGTGGCATATTTGTATTGAACAGCCAAATCTTGCATGACTGAAAGAATTCTAACCTGGGTAAAAGCGAAAAAATCCTTTCCACAGAGAAATGCTTCCAGTGCCGTTCTTTGCTTTCAGTGAAGAAATACTCTCCAGTTCTGATATAACTGATACTATTGTAGCATGTACGCTAACCTCTTTATAAGCTGCCATGGGCGAACAGTCACACACACCTGAGCTACTCCTGTAGCTGCCAGCAGCTTCTCACTGGACATCGAATAATCAGAACTACTGATGGTGCCGACACAAATGCATCACTTTATGCCTAACAAGATGGACTTTCGGGTAATTGTGATCCAATGATTCTCACATGATCTTGTGAGTTAAGAAGAAACCAGTTGCCATGCAAGGTAAACTGATGATATTGTTCCTATAAGACTGCTTGTTTCATTTTCTCAAGCGTTGCTGTTTGACTGTTTAGCCATTGAGGTTATTGCTGCTAATGCTACCAGTTCTTCCTCATCATGAACATAAAGGAAAAAACAAAAGATAAAAAAAAATTATCATTCATTATTTTTGTCAGCTCCCTTTTAATTATACAAAACAAGTAGATCTACATTACAAAGGCCTATTGTCTGCCCAGATATCCCAAACACATTTCATGTACACTTTTGTCGTCATACCTGATTTTTATATTTGTTAGACATCTTGTGTTTATATTGTTCTGGTTTTTGTTTTTGTGAACACACACAATGTGAGTCAGAGGTTTATTTATGGGGTCCCTGTAAGTGGCTGTTAAATTTTATCCTGTGGAGAACTTGTACAGTCAGTTTCCACATTAACGTTATGAATGAATCACCGATCATCCGTGTTACATTTAATAACGATGATGGAGATTTTACTGTGATGACGGTTTGCAGAAATATGATGAATTAGTGGTGAGGACGCTACAAATATCCACAGCCATATGTAATGACGGCTGCTCTGGCACCGTTAAAGAACCTCGCCAAAGCAGCACAGTCAGTGAAAATGCTCCTCATTGGCAAGTTTAATAAGTGGCAGAGGGGCACAAGTATGGATATACAAACAGATGTTTAAGGGCATTTCTACATTATGGCGAGTTGTGGGTGTGGGAATGAGGCTTGTGCGTATGTGTCCAGTGCCACAATGATCAAGATTCATAAAACTGAATATGGCTTTATAAATCGGACAAAATAATGCACACTCACATGTCTGTCATTGTGCGCACACGCAGTTTAGTCCTGAATCAACACAGAGTTTTGTGCATCTGGCCCCTGGTGTTTAGATGAGCAGATGTTTACGATGTCATGAATGGGGAATCACCATTCTGTTGTATGTGTGGTGACAGATAACAGCAAAACTGACACTGTATATCAAAATCTGGCAGATATTATTGTTGAGAACAATGATCACAGGCTTGTCATATTAGCTCTAACTGATCTGAGAAAGAGGTTCAATTGCAAAAGATCAGTCATCACACAGGCTCCGTGCCGCCACCTCTCACCCAGTCTGACGAGCGCTGCCATAGAAGTTCACTGTTTACAACAGTCCTCCCACACAAATGTGTCAACCAAGTATCTGTATTCTCGCCACTTGTTGTTAATGAACCGACACGCCGTTTGGCAGCAGTTTCCTGGCTCAGCGGGCTGAGCTGCCGCCAAACAGCCTTTGGAGAGCGTTAGTGCTGACCGCCAGCTGGATTAGAGGGTTAACCAATTAGCAGTAAGAGGATGGGTCAGAATACTGAGTCAATCCCAATCTGCAGCCGAGCCGGTTTAGAGGCTGCTAATCCAGTGACTGGTCGCAACCTCCAACACTCCGAGGGCCACTGAGGTCACAGAGAGGGAGGAAAGTCAGAGGGAGGAATATCCTTTTCATTCTTCCAACAATATGTTTATTGAGTTTTCCATTTATTTTCCCCCACAAACTAGATTCAGTTCAATTACAAATCATCTACATGTCTAGTACATGTGTAAAAGGGTCCCTGCTTCAGTCTTACCTCTAGCACAGTAGCTTTTACTTATCTTGTGGAGACGATACGGCGTCAAGTAAACCCTGCGTATTTGGTTAAAGTATTAGGTTAAACTGTAGGACTCTGTGTCAGCTGTCACTGGACAATGATTAAGAGCTATTGCAAACCAGCTTCAACTCAAAGTCGTCAAATGTACGGCCGATGCCCACTTCCCATTTAATCTTTGCATTGAGAGCTCTACTGTCTGTAAGGCTCATGAGTTCCTTATTCACCTTATTCCTAAGGGCACTACTGTAGAAATGATTATGTGCACAACTTCCAGCGAGATAGCAGAAGTAGCAGTAAGCTAGTTAGTCCCATAGACTGTCTGTGGTTAGTCCCGGTGTCTACTCTTGGTGGCTAACTGCCAATGCTGGTTCTTTTCCAAAGTAATTTGCCTTCAGTTTAGCAAATGCTTATTTACTTTTTAACAAATATTTGACTAATGTTAACTTTTCTAAAATGTCTTTGCGGAGCTCTGGTACCTGTTGCACTGTCCGTGTCTGTAACAACCAGTCTAAGCTAAATAGTATTTGTCTTCAGCAACTGTGTGTTTAACATGTAACCAGAACAAAAAGGGATTGTTCCTGTTGCCAAAGGTACCGTTGATATCACAGATAAAGCCACTAGAGTTTCACAAGACACAGTGAAAAGTATTAAATCAGAATTAGCAGAAGAGAATGACACCTGGACTGACAGGTCCGTCACTCAACGTCAGTACATGATATCCCTGTCTTTCCCCGTCTGACTTCATTCTCAACCTGCATTAGAAAATAAACTCAGCAACATACCTTGAAATATGTATTTAGTCATTAGGGCAGAGAATGTGTTACTGGTTTATCGTATTTCTTCAATATCATAGAAAAAATGAAAGTCAAAGGTTATTTCTTTTACCACTACTCTATAAAACCCTTTGGCGTGAGTATGAAACAAGACATTAGATGTCATAACTTTGGGGTTTGGGAGAGACAGACCGACATTTTTCAACATTTTAACACATTTTTTGATAAAATGATTAGTCGACTAATCGAAGAAATAATCGACAGATTAGTCGACAATGAACATAATCGTCAGTTGCAGCCCTGTTGGAAAGAATAGAGTAATTTAAACATCGCTGGTTACTGTTCAGCGCCGGAAGTTGCACCCATAATGTGCGCAAGGTATCATGGGGGCTAGGAATAAGGTGGATAGTTATGTTTTTCTTGCATCATAATATCTATCTGGAAATCCTCTAGTGGAATACGTTTCTCACCCTGCTGTACCCTAATGTAATCTCTAACCTGTAGGAACTTGGAGCCCAAAGGAGGATCTCAGTTGTTGAAAGGTTTTTAAATTATTGTGTTTTATTGTGTTTCCTTAGCTGCTGTAATTAAAGCCAGGTTCATTTCCGGTCTAGATGTTACTCTTAATATAATAAATCACAGGATACAAACAAATAATCCCCGCAAAATGGAGACTGAACAAATGAATGATATGAATATTTTTATTCAGCCATATCTCAGTGAATGGACTTCCAAGGAAAGCAAAGAATAAGTGAACGTCTTTACCTACATAAATCATGTCTAAAAACCTGATAAAGCGTCTCATTTCTCATTTCATTTTTCATTTTGAAGTATTGTATCCTCTTTTGCAACATTATGCACAGAACAAATGAAACAGGCAGGCGAATCTAAAAACAACAAAGCTATCAACATTTGTTTTTCCTCCACACTTTCCGAGACGTTATCACACTTCAAGAACAGAGCATCTATGACCACAGAGTTCATGCACATGCATCATCACATGGTACACCAAAGAAGCAGCACAGATGAAAACACAAACACCCCCACGCACAACAAATGCCACGCGCATCAACAAAGGATTAATCACAGCAGGGATTAGTGAAAGCCATGTCACAGTTTCCTCACATCTCCTATTTTGTTTCCTTTCCTATAACAAGAGAGGAGCGTGCACAGTTACACACACAGTGTCTGGTAATTTGCAGTGTGCCGTAGCTCATTATGGTTTACTGCCGCCGCCGCAGTATGGCTTTGATGAGGAAACACACTGCTTGTTTTCTGTGTATTAGCAAAACAAGCGCAGTGTGTCGGGCCCCGCTTTAGGTTTAATTCTGTGGAAATCTCATCCGGTCTGATAAGATGCTAACAGCAGGATGTAAACTAATGTGATGGCAGCTTGAGCTCACTCTATACTACATATGTGCTTCCTCTTTCCATTTGAGCTTGGCTTATCTGGAGGAAAGATCATTTTGGTTATGGCTGCCTGCAAGTATGAACGGACTGTCGCTTTTTTCCCTCTCTCTCATATTGGGGAAAGGATGAATCTCCATGGAGACCATGACAATGTCACCTCCAGGTTCAGGAAATCCACCTTTATCTGATCAGTTCGCTGGTTGATTCCCTCCGACTGGAGATATTGAACATCTGAGACACAGTAACTTAGAGATGCACATTCATTTGTACTTATGCAGCGGTATAATGTGACTGAAGAGATGCTGAAGATTAGTGTGTTTTTGATTATTTATTTTCTCTGCAGCAGATCTAACAATGAAAGGCATCTTATTAAAATGCCCTTCACAGTGCACATGCAGTACATGTCACAATATGACATCCACTCATCTTTGCCCTCTGTTTCCAGTCCATTCCTCCCAGTAGCTGCTGCCAACCTAATATTTCCAGGTGCCATTTTTAGCTGTTCGAGTGGAAGTGTTGTTAGGAAACAGGGAAGATGACCATTTTTGGTTGCAAGGCTTTTAGCCCACCACAGGCAGTCATGTGGAAGGTGCAGAGACACTCAAACACCTCCTGCTGTTGGACCACACACACAAAATTGTCTTGCATGCATTCATGCACACGCACAAACCCAGGGACTAAAACTGTGAGTATGCACTTATAAAGACAGAAATGTCCATTCTTTTTATCATTTATAGAGCTGTTCGTACGCCTGATTCTTTCGTATAGATCTCAATCATTGAGGAGCAGGGCGCATACGCTCAGCCTCATATCCACACCCACAGCTGTAAATGGATGTAGAAATGCCATTAAACATGAGTTTGCATATTAATGGTTTTGCCCCTCCACCACTAATTAAGGCTGATTTATAGTTGTGTAGGATCTACTCAAAGCATACGGCAAAGCCCACACCATTGTGAGCTTTTATACTCGTGTGGTGGTGCCTGTACCACCGTGCAATTACATCTCCAAAATGCTTTCTGGTGGGGTTCGCTTGCTTTGGTCTGAATCAGGGACTGCTTTTGTACCAAAGTTGCATAATACCTAGAGTTGGTTCATGTTCTCACGGCAGCATTTACAAGCAGACCAGATCAAATGCCAAATGTCAAATGTGAGAAAGCTGCTCTTGATTGGTCAGAATTTCCATGTGGGAAAAATCCAGGAAGTAAACAAAACATTGAAGAAGAGAACACTTGCAAGATAAATGTGACACTTTCTAATGTCACAATGGAGGGTCAACTACGCAGGTTTATTTTAGCGCTGCTCATCGTGGACTATATTGCTGTCATTGTTCATTTTAGTCAAACCATACAGTTTGAAAACGAGGCGCGGCTCCAACTAGAAAACAATGTTCTGATGCATTGGATGTGCTGAATGTGCATATTAAGGCAGTACAGGAGGAGGTGCACATTAATAATCCTCCAGGACTGTAACATGCTCATGTTTAACCCAAACAGACAGACAACCATTCACACTCACATTCAAACCTACGGGCAATTTAGAGTCACCAATTAACCTGCATGTCTTTGGACTGTGGGAAGAAGCCGGAGTACCCAGAGAAAACCCACGCTGACACAGGGACAACATGCAAACTCTGCACAGAAGGGCTCCCACATTCTAGGCTTGAACCAGGAACCTTCTTGCTGTGAGGCAACAACGCTGACTGCTGTCGTCACATATTCCCACTTCAGTCCTGCTAATGGCTACAGGTGTTTACATGGATTAACTCTGATGTGTGAATATTGAATATGAGTTGGTTATTATTAGTTTTATGTTGAGGAAGGCTGTCCAAATTTCCTGAGGTCTCCATTGGTCCAAGTTTTTTCTGGGGCATCTGCTTTGTATTTGTAAAGAACGTTATTCTTGAATCGTTCATACAGCCATATTTCCAGACATGGCAGGCTTATCTTTATTATGACCTTTTGAAAACGTAATGAAAATGAAATAAACATTGGTTGAAAAACTTTGTTTCTTATCTTTTAATTCATGCTTGCTCTCTATCTTTAGATTTTTTTCAGTGCTGTTCCTCCAGCAGCTGTCTGAAGCACACAACTCGTCTGAGAAGAGAAATATAAATTCTGGGCTTATCAGTCAAATGGGATGTAAGTCAGAAGGGTTTCACCTCAGACAGAAAAACACAGATAAAGCACAAACTCAGAATTGAAAATGTATTATCTGAATAAAAGTAAAAATTCTGCAGTGAGAGTCACAGAGGGAAGCAACCAGAGGGTCTAAATTAAATTAGATATGATCAACAATGAATTAAATCATGTTTAATCAAATACTCCCAAAGAGAGCAGAGGAAAAAACTCTGTTTACAATCTGACCAGCTGAAGGTTTCAGGAGTGTGTTTGAGGACAGGAGCTTCATAAAAACAACCCCAAAAGCATTAACCCACAAGCTTATTCAAAATAGGTTTAGCATGAGCTAAAGATCCCACAGGGGATATGCACAACTTAGAGATGGCACGACTCTCTCCGACACAGCAGCGGAGCTACTGACAGTTCTATAAATCCTGCTTCTATCTGCATGGCGCTAAATGTGCCATCCAAATGCCTAAGCCCCCGGTGCTAATGGTACGCACTCGGCTGTCAGATTAAGGCTCATTTACTCCCAGCAGGGTCTTCAATTACCAATGATTAAAACCCCCTTTGGTGCTCTGTTTTAAGAGAAACAGGATCTGTCTAGATTAAGAGGAGCCCAGAGAAACATAGAGGAAGACAGCGAAGGACCCAGGTGGATGTTTCCGTTTACTTACTTTCAAGGAAGGGGTGTTGTACAGGGTGTGTGTACAAACACATTAATCTCCAGACTCATGCTATATATCAATCAAAAGTTGTTTTTTAAATTTGCTACAAGCACCAGAACTATAGATACTTTGACTGAATGAAAATTTCACCACACGTTACAACAATAACATACAACCTTGCTGTTGCATTCCTCCGCAAATCAGTCAAGTTGCAGTCACAGGTTACATCCATGTCCTTGAAAAAATAGATGCTTCAAACACATCTTTCCCTCGGCACAGAAGATCTTTACAATCAGCGCAGTTTCTAGGTGAACACCCAAGATTAGCGTCACCAATTCAGTATCTGATCAAATGTCTCCACTTCTGCTCCTGAGACATGAGTTGAATAATGGACAGCAAAGTGTTTTTGCAAAAAATTATGATGTCACAGTGAAAACGACCTTTGACCTTTGGATATAAAATGTTGTCACTTCATCATGTTATTCTTTTACACGCTTGTGTGAAATTGTGTCATAGTTAGTGAATGCATTCCTGAGTTATGGCCAAAAACATGTTTTGTGAGGTCACAGTGACTTGACCTTTGACCTCTGACAACCAAATTTTCAGTTCATTGTTGAGTCCAAGTGGATGTTTGCGCCAAACTTGGAAAAAAAATCCCTCACGGCATTCTTGAGATATCACATTCATGGAACAAAAGGTATGCAAGGTCACAGTGACCTTGACCTTTGACTCCTGACCACCTAATTCTAATCAGATCATTTCTGAGTCCAAGTGGATGTTTGTGCCAAATTTGAAAGAATTACCTCAAGGCCTTCTTGAGATGTCACATTTATGAAACCACAGGAATGCAAGGTCACAGTGACCTTGACCTTTGACCACCAAATTCTAATCAGTTCACCCTTGAATCAAAGTGGATGCAAGTGCTAAATTTGAAGAAATTACCCAAAGGCATTCTTAGATGAACATAGGACATACGTACAGATGGACAACCCCAAAATTTGATAGGTAGGTAGGTAGGTAGGTAGGTAGGTAGGTAGGTAGGTAGGTAGGTAGGTAGGTAGGTAGGTAGGTAGGTAGATAGATAGATAGATAGATAGATAGATAGATAGATAGATAGATAGATAGATAGATAGATAGATAGATAGATAGATAGATAGATAGCCAGCCAAAGTTTTATATTGATGTTTCTCAACAGATCAAACCTTCACTTCACAAGATGAGACTAAGAGCCTACAATCCAGCGTAAAATATTACAATTACACATAAAATTAGGATTTTCTACAAAACGTAGTGTTTGTGGTCGACACTAAGCACCAGCTCTTTGATCAGGTGACAGCCAGGCATTTCCCATCATGCCCTGGGTCTTTTTGTTGGTGGAGAGCAGCTGTGTTGCCTGACTATAAACTGCAGCCACCTGGAACTCGTGAGGATATCATTGCCCACATGTGCATGATGTAAGAACAAGGTGGGATCAAGTCTGACACAAACCTAACCGGCATGCAGTCTGCAGCGATAACTGGTGATCAGCTCTGCACAGGCCTGGCTCATCTTGAACGAGCCTTATGCATCTCTAGAAACAACAAAAGCAAACTTCCAATAGCTGCGACTACATTTATTCATGCATCCACACACAGCAGCGACAACAACAGCACCACTTGTCACACACTCACTTGACCTCCGTGCCAAATTTCTGCCTCCTAGGGCAAAAACTGTGGCCACCAGGGTGGGGAAAATTTTTGTGGACTGGCCGACAGTCTGACAGGTGACCTATAGAGCTGCTGGTCACAGCTAAAAATAGGATATCATAACCTTTGTGAGAGCAGCAGGGCTGTAGCATTAGTGCAACTGAGCATTGATGGAGGAAAGTTTGGGCTAAAATCTGTTCCGCTGATTTTAAAAACGACCTGGTGAAGCAAAGTGCAAAGTGGCTCAGTGTCAGGCAGGTTCAGTATTCCAGATTAAACTGATAAACATCCCCCAAATGCAATGTTATTGTAAGTTAGGGTTTTAGATGACAACAGAGTTCTCTGTCTGTATCAGGGTTTAGTATTACAGACTCGCTCCCATAATATCATACAATAGTAGCCTAAACATAATGTCAGCCTTGTCCCCTAATATGGGACTAGCAGTGTGATCTGAACCAGCTCAGCACAGTGCTACTAAGTGGCCCTAATCTCTGCAGACAGCCAAACAGAGGCAGATAGTACAGTGGTAAATAGATAAAACAGGACAGAGCTACTCTATTAGAGCAGAGGACACCGTTCTGATTTAATTTGTCATCCAGAGAAAACACAGAGCCACCCATCATCCCAGGAGCCTGCTTCTGTTCCACTGTGTTTGTCAGTCTCTCTTTCTGTCTCACTCTGCAGCCATCTCCATTACGTAAAGACACACACACACACAAAGTCTAACGCTGTAAGGACACTTTTTTATACTGTTCATTGTGGAGTGGTTATTTTCATTATCGATTTCTCTACCGATTAATTTTCACAATCAATTTATATAGTCTATATGTCAAAAAATGTCACCACAATCATCCAGAGCCCAAAATAATGTCTTCAAATTGCTTCTTTTGTCCAACCAACAGTCAAAACCCAAAGACTTGTCATTAACTATCATAAATGTCAAAGTAAGGAAGCAATAACTCACATAAAGACCCTTTAACTGTTAGCAAACATTATGACATTTTTGGGACGGCGGGGCTTAGCTGGAGGCAGACATTAGCTAATGCCGGCTAGCAAGTTCTGTTGGTTTGTTTTAGACAATGGAGGAAGATGTTGCGAATGGTGCGTTCAGAAATATTCATTCTAGAGTGTCGGAGCTCACTCTGGCACAAACTGGACCGTTTGCAAATTCGGAGCACTGTCACAATGTACCGTTCAGTTATTCAGAGCACCGCACTCTCAGAGTGGCAGAGTGACTGTGTGATTAACTTAACCATTCCTTAATTCATACAGAAATATAAAGCTCTGTTTCTTCGATCAACAGGGCTCTCATTTCTGTGTAGAGCATCTGACAGAGACTGAATTTAGGAACGCACCATGTCAGCTCCAGCTAATAAAACGACGCCACCTCTAAGAGCGTCTATACGAAGCTGGAACCTGTTTGACAATTTTGCTTGAAAAATTACTGAAACGATTAGTTGATTATCAAAATAGTTGGCAAATAATTTTCTTTCAACTGACTAATCAATTAATCAACTAATGACTGTATCTCTATCGGGAAGCCCACCATTAAGCAGACTTCAAACTTCACGTTGCCAAAAGGTAACACGATAGGAAATGATGCTTTGCACAAAGCTCCTTCTGCTGCCATTCCTGAATTACCATAAAACTTCAATTAAAAGCTTAGTCTCAATTAAACGCCCAGTCCCTTTTACTAGCCCGGTGTGGCCACACATGTTGACATACAAAAGGTCTGTCTCAATTAGAGGACTGGTCTGGTTGCCAAGTGGATAATTGTTTTAATAGAAGTTCTTCAGATGTATAAAACCCGGTTGTTAACTACCTCAAATTATGTGTCTTCAATTACACTGATGGATATTCATATTCCTTTCGTCCGTGAATGCTGTAACTCACTCTCTCTCTGATGCCCTGTTTGTCGGAGCTAGATCAAATGACTGATTTGCAATTGATGTATTTTAAATACTTTGTGAAGCCTAATTGTTACACTAGTAATATACATGCTGGTTTGAATAAAGATTTAATTTGTATTTACCAATATTTGCTGAGCAACAGTTTGTGTGAAAGGAATTTAAGGCCTGTCCCAAATATAGGCCTGTTGATTTTAGTGATTTACGCAAATAATAGCCCGGGCTACTAACTGAAGTTTGATGATACTCTAAATGGCACAGAATTATTTTTTAGGCTTGATTCCTGTGGATTTATTTCAGCAGTACCTCAACACATTTGGCCTTATTTGTGGGTGGGAAACTGGCGAGGGCTGTTGCACTACTTACTTCTGCTAGTTGGTCACAGCACCTGCACAGTGGTGGTACAGGAAGTCACAGAGGTAGCACATGTCTGTCCCCAGCCCTCTTTGGGCAATCAGGCATAGCAGGAGCTACAAAGACTACAGTGTCACGCCAGACTGGGAGGAAACGGGGGGAAGAACGCTGCTGATTAAACCACGACAGTCAATTAGAAGGCTCTTGTTTGTGTACTTACAAGCACACAGAGGAACTGAGCTCTGATAGAGGTGCACCTCCCAACCTAAATTTTATTTTTTTCTATCCAAAATGGATTAATAGGATTTTGGTATGAAGCCCATTTATAATTCACCTCCTCTCCTCTCTCATCTGTCTTGGTCTGCTGTGTGTCCGGCAGCAGCAGCAGGCAGACAGTGTACACATTGTAGACAGCATCTGACCCCTCCCACCCCCTCCCCTTCCTCCCTCCCTCCATCAGCTCATGTAAGACTGTGGGATGAACAAAATAAAAGGAGCGACAGTTGGACAGAGACCGAGCTCCCCCCGCCTCCTCCTCTGACTGGAGATAATCAGCCCTCTTTGGCTGTCTTTGGCTTCTCTTGATCTCTCTGTTGTCACTTTGTCCAGCAGAGTCGCTGCTGTGCACAGGCGCTCAACCCTGCGTGCATTTGCATTAACACACACACACTCTCTTACTGTACCTTTCATGTCAGCCAGGTAGGAAGTGTGTGTTTTGGTCTTCCCCATGAAAACATACAGGCACTGAAGGTTTACCTCTGTCAGACTCTGAAGTTTGCAGAGAAGACAGGTAGTCAGGTAGCACGTACGGGTTTTGTATATCACACACACACACACACACACACACACATACGAAGGAGGTGTAGCACCAGCTTGCTGTTTATCTGTGTGTGACTGTAGGGGAGGATTTAAGTGGGCACGAATGATCATGTCCATGGAAGCACTGAAGAGAAAAATAGGAACACTCTCACAACTCTCACCCATCCTCATCCTCTCTGAAATAGGCCCACCAAGCTTGGCTGCCTGAGTTAAGCTCCTTTGAGTCTGTGCTGCAACTCCAACGTACCTGCCAGTGACCCAGTTGCCCCAGAGCGCCCCCTACATATGTGTATAAAGGTTGTTGCTCTACCTCAGCAGGCTGAGGAAGTGTTCCCATCCTTAAATACTGCCAGAGAAATAATCTGTAATTTGACTTGTAAATAAGATGTCTATCCTCTCTTAAATGAAGATAAATGATGTGAGGTATTAAGGCGAAATCTGAACCATAAATCAACGTTAAACAGCGTTTGCTGTCTCTCCCTCTCGGTGCCTGTGCGTCTGTTTGTACTTCTGTGGCAGTATCACAGTGTGCCAGGGGTGACACTCTCACCCCGCCCCCGCCTGTCATGGCATGTGATGTTTTTCTAATTACTCTGAAAAATGACGGAGCGCGTCTCCATCCGAGTGTGTCGTCGACTTCGCCACCACCGGCTGCCGAGACATACATCACTCTAATTGGCTCAAATAGCTCTAATATATGCCACCATGTTGCCTTCATGGATCAGCGACGTCGCCTTTTGAAAATCAATACAGCAACAGCATGCTGGGACAGAGGGGTGTTACGTTCAATAAGCAGCCCAATGACTTTGGTATTTCGGCGTTAATCTTTCTGCTCTCACCAGTGGTGAGAGCTGTAATTGGCGGTAATTGGAGGAACATTAAGGCCTGAGATAGAGACAGGAAGGAGTGAAATATGCCGGGATGTGCAGTGTTTTGTGTGTGTGGGTGTCAGTAGGTGGTGTGAATGTATGTGTCCGGTGAAATATCTTTGTAATTATAGGTATCCTGACGCATAACAAGGGCCTGGAGATATGACAGAACAGGGTGGGAGGTGGATGCTGCAGGGCACTGATGCTTAATCATTAACATTTGGCACAATTTTCCAATGTGTGGGTGATACAGTGACACCTGTAATCTCTGCTTGTTTTGTTGCTCATGTTGTGAAAAGCACTGGTTACATTGCAAACGAGCATCTTGCCTGCAAAACAGTTATTTCAAAGCCAAACCGATAAAATAAAACAACCTTTGAGCTGATCAGTTATTCAGGAAACTTCAATCAGCACATTCTAATTGTACCCTGAATAGTAAAATTTGTAGTAAAAAGGAGATTATTGAAATTCATTTTATCATGCCAGTTAGTTTATGGATATGAAATAAAAGCGAGTGAACATTTGCAGAATGTCAGCTGTCGTCGTGACAAAGTGTTGCACTCAGAGAATCACTACAAAGTAAAACGCCCCATTTTTATGTTTTATGCCAAACTCACACTTTTGATCATCCCCACAGACGAGCAGGTGTTTCATCTGCATCTGAATATCTTCAAAGGGACATCAAAGTCATAATCTAATAATAGGTAGTAACAGCCCCGAGAGGATGCAGATCCAAACAGAAAAATCCCAGTGATCCTCATTGATTTAATACGTTTTATGTCTGATCAGTTTGTTTTATTGTGCTGAGAGCAGAAACAGACTGAGCTCTGCTGCTCTTTGAGGAAATTTTCCCCATTCGCATTCAATTTAGTTAACGTTTAAAGTAAACACACCAGTGTTCACTTCATGGCTAAAGGGGGCATTATACAGCACATCTCTATTCCTGATCAAAGCCAGCATCACACACCATGCTTTCCAATCTAAACCATGTACATCACACTCAAAATGTCAAGCTCAGCTCACATCCCAGCTACATCAGCTGATCTCAAGCAGCCCAAAAACTGATGGAGCAGCTGATTGACGGAAGGGAGTCAGCTGATAGATCGCATGATTCCTTTCTATGCAACCAATTGGTGAATCTCAAACAGGGTGCCCTATTTAAACTGCTCTGCCCTGCCAACTGTTGCTGCTTCCTCTGCAAGCTGCTTTGCAACCTGCCTCCACCCCAGCTCCTCCTTTTCATGCTGTGTCTAACTTATCAATGTCATTTCTGTTTGTCATTGATGCTGCTCTGTTCTGTTCCTGGGGGTCTTTGCTGCTGCTCTCCCTGCTGTAGGCTTTCCATGCAGGCACATGGAAGGGCAGGGAGGTTTGCTCTCTCCGCCTCAGACTTTCCTCATTTGCATGTGGATATGCTCCGTCTGCCTTAAGGCTTTCAACAAACGCGTGAAGAAGAGGCTTTCTGCGTACGCCCAAGGAAAGGCAGAGTGGCACCACAACAGAGCCATACTTCCAAAAACAACACAGCAAATGGAAATCAAGTTTTATTTGACCACCTAGATGCATGAAAGGGCAGGAAGGTTTGTTCTCTCTGCCTCAGGCTTTCTTTGTTTGCATGTGGAAGGGCAGAGGTGTGTTCTCTCTGCTTTAAGGCTTTCCACTCAAGCACATGGAACGGCTTTCTGCGTAGGCCCAAGGAAAGGCAGAGAGGCCCCAGAACAGAGCCATACCGCCAAATATAATACTGCAAATGGAAATGACAAAGGTTTCTTTGACTAAATATGATTTACATAATGTCGTGTGTGTTTATAAGCAGAATAATGAACCAATAGTGTCCAAATGGATGTGCGCAATCTACTGCCAAGCCAAACACCGCTAACATGAGAGAGATTACATTTTAGTAGAGACGGGAGGGGCAGAGTGGCACATATTGTCTTTGTTTACTGCAAAGTTTATGTGTTTTTAGGTGATGGAACACAATATGGAAGAGTGCACCAATATGGCAACATTTTGGATTTGAAGCTGTTGAAAGAGGTGTCCTCACTGGCCAAGAGTAAAGCAGCGTGGCCACAGCTGATATTAGCATGGTTTGTTTAGATGATATAAAGTAATGTTTACATGAATGTTTGTCTTATTACTGGTTTGAACATTTTCAAACATTTTTTACATTGGTCCAACTTTAATAAACATGCTTCATTGCTATGACTTTTAGTGAACTGTGGTTCAAATCTGGAGCTGAAAGACAGGTAGGGAGAAGATGGACAGCGTCCTGCATTACACTGATACAGTATGTGTTGTATGTTATCATCTATGTCAACATATGTTATTAAACTGTCCTGGAAACCTCCAGTTGACATTTTCTCTTTTGAATCCAATGACAGAGTGACAGTGACAGTGACAGTGGGAGATGATCTACCATACTCCCAGCAGAATGGCCTTGATAAAGCACTACAGGGGGTCTGCTCTTCATTCCTTGAGCTGATGTGTTTTCTATCTATATAGTCTATCTGAGATTAAAGGACAGAGAGGGGGAAAGTAACTCTATAGGGCCCACCAGGAGACATGCATCACTGTCCCCATGGTGGAAATGGATGATGGCTTTGCAGTGGGGACATTTTGCCAAAAACCTCTTCCTTCCTCTTCTTCTCCCGTTGTCTTCCTCTCTATTATCCAGATGTTCTTTGATAAAGCAGCTGTACAGAGATTTCAGCTTGTCATTGGTCTTCCTTTGGGGCCGTGAAATGGTTCGAGCAATGATAAACACGGGTGCTCTGAAGCCGTGTACCATTGTGGTGCAAAAAAACCTTTGCCGCACTGGGAATCTGACCGTGCCTAAAAAATAAACCCCCGGCCTTGGGTTTTTGCTACCTTATCACACCATTACAGCTGCTGGTGCTCAAAGAGGCTCAGCTGCCTTCCTCTGTGTGTGTGTGTGTGTGTGTGTGTGTGTGTGTGTGTGTGTGTGTGTGTGTGTGTGTGTGTGTGTGTGTGTGTGTGTGTGTGTGCGTGCATGGTGAGGTAAAGCGTTCGACTGAGCAAGACAGAGAGAAAGGGAGAATGAGGTAAGCGAAAGAGGGAGCAGGATGGAAAAGACAAAAAAAAAGAATGATTCTGAAACTCAGTAGCTGCCACTTAAATCTGCTCTTTGCTGCCGAACTCTTCTCATATAAATCTTTTTGGTCATTTTCTGCCATTTTTTGAATTTATATGTTTATTCTGGAATTATCTGTATGGTTGCCATTAGAAAAATGGAAATGCTGTATCATAATGTCTTTTTCATAAAACCGCACAGTCTGAAGATTAATACTGCTGAGTTCCTATTATTCTATTTTGGTAAAGGAAAGTCTTGCTCGTGCAGCGTGTGTCTCAGTAATGGAGGACCCAGGTGGCAGAAGGAAGCACGCAGTCCGTCTCAAAGATGTCTGTCTGTCTGTGGCCGCCGTCCACTGCCCTAAGCCTCCCCTCTATTCCTGGATCCCAACATCAACACTGCTGTGTGTGTGGCACATCGACTGTAAACAGTGGGGATAGGAGGGTGTTGATTGATCCATGTAGTGCCCGAGCCAGCCGAGTGACATCACGGTGGTCAGTGCTAAAATATGGACACCTGCATCCCTGTGGATGGAGTCCATGATAGTGTATTTCAAACCTGCACTACCAGCTTCTTTATCCATTTCAGATGTTACCTATTAGTTAAGTTTCTTTTAAGAAGGGACAATGCAAATTAATAAATACACACAGTATAAAAATGAAAGGCTATTTTTCATCCCTTGGCCAAGATGTTACCAAAGGCTACCTTAGATACAACAAAGCACAAAAAAGCAAGCACACAAAAAGGAAAAAGAAAACAGGGCATAAAGTACTGATATTCCTAAATCCACATTTGATAAAGTTGACAGACTTATCTCAAAATTGATATGGCAAAGAGAGGGACCAAGAACATCGTAACCCGAATGCCTGGTACACACTACACGATATTTCAGTCCGTTCTGACAGTCACTATGCCACATTACACGATTATGGAGTCATAAAATCGTGCCGTGACTTGGCCGACAGACATGACACACTACACGATGGTACACACCAATTATCCCTGGTCGTCTTTCACGACATGTGTGATGCCATCGGGTTATTCTTGTCCTATTTTTATTATCATTACTATTATTTCAGTCACTGTGTCTGTTCATGTGCCAGCCGAAATGTTGTTGTAGTAACGTACAAAGTGCCACTAGATGTCAGGAGCTACATTGAAGCACTGTATGCAAACACGCAAGTCACTGAATCCTCCACAACAACTTCCTACACAATAAAAGCCTGTTTGGAAAATGAAGGGATTCTCTCAATTGAAGTTATAATGGGCTTTTAATTTGAAACAGAAACAGGAAGTGTTGAGTTTGAAATGATGGCGCAATGCATTAACTTTATCCACCTACATATTTTATAGTATATAAGTATCTTTATCTCCCCTACCTGACTCACCTCTTATTGCATATACACTCTATACACTGTATACTTTTTTGGTCCAACATTCCTTTTTCCTCATTTATACCTTTTGTTTCATTTCAAAATCAATACTTTACGCTGGAATAGATTTGTCTTATTTTAATTTATTGATGTTTACCTGTAAGCCATATAGGCACAACTGTAAAAAAAAAAAAAAAATAATAATAATAATAACAGCATGGAAATCCTGAAAATGACTGTATAAGGTGCTGGAATTGAAATAAAAACTGAGTAACAAAAGATAGAGATAAAAAGATGAAACTAACCTGGACTACTTACAGAACATGCATGCGTCTGTTTATTATAAATATTGTCTGTCCCTTCTTTTAGTTATTATAAAAACATATCTCCATGCAATGTGGCAGTCGATAAAATGAAAATACTCTTGTGTTTGGCATGAAAATAAATACATAAAAATAAAATAAAGTCATAAAGACTGTGGGCCGCATATTGGATGTTGCCCCAGCCGGCCACGGCTTGATTTAATACTTTGAGTCAGGAGCAGCACAGAGCTGATGACAGTGCAGTGGTGTGTGGGAGAGCCATCCAGGCGCACTTAATAGAATGCCTGTTATGGAAGCCATGTTACATTTGGGCCGTAGAGTAAACGAAGCAGGACCCAGGGGAGGACAAATGGCAGGAGACATCTAAACATGCACATACAAAAGGCTACGAGGGATTAGGATTGACTCGAGGAAGGTACACACCTCACCCCACACACACATTCAGATACATGTACATACACACACATACAGAATGCATGATTTATTACGTCAAATTCAGCCATGTATGCATGGATGTGTATTATGCAATTGTTTCTACACTACTACTACCACCACTACCACTACCATTACCACAGTCTAGTCATTTTGATGCATTCTTGCCTTGGACAGAGCTCCAATCTCCATCCCAATGGGAGAAGTAATTCACTCCTGACGGCCAGTGTCATCTCCAACGAAGACAGTCTCAAGATAGTCAGTCTGAATGTCTGTGTCTAATATTTGACCCCAGTCCCCGTCCCTCATTTAGTATCTCCGATGCTTTGGACTGTTTTTTTTTTTCCCCCCAATTGTACCAAATGTTAAGTTCTGTATCTAATGATTTTATTGTTTCCAATAACTGACTGCACATTCTGCTCTTAAACTATTGCAAAATTATCAATACACTTAAAGATACACTTGGTAACTGTTAGATAAATAACTGTCATATTTGCTGAAACTGTCACTACATCGGTTCAGAAGAACATGAGACAGTCTGTAAAAGAACCTAACATTCTCACTTTGACTTCGTCACATATCAATATTTGGTGACGGACTTCCCATGTTCAGATACGACATGCAAGGTACCCTGGGTGCGTTGGTTGCTGACGTTCTGGGACGCTATGCCAAGGTCTGCCTGTTACATGCATTGTCTTTTTTAAAAATACACAGAAAATTTCCGGTTTACATACGCTCTTTAGAAATAAACGCACTACGTCAGTACAACACCACAAATAGACCTTTTCTCTTTCAACAACAAACGCATGTGGCTAAGTATTGGCAAAACATGCATGTGGTTGGGTTTAGGAATACGTAACAGGGTTTAGACAACACTGGCCTCCCAGGTGAAAGTCTGTGTTTCTTGGACCCAACCACCACTGCTCCCGCCTGCCCCTTTCAGTCCTCTGCTGCCTTGACTTTCGTTCTTGTCCTGCTGCGTTTCCCCCTGATGCCACTGGGTGCCATTATACAACAATAGTGACCAGCCACTTATCATGCCAAGGTGAAAGGACGTCTTTGTTCGTCAGGGTCTGACTCTGGAAATCACTGCCCAAACGCCGAATTACTTTTGAGTGAGAAAGGGTTGAAAAAATCTGGTTCCTACTCGTACTTGTAATTGCATTTCTATTGCAGCTCACAGAAAACAGCCAGAGCCAAGGAAGCTACGCAGCTGGCAATCATGTCAATGGCCGCTTATAAACTGCAGTAAAATTGTCAAACTAAGCAATGCTGACCAAATATGAATCAAGATTTTGTTACTGAGTTGCCTATTTCTTATCTCAATTGTTTTCAGAAACATATTTCGGTGTACTGTTTAGCTGTAAAATGAGAAAGTTTGCTCTGGTCAGTGGTTTGTGCTTCATTAGACTGTTTCCAACATGATGACTCGCTCACAACTCTCATTTTACAGCTAAACAGTACACTAAAATACATTAATGAAAAAAAGGTGACAAACAGGCAATGCAATAAGGGAATCTTGATTCATATTTAATCAGCACTGCCTAGTTTGACAGTTTGCCCGCAGTTCACAAGCAGTGATTGACATAATTGACAGCTGTGTTAGAGACTCCTCGGCTCTGATTTTTTTCCCTTCTTTCTCGTGTAGTAATGTCATAATAAGCAATACAAGGAGGCAGAGGAACTTGATTTTTGTCACAGATTGTCTGTCTCGTGTAGTTCTGTGTGGATATAGTGACAGATTTGGCAAATATAAGAAAAGTTACATGGGAAGAAGGCAATGAGCAGTGAAAGAGGAAATGACCCCCCAAAAAAGCAACAAATTAGTAAAAAGAGAAAATTAAAAACAGAAAAAAAGACAAACAAGGAAACAGATGACCAACAGATGAAACTCAGCCATGAAGTCCAATGCAAACAGAAGGCAATAAAATACTCAGATAGTGACAGAGATCTAACGATGAATAAAACAAACTGCTGGAATTAAAGAAGAAAGAAAAGTTTCATGCTGCCTGGATGCCCTGTAAATGTTTTTGAGCCTTAAACTGATAAAAGATTTTTTTTTTTATCTTTCCTTCCTTCCATCAAGGTCCTGGCAGTTACAGTAGAAGCCTAATTACCTCAATGGCCCAGAGACCTCAGGGTCCTTGAAGCAATATTTCCTGCTCTTAAGACTCATCAATCAGACATCGGCTCTGCTGAACACTGAACTGAGAACATTACCGACATAACATCTCCCATCCTGTTCCCCTGATATTGTCCGAGCCCATTTCCTAAAGGAGGTAATTCAGCATGACTGTGCATTTATTTTATCCATAATTAACTTTTCTCTCTCGACTGCCTCTCCTCAAAAACTCCCCAGAGTCTGTCATCCTTTACAACTTTAAGCCTGCTATAAAAACTATCCACTTTAATTAATCATTATAAAACAGCTGTCTCACTTTCGATAGGCAGAGGTGTCATTAATTAAAGCATAGTGTTAGTTCTGACACAATGTCAAGCTCAGCTCACATCCCAGCTACATCAGCTGATCTCAAACAGCCCAATCAACTGATGGAGCAGCTGATTGATGGAAGGGAGTCAGCGGATAGATCGCATGATTCCTTTCTATGCAACTAACTGGTGAATCTCATTCAGGGCGCCCTATTTAAACTGCTCTGGCCTGCCTACTGTTGCTGCTTCCTCTGCAAACTGCTTTGAAACCTGCCTCCACCCCAGCTCCTCCTTTTCATGCTTTGTCTGACTTAATGTCCTTTCTGTTTGTCATTGATGCTGCTCTGTTCTGTTCCTGGGGGTCTTTGCTGCTGCTCTCCCTGCTGTAGGCTTTCCATGCAGGCACACAGAAGTGTGAAGAGGTTTGCTCTCTCTGCCTCAGGCTTTCTTCTGTTGCACATGGAAGGGCAGAGAGGTTTGCTCTCTCTGCCTTAAAGCTGCCCATGTAAGCACTTGGAGGGGCAGAGAGGTTTGCTCTGTCTGCCTTAAGTTTTTCATGTAGGTGCGTGGAAGAGACTTTCTGCATAGGCCTAGGAAAGGCAGAGGGGCCCCAGAACACAGCCATACCACAAAATATAACACTGTAAATGGAAACGTTTTCTTTGACTAAAGTATTCCTGACCGAACAGCAAAAGGGGTTGTTTCTTTAGCAGGATAGGACTGGGTTTCCAGTGGCTTTTCCTTTTACCAAGAAAATGCTGCATTTTCTGCTGCCACAAAAGACACATTGCTATGTTTCCTGCCATTATTTTGTGCCCCCAAAACAGGGCAATTTAAGCCAAAACTTGATCTTTTCATGACTATAAACAAGTGTTTTTTGTGCCTAACATGTCCACATGTTAATCACAGCGTTGTAGTGCATTTTTTTTAAAACAATATTGTCAAACAAAACTGCCGTTTTCTTAGGATCAGCAGGGTTTGTTGGATCAAATTTAATGCATACAAATTTTGACTTCGAAAATGTACAAGTCTTTCCATTACGTGTAATAAAGGATTACTTTGTATGCATTATGTTATGGATGGAATACCTCGATATGAAAGTGAAACTGTAGGTTCATACATGCTCATGTGTGCAGTCCAACTGCCTTCCATGTCCTGTTGGCGCATGAATGCCACAGTGGACCAGGGGAGCATATTCCCAGAGAGAACACGGTCAAAGCGATTGATTGGTGGTGACAAATCAAACGATGAAACACGAACTAGAGCTTTGTGTGCATGTCTGGGAATATCCTAACACTCAAACAAGTAAACAAACACAGAGCAGCAGCACACATAAAGGGCAAAGAGAGGAAACAACCCCCGCAGGAAGCTCCGTGGGCTGCGTAATGAGTTGGCAGACGATGCCAAGGCTTGTGTTAGGGGCTTGGAGGACTAATAGACGAGGTACCTACAAAGTGTCCTGAAATTCTCTGTCTGAACTGTAGCCAGTGAAAACAAGGTCAATTTCCCCCCCCACACACCAACTTTCTAAATGATCTCGCTGTGTTTACTTAGCTGCCAGATAAGAATGGAGAGAGCTCTTTACAGGGCCACACACTGTTTCAATTCCAAATGGACAACTGAGCCATTCATGGCTTAAGAGAGCTGCAATCTGAAACATGAAACACAACAAAACAACAGCTCATGCACATAAACGGGGGTTAATTGGGGGCAGAGATGTTCACTCACTCTTAAAACCCTTTGGTCTTTACAAACACACTGGGACAGCCATTTCTTGTGTTTACATTTTAGTGAATAAAGAGGATGACAGCTTAATAGTTTACTCATTTTTACACTGGACAGACAAAACGAGACATCCAACATTACTTAAAAAGTCCAGTGTGTAAGATGTAAAGGGATTTAGTGGCAGCTGCAGTGAGGTTTGCAGATTGCAACCTGCTGAAACTTCTCCTGGTTAGATTTCCTTCAGTGTTCATTGTTCAGGAGGTTTTTACCAGGAGCTGAATTATCCCCAGAGATCTATTTCTGCCAATATATCCCCCTATATTCTCCAAACTGGACCTTTAAGTTCTGTAAAGATGAAATCCTGTTACCATCGCTGTGCAGATGCTGAACTCCAGATACATGTTGTGACCTCAGCTGCCTTTAAACTCCTCAGTGAATCAAGCTGGAATGTAAATGGTCTGTCTGACTCGGCTCTAAACACAGAGTGGGCAAAGAAACAGAAACGACCCACAGTAAATACAATGAAATTCTCTGGCTTGTGGTCAAGTTTTACTTACTCTGTCCACAATAATGCACACGAGAGGCTTTATAAACACAGAGTCCAGGTTGTGTATTAGCCAGCAGTGTTAACAGACTGTGTTACATCAGGAAAGTCCATTTTTGGAAAGGTTGTACACCATGGTGACATGTAGTACAGCTATAGACACTCTCTGGTTATTGTTCAGCTCCCTCCCGGCCTCCTCCATGAAGCTATTCTCTGCTGTAGATCCTTTAAATAATTACAGTCTTGTTGACAGCTGTATGTTCAGATTTATTTCAGCTGAACTTTTCAACTTTAACATCTGTCTTGTGCTCGAACAAGCCCGTGATCCTGGTCGTTTGTGCACACCCGTAATCTTCAACAGATATATGTTTGCGGGGAAGCAACACTAAAAGCTTTGGATGAGGAGAGGTCAGGAGAAAGGGTTATCTGGGTAATGTTTTTAGGATGTGAGTGGAGGGGCTGGCCCACAGCCCTGACCCCAAGCATCTCCACCGCCGTGCAAAACAAAGCAAACAACGTCAAACACGTCGCTCTGAGTCTCGGCAGAGCTGCTTGGAGTTCAAAGTTCTGCAGCAACTTTCAGTCTGCGGGAAGAAACTGAAATGTTTTTGAACAGATAATCAAGATCTCTTTAGAAATGTTTTAAAGAACATGGTAGGAAATCAGAGGGGGCACATAAAAGCCTTAATCCACATATGAATACAAACACTTGATGACAGGTGAGCTTCCAGCAAGAACGAGAGGAAAAGAAAAACCTCCAGTACCTGATGAAAAAACACTCTCAGAGACGGTCCTCAAGGAAATGTAGTCATTAAAGTGACAGCAGACAGAAAATGTGGTTAAAAGCAGGAGAGGTCAGCCAGAGTGTGAATGTCTTCTTTATTTTTATCTCATATTTTGAGATTTTAAAAACAAGCATCAACAAGGGACTGTTAGAAAATGTGTTACTAATGCTCACAACATTGTGTATATCTTACTATATAATGACGAAAACTCTGTGTGTCTGTGTGTGTGTCTGTTCCACGTTTTTCTCCTCACTGACTTGGTCAATCCATGTGAAATGTGGCACAGTGGTAGAGGGTCATGGGAGGATGTTAATGGAGCAATATTACATCAATTGGCCAAAGGGGGGCGCTATAGCAACCGACTGAAATTGCAAACTTTGAATGGGCATATCTCATGCCCCGTATGTCATAGAGACATGAAACTGAGGAGATGACTCTCCTCATGAGGAAGACATTTGCCTCAAGAACCCATAACTTCCGGTTATATAGATTTTCCGTCATTTTGAATTTGTTGAAAAACACTTAAAATCGATCTCTTCCTAGGAAGTTTGACCGATTTGCATGAAACTCGGTGAACATAATCTAGGGACCAATATCTAAAGTTCCCTCTTGGAAAAAGTTGGAATACTTACTAAAACTGAGCTTCTATAAGGCAATGAATATTGCGGAGGGCGTGGCTCATCACATAAAGGTGTATAACATCTCAAGTGTTTCACCCATCACCACGCAACTTTGTAGGCATATGACCACACATAATCTGAAGGGACCCTTCCATTATTGACCCCATCAAACAAAATGGGAGCGCTAGAGAGCTAATTTCTTATCTAGGCCTAACCACCATATCGATTTCTACTAAACTTGGTAGATATGTAGAACAGGACGCCTCAAGGTGACTGGAGAAATTGAACTCTAATTGGCAACTGGGTGGCACTATAACAACAGAAAAATGCTTAAAAATGGCTAAAATGCAACCGATCGCTGTGGCTCCCTCTCTGGCCAAATTATTTATTCTTTTTTTTTTTATTTTTGGTATGACTAAGTCATGGTATGCTGTACTCAATGGGTATGGACTAATATATATATTAATCATATAACTGTTACTGAATAAATGCATTATCTTTTTAGAGTGTGGAAGGACACACAGCAAAGGACTGTAGGTTGGAATTGAACCATGGCTGCTGTGGCAAGGACAAAGCCTTTGAACATGGGCTACCTGCTCTACCAGGTGAGGTAATGGGCTCCCCAAATGTGGCATATCTACTTACCCCAGTTCACATCAGGATAAGACTTTAAACACATCAAGCAGCTGCAAAGTGTGGCTTGCTGCAGTAATCGTGTTTTCTGCAGCCAGGAGGCGTGTTCAAGAGATTCTTTGTAACATAGATCAACATGTCACAGGGCTCTGGTTACTGACTGGCTGCAGGTATTCTCTGACTGCAGTTTGCCGCTACAAGTTAAAGATCCAGTATGTAGAATTTAGGGGCATCTACTGACAGACATTGTATGTAATCCACAACAATGTTTTCATTAGTTTATAATCACCTGAAAAAAGAATTGTGTTTTTTGTTACCATAGAATGAGCCGTTTATATCTACATACAGGGCAGGTCCTCTTCCAAGGAGTCCGCCATGTTGTCCTACAGTAGCCCAGAATGGACAAACCAAACACTGGATCTAGATAGGGCCATCTGCGTTTTTGCGTCAGCCACCACAGTTCTCAAACAAGCTTGGCACATGGGAGAAATTCCAGTTCTGCCGCCTAACCCCAAGATGCTCGGGTTGGACCAATCTAAAAAATTTCTAAACTGCTTTGATGTTAAACTAAACACCAGACCAGACAGGTACACTGAATTTCACCCGGTGTAGCACTTGACTCAGCAGCTGCTTCCCAGTGGAACATATATGATACTGTGTCCCAACAGAAAAGAAGCATCTGACAATCACATTGGAGCTCTCTGTTGATCTCAAACAGCCACGATGAGCAGCACTAAAATCAACCTGCGTAGTTGTCCCTCCATTGTGTCCGTCACATTTATCTTGCAAGTGTACTCTTCTTCAATGTTTTGTTTACTTCCTGGATTTCTCCCGCATTGGGAATTCTGACCAATCTAAAGCAGCTTTCTGGCGCAAGGCATTTGATCTGGTCCGCTTGTAAATGCTGCCATGAGAACACAAACCAACTCTAGGCAATTATACACCTTTGTCACAAAATAAGTCCCTGATTCGGACCAAAGCAAGACAACTCCAGGTCTGAAAGCAGCCTAAACTATCCCCCACATTTGGTTTGGCTCCACTTTGCTGCAGCATCAAACAGCCTCAGCTTGCAGTGCTCTTTACTACTGCATGGTGTGTTTTCAGCAGAAGCATCCAAAGAACCAGAGCCGCGCTCATACTGTCAACACAAGCTACATTAATCACCATTAGATTGTCATATTCAATCAAAGCACTGCCTGCCTGTTGGTTAGGGCAAGAAGCTATTGTTGACCAAACTGAGCTCATCCTGGCATTCAGTAGTGGAGTTCACTGTCATTTCATACATTCAAAAGAAAAATACTTAAATCATGGCTGCCTCTGGGAAAACCCTGCAGCTCCCATAATGTGTGGTCCCCAGGATTATTTATGGCCGTAACTAAAGAGGGTGAGTTGCATGAACCCGAGGGCCCCATGGGAGACATTCAAAACACATGCTAAAATTGGAAAAATGCGTGGTTATAAATCTGAATATACAATGGGTCTTCATCAGATCTTCAAGTATTTCATACAATAAACTCGTCTGACATCAGCAAAAGTGAACACAGAGCGATTAGAAATTATCTCTGCTTAATAAACTCCAGACCCCAGGAAGTATTAATATGCTCCTCTCTTCCAGATGATCCAATTACACAAAATGACAAGAAAAGGGGGCCTGCGTGTTCGTGTCTGTGCTTCACAGCAGCTATAAAGAGCAGACGAGAGAGAGAGAGGAGGAGACTCACTAATGGTGGCTGACCTAATCCAAGGTCTGTTCTAGTCTAATTAAAACCTGCAATCCATTCATTTGCTCCCATAAGGACTCTACGCACAGCAACAGACGGAGGCCTGATTCAAATGAATGGTGGAATTAAACACAGAAACAAAGGCCACAGCCGTAGATAATTGCAGAGGAAAAGGCAGCTCAATTGAAAGTGACATCACCAACATAAACAGCCTTCTCAGATGAAAGCACATCCTGAATCGGACGCCGCGTATTCAGAGCGGGGAGGTAACGAAAGTCAATGTGATCACAGTACAGTAGGTAAATATAATGCCAGACTGGCTGGTTAGTAATTGGTGGAGTGAACTGGGGTGGTGGGAGTAAGTGTTGTTGTTCCTTGTCCATGCTTTGTTACCAGATGAGTTGTTCCTGCTCATTTGACCTTAACAGTCGCTGGCAACTGCCATGTCCTCAAGCTACAACGACTAGTGTTGTGTGTTTGCTTGCATATGTGGTTGTGTGTGTGTGTGTGTGTGTGTGTGTGTGTGTGTGTGTGTGTGTGTGTGTGTGTGTGTGTGTGTGTGTGTGTGTGTGTGTGTGTGTGATATGATTAGAAGTAAAGCCATAAATAATATCCAGGCCAAAAGTGTTTAATAGAAAGAAACAAGCCTTGCTGCTGTGCAAATAAGTGAACTGACAAAACTGTCATTGGATTTAATTTGACAATGCCCATGACGAAACTGGGTATTTGTAGAAGTTATAATAATTGGATGGGAAAAAAAATATAGCCTATAGTACATGTTAATGTTTTCACCTCATTACCCATTGGCACACACACTGTTTTGCCCATAGAGCTGGTCAGCCACTAAATGTAAACACTGAACAATGCAAATGTATTGTAAAGAACTGAAATACCAAGAACATGACACTGTGCATGACGGCAGAAAACGACAAAAGGAATCCCTACATTACAATGAGGAGCATGATATAATTAATCTATGGCCTACTTCCTGCCTACCGTAGGCCAGGCATTGCACTGAAAGTGTCTTTGTGTGTAAACGTCCATTAATGTTATCAGCGTGTTTGCTTTACAGGTGCAGATAACATACTGTATGTACAGTGTGTTGCCATGTGTCCCAGGATCAGAACCACTCGGTGGGCATAGTATACACACAAACTGTGTCTAATCATTACCCAACACTGGGGATATCAGCTGATTGTCTAAATTGTTGCTTAATTGTGCAGCTTTAAGATTATTTACAGAGTCACTTACTTGAGGTGTAACTTTGTGTGTGTTAGGGAGGTACAAGAGCAAATACAGTCACATGTCTCTTGCCACATTTAGGTGAAGCCCAGACGTAAGGATGTTGTAGTAGAAGTAGAAGAAGAAGTTGTAGAAGAATGAGAGGAAGAAGAAGTAGAAGAAGAAGAAGTAGAAGAAGTAGAAGAAGAAGAAGGGGAAGAATAGGAAGAGGAAGAATAAGGAGAAGAAGAATAGGAGGAAGAGGAAGGGGAAAGAGAATAGAAAGAAAAATAAGAGGAAGAAAAGGAAGAGGTAGAAGAACAAAAAGATGAAGAAAGAAAGAGCTTGATCTACATAGCACATTTCATGCAGAGATGAGGACCAAATTGCTTAACAAGACAAGATAAAAATAAATAATTACAATAAAAAAAGATGGAAAAACGGAAAATACAGCTACAGCAATAAGTGAGAGAAAACCAAAAATGGTCATTATACAACAAAACTTTACCAATGATACCAGTAAAATTAACCCAAATTGACAGCCAAATATCCAGCATGAGGGTGAGTCAGTATCATATCTAGGGCCGTGATTATAAGAAGGCACTCAAAGATGACGTAATTTGATCTTAACTTTGTATCAAGCAATATTTTTGATCAGATTAGAAGAGGTTGGCTTTAGTGCCAAGACCATTCATGCCAAAGACTACGGGTCTATTCAGCTTTCAGCCTCTTACAACCTGTTGTTCTGTTGTTTTTTTCAGCCTGTGTTTAGACTAGAATGTGGAGCCTCACCACATCATTAACCACCCAAATAAAACTGTCTGTAGCAGCATCAAAAGACAAGCTCACACAAACAAACCCGACATGAAATGCCAAGGACAAAGTAAAATGTAAAAATGCTCCTATGAAGTGGAGTCATCGTCATCGTAACTGTTGCCAGGTTGTCATTGGCAACTATTTTAAAAAATTGGCCAGCAATTCTTGGCCTTTTGTTGCCACCAGGGGCAAATGCTCATTAACATATAAAAAGTAGAGACAGGGAAGAGCAAAACATGCAGGAATAAAAACATCAATGTAGTGCTTTTATTTTTGAAAGAGACTGTATGTAAACAGTAAATTTCCTGTGAAAATGGAAGCGTATTTTGAAAGAAGACAATGCATGGAACAGGCAGAACATGACACAGCTACCCAGAACGTCAACAACCAACGCACCCACGGTACCTTTCACAATGTATGTAGAAATGGAAAGTCCGTGACCAAACGTCGACGTGTGACGAGGTCGGAGTGAGAATGTGTTGGAATGTCGGTCATGATTAATTTTCAATTTATTGCCCAGCTCTACTCAAAAATGTCACTTACATTGAACAGCCAGGATTGATATAAATGTGGATCTCTAAAGGGCAATAAGAAGAGAAGAATAGAGGGATCACAGTCTGAAAAAAAAGAGGAAAATGTGATATAAGCTGTTCTGACATGTTGACACATTTTGCTTTTTCTACGTTAAACGTGTCCGATCCGTCTCTCAGATGGATGAGTAGTTGCTACAGTATGGACGCAGCGAGGCACAGGTGCTCCTGAGATTCTGAGACAGGGAACAGAGGGAGGAAAAGATATCGGGTGTGTTCAGCTGTCTCTTTGTTTCTGATGCATTGTATGGATGGCTGAGCATTTAGGCTCAGGAGCCTCTAAGTGCCAACTGATACTGTCCCCCAAGTGGACAGGGCTGCCGACATAGGCAAGCGTAGAATAGACTCTGGTGGGGGGGGCATGGGGCCAGTTTTAGCCGTGTGGATTGAAATCCAAAAGCAACAGCATATGATGAATGAATGTGGATCTGCTGTAATTGTTTTTATGACATCTGGCACCGCATTTATAGACTAAAAAAATACCATTAAACAGCGTGTGTGCCAGAGACACGGACTATAGTTACAGGTCAGAATGTATTTATGTAGCTGTCCAGAGACACGTGTTCTTAGCACCATGTAATGCAGCTGAAGAATGGCTATGTAACAGGAGGAGAGAGCGTCACTGAATCTCTCTGTATGACATTTTACCTCAGGTTTCGTCCATCAGTGTTGCTTCATTCTTAGCACCATTATTTTTATTATGTGGGTGTGTGCAAACACTGTGTTCTCTGATATAATGTTTCATCCGTTATGAACAGAATTTTTGTATTTGCCCTCAGCTCTGTGCAGAGGTGTGTGTGGGGTAGGATTGTACATTGTTTGTGCCTACTGCAGCTGCTGGAATGGAGAGATTATACTGTGGAGATCCATGGATCAGAGCCATCTCTGAGCCTCATTGTCCTCTTTAAGAGCTCTACATTGACATGGTGGGGCGATCCTTCCTTCCTTTGTACATTATTATCAGTCCATACAGGGTGTTACGATGACACAACCACACAATTAATGCAAGTGCATTCTGTGCAACCTTGAAATTTTGTCCGATCACCACAACTTTACTGAAAACTTTTAACACTATTTAAAACAGGTAAAATCTCATTTCAATGTAGAGCTGCGCACAGTGTATTGCTTTGCTCTGCCTCTCTTACTCGGTCTCTTTTTATCATGAGATTATTGCTGCAGGAGTGTGAGCTCCGCTCTTGGGACAGTCACCCACACAGAGACAGCGCTAGCTCTTAGCTGGCCAGTGGTTATTAACAGGTTTAACGACTGAGTCAAGCCATTACGGCCTCGGTGTGAGATTACTGGGACTGTTTAATGGCTTGGTGTCGGGTGTTAGCCGCTGTTGGTGTGTTAGCTCATGCAAACTAACATACTGATATACTGATGATATTGGATTTTTTTGCTGATATGTAACAACTCATTTTTTCCTGATACTGGCATCAATATATACTTTTTTTCACTACCTAATTTTAGTGATCATCAAGTCTGTCTTGGGACTACAGTCTTCTGTAGTGGAATTAACATATATATGTATGCACGCTCTTATCATGATGGCCCACCAGCAGATGGAGTCATGAGATACAATACTTTACAATGTATGTCATTTTCAGTTATGTGCAAATTAAGAAAAAGCATGTTGGGTGACTCAGTTTATTTCAAAGCCGTTATAGGCAGATACAGATGACGCATCTTTTTTTATCAGCACGTTGACCCAATCTGATATTTAATTTTAAAGCCAATATTGGCTGATATTGATGATGTGCGGATACTATCGTGCATCCCTACTAACTGAGCAGAGAGAGCAAGAGGAGAGTGGCTCAACTGCTTCAAATGGCAGCATCAGCTGATCGCCGATTTTTATTTTCTTTCTTTCATTTATTTATTTATTTATTTATTTTTACCCTTTCAACAGCTTTTTGAAGATTACTCATCGGGTACCCAACCTGGTGCAGGACTCTGACCTACCTGACTGGGCATCTCATTCCTCTAATTTCTTGCAGCAACACTGCTACATTAACATTAGCTACTTTGTTTTAAATTTCAGCTGAACCCCCCCCCCAAAAAACGTGCATGTAGGCTGAAATTCAACTGTGCTGTTCTGTTGGGAGATGCAGTAACTTGAACCAGTGACGAATATTAAAAATGCATAAATAACACATGTAATTTGTTAAGCTGCAAGTAGAGGAAAAGTCTGCTAGCCACTAGGCTAATTTATCTGGGATCTGCCCCTTGCTTAACAAGGCGCATGGAGGAGGTGCTTAAGAGCTCCTGTGTTAGTAGCAGAGGAGAGGCCTCTGGAGTGGGGACTGCTGGCCCTGCTGCTTCTCATCTTGGGCTTTTTGTTGTCTTGTTGTTAATAAATGCCATGGATCTGAGTGTTTTAAAGATGTCATATGTGGTTATTGTGGGTCAGTGGTGGGGTTTTGTTCACCCCATAAGGCCACCAAAGGGTGGAGAGTGACAACTGTAAACGAGCTTAAGCTAATAAAGACTGACTAGCATTTGTCTATAAACCTTGACAGTTGTTACTGAGCTGAATTTGATACTTTGGTTAAATTATCCTGTCAGTAATTCATGCTTTACGGCTGTTGGAAGAAGTTTGCCTTCAGGGCTATTACTCACATAGCCCTGAAGTTTAAGGAAAAAGATGCTTTCCTTTCAGAAAAGGCTTTCTGACAGACAGAATCAACAATATTGTTTTGTTATAAAACCAGAAATGTCCCCCTAGTAATCACAACTGCATTGCTTTAGAAACATTGAAATGATGCCAACATTTTTCTTCTGGCCAATGGGCTGTTCTGTTATAGCCCCAGATTTTATTTTATTTATTTATTTATTTGCCTTTTTTACATTCAGTTTTCCCTTTGTCCTTTGTAATTCTCCACTTTATATTCCCAGGAGCTATTTAATCGAGTGTTGCCTCTGAGCTGGAATTACCGCAGTATTTTCACAAGTCCGGGGTGGTCTTTTTGGGCCACTTCACAGGAACATCAGCAAGGTGTCACTATTTTTTCTGACACCGCCTGTCCTCTCAAGGTGACATGTGACAGCTGTCGTATCACAGCTCATCTTGTCACCCTGCTCCCTAAGAGCTTTCTGGATCTGCGCTCCCTGGACACCACACATGACAAAATGCTCGCAAAAAGCTTTATGTGCCCTCCGAGTCACACCCACACTATTTGCTCTCACTCTCCACAGAGCTCAGCCACCAAAATTCTCACATCTCATTTGTCTCTCGGTCCATTCCCCTGTTTTTCCTCTCTGTAACCCCTCTCTAACATCTCCTCTTATTCTCAAGCTTGGGCTCTTTATCCCTCTTATCCTGGCTGTCATTATTCTTTCTTGTGTCCTTGAAATCACCAAGTCAGGGAAATGTTCATCTTGAAAGCCAAAGTGCTGACTGAATGGGATCTTGATGGCAATAGAACTGGTGCCAACTAGTGTGTAAGGTGCGAGGATGACAGAGATGTAGAGGTGTGTCGAAGCTCAGCACTTTAGAGGAACAGACAATGACAAGTCTGGAGAAACTGTGTGTGTACTACCAAGGTTATATTTAATCAGCAGTACGTGACTGAGCGCAGCCGGTATTTGTCTTCATTCATAATTGGAAGGACTAAATTTGGTTTTGATGCTTGAAGCTTAAGGACACACAGTAGAGTGTGTTTTTTCTGCCTACACAAAAGTCTATCATGGGCTTGGATAGCTGAGTTTTGCCCCCTTCAAACTCTTTCCCTGCGTAAACGTCTCCACCCTGTCCAGAGGTTTCTAGCAGCAGCTGTGCAAGGACGAACTCTTGATCTGATGAAGCAAAAGTTCAGCCCTCTCAAGGCCCCGATTAGCTGAGGTGAGATTTCAAAAATTGAAAACCAATACCGTCTGCAGGCAAGGTGCCTTTCCTTTGAAGCACATTCATCTGACAATCCTGAAAAATCATATCCGTTATAAAACCCGACACGGCCACGGAAACGTCTTTGACCTGTATTTCTTTCTAAGGGTATAATGAATTCCTCTCAGGTGGGGATTTTCAAAACAGGGAAAATACTTTCACAAATGAATGAAATCAATACAAGCGTTTAATTTTCTTTCCTTTTTTTGAACTGATAATGCACCGCAGCTTAAACCAAAGGATTCACTAATATTACAGGCACCATGGAAAACACTAACAACACCTACAGTGGAAAAAGGAATGAGAAAAACCTTCATTAACACCAGTTACATAACTGTACAGAGTGTGCTGCTACAGCTCTATTATAGCATCCAATGTGCAAAAATCATGGTATTAGGAGGTGCTCTTCACACATCAGCTCTGATGTAACAAGGTGTGTGTGTGTGTGTGTGTGTGTGTGTGTGTGTGTGTGTGTGTGTGTGTGTGTGTGTGTGTGTGCGCGCGCATCCTCACGGGTCTACGTGTGTTACTGACAACTAAATTGAGATTTTATCAAACACATTTTTCGTCACCCAGATATTATCAACCTATCAGAGCATTGTGAA
Organism: Epinephelus cyanopodus; assembly: GCA_026686955.1. Taxonomy (NCBI): domain Eukaryota; kingdom Metazoa; phylum Chordata; class Actinopteri; order Perciformes; family Serranidae; genus Epinephelus; species Epinephelus cyanopodus. Next base: position 16,713,797 of record CM048925.1, on the reverse strand, counting down.
TCAAAACTCAGCAATGTCTGAAGTTTTTGCAGTCTAACTTTGTATTTTGTTAAAGTGGTTTTCTTATAATGAGATGGTAAAACAACGCATTCTCACTCCGACCTCGTCACATATTGACGTTTGGTCATGGACCTTTCACATCCAGATATGACATGAAAGGTACCCTGGGTGCGTCGGTTGTTGACGTTCTGGGACGCCGTGTCAAGTTCTGCCTGTTACATGCATCGTCTACTTTTAAGATACACTTCTGTTTTCACAGGACATTTAACACTACGCCAGTTCAATAACACAAATTAGCATTTTTTGCCTTCAACAACAAAAGCATGTGGTTAGGTTTCAACAGGGCTCTCTAGGGTGAAAGTCAGTGTTTGTTTGACCCATAACACCGCCCCTCCTGCCACTTGGACTTTCGCCACCCTAACTTTCATCCTTGTCCTGCTGCGTTTCCCCCTGATGCTGCTGAACGCCATTAAATTATAACAGCAACCAGCCGCATATCATGACAACGTTAAAGGATGCTTTTTTAATCAGTGTCTGACATCGCAAGTCACTGCCCAAATGCCTGATCTCAACAACTTTAGAGTGAGACCAGGTTGGGTAAAATGTGACGATGGCTATCAAATGCTCTCTACAAAGCATATTTATCTTCAATTTTGCCCTTGCAATTTGTCATATATTCCAGGGGGAAATACCTCTTTACGGCGCTACTAGAAAATACGACATTTCTCACATTTCTCCACATTTCTCAATATTATGAGCACATGTAAATAAATATTCTTTTTCTCAGAGCGAGCCTCTCCTGATTGAACTGTTTCTGTATTACTTTTTATCTTTTACTATGTCAAGTCAAGATCCAAACGTTGTTTATGTTGTCAGTTATAGTCCTTAGAAAAAAAACTAGAAATCCGAATCAGCCGAAATCAGAATCAGCAGGTAAGACTTTTAAAAACTTGAAAATCGGAATCGGTTCAGAAAATTGAAATTGGTGCATCTCTACACTGTATACATTTTCATATTCTGTAAGTATTCTTGATTCAGAAAAAACTTGCACAGGCTGTAAAAATCAGCAGTAAAAAGGACGTTGCTACAAGCTATTACACTGAGATATCTCACTGAATATGAGCTCATACTATCTATTGTAAATTGGGTTTGGTGTGAGCACCAGCTCTCGGACAGAATACGTATTGTTGACATAAATTTGCATCTAAATGCATACAGTTTGGGTCCACGCTCCATGCTGGCACGTAGAAGACATTCCTAATACAGTGCATAATTTTCCCCATGAAATATTCTGACCATCCATCCAAGAAGCATAATTGCATATTGTATGTATCTTAAGCCATAGACAAAGGCTCAAATAAATCAGAGTACTGAGAAAAGCAAATTGGGGAGATTAGACTGTCGGCATATCTCGTTGGGATCTTTTTCCTCATCCCCATTGTCCAGGAAGGATTATCACAATATGTTGCTCCTGACAAAATGGTGAGATATAAAACAAAAGCAAGCACAGCAACATAATGAGGGCTTAGCTGTATTTGACCCCAGTTCAAGCTCCCAACGTAAATACCAGCTGGGTTGAGAATTGTTTGGTAGTGTGCTGTTATCTTCATTTTTAGGTGCTCAGGGGACAAACTTCAGTATCAGCTTGTATAATATTACAACATCAATTTTTTTTTTTTTTACAAAGAAATAAATTCACATTCAACTATACCATATAAAGTTTACACAGCTCTGGTCTGCAAGGGCCCGAACACACCAAGCCAACAACTGGCCGTCAGTAACTATCTGTTACCCTAGTTTTGTGGTTTGTCCGTACCGTTGGCCTTTTCAGCTCTTTTTTTGGGGGCCTGACTCAGCATGTCGAATTGGTGGCAGAAACCATCAGTGAATGAAGTCACCATAGCCCCGTTTCCACAAAGCAGTACGGTTCAGTTCAGTATGCTTTTTCCCCGTTCCACTGTGAAAAGTTGTGGATGGTACCAATGGAACAGTTCTGTACCGTCCCCATGTTTGGTCCCCCCTCTGTTGGGGTACCTAGCACACAGATCTGGTACTAAAAGGTGGAGCTGTGAACACTCCAGTCTGTTGATTGGTCAGTAGAGGACGGTCACTCTGCTCAGGGCTGAGATGTGTCTGGTTTTGAGGCTCATGTAACCACTGTTAATACTGTGGAGAGTTTTATAAGTAAACTGTAACTATGAAATGAAAGGATGGAGTCGGAGTGAAAAATAACTTAACTCAGTGGGCCGACTGCGAACCTGCTATTTTTAAATCGAGAGAGACTCTCGCTGCAGCCTGTTCTATTTTGTTCTAGAAATGTCGGCGTGCAGCCTTGTTCTGTCAACGATAAACGAGGTGCAGACTTCCTTCTGTGTCACCGGTAATGAGGAAATACAGTGAGTGCTGGACGGAGCAGTGACAATAAGCCCGCCCACATTTAAGGGTACTGTTCACAGTGGAAACACTAGGGTCTAGGTACCATGTCTGAAGGGTTACTTTTGGTTCAAAAGTTACCATACTGGAAGTGTTTGGTGGAAACGGAGCTTTTGATTGGTGGTTCAGCTCAGTGCACAAGAGGAGAAACAGAAGTGATGAAAGCAAACCAAGGACTACAGTCAAGAACTTTTTCTTTTGTCATTGAGCTCCTTTTCAGAAGTGGTTAGTCACTGTTTGTGTCACTGTGTTACTGTCAAATAGCACATGATAAATCCCCTTTGTTCTGTCAACATTGCAATGTGTTCTTGATGTGCTAGCTGGCTAAAGTTGTGTCTTGAATCAGTCCTGTCAGTGCTCTGGTTTCCCCTTTTGAATGACGAATGCAGATAACCACTGTTCGCTGGTATGGAGAGTTATTTCCTTTTACTCAGGTGCAGAATGTACGTGCTAGCTGGCCGTTGACTGTAGCGCTACTTTTTGGCCGAGACAAAGGCAACGTGAGGCGATGCACCAGTCGACCTTTCTCGCCACTAGCTCTTTGATGTCAGTGTGGTGTGCCTGAGCAGTAAGAGAACAGTACATACTCAATCGTTCACTGGCTCAGTTTCTCTCCCTGCAGCTAAAACTCCCACATTTTGACAAGACCTTTCAGCTGGCAGTTTATTTCAGGAAAGATCAATGTCAAGTTGAACCTTCTGATCTTCATAAGATCCTGAAGAGTAAATTCTTCTCAGTTCAGACCGTCCACACAGAAATGCCAAACCAGGACCATCAACATTCCCACCAATCCTCGGCCGAATTTCAGGGGTGCAATTTTGGCGTAGTGATTAGGTATCAGACACAAGCCCGGCGTCTTGGACGGACTCAAACACTATTGAAAACAAACAGCGGGTTTGGCAATGCGGTGCAAGCGAGATCTGCTGACAACAGAACTGCTGGTTTTGTGGTTGCATCGCTGGCCATAAAGTTGTACTGAGACTCAGAGTCTACATCTCGATCGCTGCTGTTAACATGGAGAGGTCCGAAATAGCCCTGAGGATCTGTGACAATCACTGAACCCTGGCTCGGTTCAACTATTATTGTAACTGAATGGAGCCACAAGGAAGAAGAGTCTGAAAACATAATGGCAGTGGGGTATGACAAGAACATGGAGCCAGTGATGCTGGAGGAAGAAGAGAGATAAGTGTTTTTAAAAAGAGCAAATTAGATCAGCTGAGTGGTTTGGGAAAAATGAAAGGCATGGATTGACATGAGGGGAGCGCCAGGGTTCTTACATCTTCTTCGCCTTCATAATTACAGCCTAGTTTTTTCTTTTTTGCACATGGTATCAGCTCTGACCTCTTCACAAAGGCTTCAAGAGAGAAGCTGTGTTTGACACAGTTGGCTTTGTGCAACTCTATTCAAACAACGGACAGGGTTGAAGAGTTTAGATGGAGAGGAGAAAACAACTGTTGAGGCTGCCAATATGTGGTCCTCCTGAGCAGGGAGACGGTTAAATATACATCAGTGTGTTACTGCTGCCCTCCAGCTACCTGGCAGCTGTCTACTTTAAACAAAGCAGAGAGAGGCCTTTACTCAAATCTTAGCAGAGCAGGTTTTTTTCCTGGTCCACTTATCGAAAGTGATTTCTGTGGACTCACTTTCAAAATGTTTAAACAATTGCAAAGGCTTTGCAGTCATTTTAACCTGGAGTGTAAATCATTACCTTATTCATATATACCATTACAACTATCAGTCTGACGGATCAGTAATCCCCATCAATTATCATCAACTCCCAAACCCTTCTTTCATTGACAATATTTTAATATATTTTTTCTCGGTGGACCAGATACTGCAGATACAACTAGAAACTTTGTGCTAACCTCTGGATGACCCGGCAGTAGCTGAAGGAATCTGTTGTTTTCAAGCATGAGTTCATGTTGTACCCAGACTGCCCTACTTTCAGCTCGTGATTTAGCAGCTCCTCATTAGCTAAAAAAGGCTACTTTGCAAACTAATTATATGACTTATAATTAACTGTTATACTAAGGCAATTCTGAGCATAACACTTGCGAAACCGCAAGCCGCCTGTTACAAACTGGCATAATCTAAATAGCATTTTCCCTTATTTCATTTAATTATTTAAATCCTCGCTGGTTCACACTGTGAATCCATCTGCACAAATTATAGCAGGTATAAACAAGCCGCAAGAAGAAAAACCCACCTCTAACAATCTATCCCTCTTGCCTCCTCATCACTGACAACAGCCATTTCCCATCCTCATAAATGCTTCCTAAATGGATCATGCAAATCAGGCTATGAATTAGCGGGATGGATCATGATGATGTGTTATCCATCTGTGGCATTGCACGTCCCTGATACCACGTCTCTAATTGACGATCACTGTCATTGTAGTGCATTTGAAAATGAGGTTCAGTGTTGGCCCCAGCCGCATAAATTAAGACGCGTGCTGTTACCTAATTGCTCTGATTAGCATGAGCTCTGTGGCAAAAGCAGTGATGCTAATCAGAGTGGCAAATCTGTGCTGACTGGACTCACCCAGATGAGTGTCAATGGTTAAACATCAGACAGTGGGAAATTAACTGACTGTCAGTTTTTGCCAAAAATGTGTCTGTTAAATTCGTGTGCAGGAATCTAACTTTAGACCTTAAAATCAGCTCAGAGTCCCCCAAAATTATGTCAACATTTACTGACAATGCAGGAAGCAGCAAAGCAGAGAGTAAGGTACGGAGGTTAGGGTAGATCAGGGCAATACATTCAATGTATAGTTAAGGATGTTGTTTAAAAATGAAACTTGACTTTCATTTTAACTTGGGTAATTACAGCACAGAGTAACCACCCATTCCCAGCTCCTATAGTTCATAGTAACCTCCCGCTTCTCTTCAGACAAAGGTAAAATATAAACATGGCAGCATGCGCTAATACAGAGACGAGTTTTGTGACCAAAAAAGGCACTGTCTCCTCCGTCGTCTGGAAGTGGTAGCAGCACTAGAACATCTGCTAAAAAATAGCTAACATTAGCGGAATAATTCTTCCATAGATATTCTGAGATATTACAGATGCAGCGGCATTTCACATCGCCCAAAATATGCCGCAGATAAAGAGTGGTAGAGGAATGAGTCCTAAAACCCAGAAATTTGTTGATTAATCAATTAATTAGAAATCATTTTCATTTTTTTTTTCTATAACATAAAATACATCAGTAAAAGCCGCACTTGTGAGCTTTCATTTGTCCTAAAATGAACCCCAAACCCCAAACCCAACGCAGTGCAGAGCAGCCAAGGCTACTGTTAATCATGATCATAACCCAACTTCTCATACTGTATAGATTTGATATGCATCTTGATTACTGAATAATGACCATTGTTTTCAGTTGATAAGTTAATCAATTCATTCACTAGTTGTTTTCGCACTATCTGATGATCATTTGGATCATAATTTAATAACGAAAATTGTAAATGCAATCTGAGTGACAGGGTTAAATCTGCTGTTTCTAAGCGAGTGAGCAGGCTGCAATAATGTGTTGGCCTCAGGAGCCTAACTGTGTTGTTTTGGTGCTTAATTAGTGGCTATTAGGCTGTTTGGTGCCCTTTGAGGGCAGTGCTGTTACTACTCCAACCACAGCTGCACACTACAAAGGATCCAGGCACTGAGCAGGCAGAAAGACTTCAAAAGACAATTGTCCGCAGCAAAATTCCTTTGCCCCAACATGAACACCCTGCTACCCTTTAATACTTGTCATCCACAGAGGTCTGTCCTCGGGCCAGGCTGAGAGGAAGAAAGAGACCCTAGCTGGCCCCATGCTGATGGTGAGGTATGTGCACGGGCTGTTAAATCACCACAATCACTGATAAATCCATTGATAACACTGTCAGAATCTTCATCCTCAGAGGCAGCCATGATTAGCATGAAGTCACGTTGCTGCAAAGTGGTTTTCTCTAATCCCATATCTCAGAGCTGCTCATTCTGATACACATCAGAGATGCTGAGACAGATGAGTGATGTGCTGTGTCAGTGCGAGTGAAAGCAGACAGCAAAGGGTGGCAATTATGGTTTATACGGTTGAAGGAGCTGCACTTTAACTCTTTGAGGAATACAGGGCAACAGCCATTTAAAAATAGAAAAGATTGAAGGGCCAGCAGAAGACCAGGGAACTAAAGAATTACATGTACGGGCACTAAACATAAAACATGTAAATCTTCTGACATACTGGATGAAGGCAAGAACTCCTGACTGTGTTCCATTTTGGGTGCGGATGGAGGAGGCCGACATCCATATCTGCTTTATTTTATTCAGAGATGCCTGTGACCTACATGATACTTCCTCACATCCTTAAGTCCAACAGTCTCTGTGTGTGTGGGCTCAGTTTTTAAGCCATTTTCGGCTCCATCTATGCTTCAACTGCACTACACCACCAATTTCCACCTCTTTTTAAGGATAATAGCTTTCTATTATGGCAAAATAAGAGAATTCACAGATTTACGGATTAATGCGTAGACAATATACACAGCGGCCACTTTATTCAGTACACCTTGCTACTATCTGGTGCTTTTGCCTTCAGAACTGCCTTAATTCTTGGTGGCATAGATTCAAAAAAGTGCTGGAATCATTCCTCAGAGATTTTGGTCTGTATCAACATGATAACATCACACAGTTGCTGCAGATTTGTCAGCGATGCGAATCTCCTGTTCCACTACGTGCCAAAGGCGCTAAGGGGCCCAAAGTGTGCCAAGAAAATATCCCCCACACCATTACACCACCAGCACCAGTCTGAACTGTTGATACAAGGCAGGATGGATCCATGCTTTCATGTTGTTTCTTGACCATCTGAATGTGGCAGCTGAAATCCAGACTCATCAGACCAGGCAACGTTTTTCCAATCTTCTATTGTCCAGTTTTGGTGAGCCTGTGTGAACTGTAGCCACAAGGCATTTTCACCCAGAGAGCTGCTGCTCACTGGATATTTTCTCTTTGTCATACGATCCTCTCTAAACCCTAGAGATGGCTGTGTGTGAAAATCCCAGTAGATTTCTCACGTTCAAAGTCACTTAAGTCACCTTTCTTCCCCATTCTGATGCTCATCTTGACCATGTCTACCAGTGGGTACCACTCACTGGGCCCACTGTTAGAACAACAGAGGATGAAATATAGGGCCCGACCGATATGGATTTTTTGGGGCTGATGCCGATTCCGATATTATGGAATAAAAAAATCCGATAACCAATATATTGGCCGATAACATTTTTATGTTTTTCAATTTAAAACCCCCAAAATACCTGCTGTTGATGGCTTAAATATTGTTCAAACACTTGTTACAAAGATATAAATTGAAGGAAGAACATTTTACTATTTTCAAATCCTTTTATTATCAGAAATTGTGTGGAACAAGCAGCATATAAATACAAAATAAATCAAAAATATGATGTGGAAAAAGGCAGTAAACCTCTGGGAAATAAAATAATCATGCAAAGTTTATATGAATTAAGACATTCACATGTATGTTCACAGTACCAGAGTTCTTCTTATTATTGCCAGTTTAACAGAGGTAGGTTATAGTGCAAAGAGTAACACAAGGACATCATTTCAAAGTAAAACACCATATTCCCTGCATTTTATTAGTGATGAAAATATAAGTGTTAACAACAAGTGGCGTCAATCGGCCAACTTTTGCCGATTATTCTCCAATGGCTATAATCGGCCAATTAGATCGTCTGGGCCCTAATGAAATATCTGGAAAAATATGCAAGATAAAAGTGTTTTCAAGGAGCAGAAGCATAAAACAGTGCCTGATCGAGTAACAATAGGAGTATGATAAGTACAATCGATGTTGATACTCACCACCTATGTTAGCGCACACATTTGGTTCTGTCCCAAGCTCTCAGGCTTCTTTATATTCAATGGGGGTTTTTTTCTGAAATATTTGGAAAGCCTATTAAAACCAACCCCCTCATGGCCATTTTGGGTATTAAACCTGTAGATAAGACTCTAACAAAACAGCCAGTTAAAATGTATTTCATACTCTACTCATCTAGCAAGAAGATTAATCCTGTTAAATTGAAAGGAGATCCCATAAGGAAACATGGTCACTTTATCTTAAACTTGTAGAAGATGAGCTTTGCTATTAATGGGTGTAATGACATATCCTTTAAAATATGGCAGCCTTTTATCACATGCTTAGTTAACCAGTTCAGGTATTTATCCTCTTCAAATGCACCTCTGCAACTGCAGCTTATGTTAAAGTTTATTTAACTTTTGTCATTTTTTATCCGTTTATTCTATTATTTTGAATTTCATTTTTTATTATTTATTTTTCTCTCTTTTTGCAAACAGGAATATGGTGATTACTTATTTAATGATACTGTATATTGAAAAACAATATAAATCTTAAAGATGGTAATTGTGGGCCAATGTGTGATGTCTAAAACTGTAATAATGGTTAACAATTATTTACATTCTGGATTCATCAATTAATTGTTTGGTCTAAAAACATCAGAAAAGCCCATGGTGAGGTTTTCAAATTTCTTGTTTGCTTGACAACAATCCAAATGTTTATTTCAGTTTTAGGGGGAGAGTTATTGGTGGTTTCTGCCAATATTGAGTAATGCAATGGACAATGTCACCAAAAAATGACATTTTGAAAAGAACCTGCACTAATAGAAAGGAACAAATTACAGCTGCAAAATAAGGAAAACAGAATGATATATTGACACTGATGACTCGGCTTATTTAAGTTATTTGAATTGTACTCTGTGTTATCTTAAGCAAACCCTGAGCTGCTCCAATGTGACTGGCTGATTTATCTCACAATATTACGAAACAGACTGTTACAGCGCTTCTTCAGACTTCATGATAAAACACAGACATTAGTTTCTACAAAGTGATATAAAGAGACCAGACAAAAGACGGTAAGATAAATTAGACAAGATAAATTACTTCCTCTTTGCCTGTAGTTGGCGCAGACCTACAGCCAGCGCAGTCTGGAAGCTGACTAACACTGAATAATTGGTCATGGGAAAAGCAGATACAGAAATATCTTGAGTGGCCTACATGTGTCTCTTTCTCAAGTACTGTTAATACATGACTCTTATGGATGGTGTGTGAATTCAGGCGTACCGTCAGTAATTGATTCAATGTCTCTCCTTTGGTGCAGAATACAGACATCAGGAAGTGCTGATAAGACACTAAAACAGGCAGCCGAGTGAATCCGGGTGAGAGTGGCACGCAAGGGAAGAGAAAAGGTTCTCCATACTTAAAGCCTGAGACTGATGGATTGCCAGTTTAACCACTTTTAACCACGTAGGCGGACGGGTGGGGGTTGGAGCAGTCCAGCTAGCATAGCAGGCTAATGATGTGCGGAGAGGAGATTAAATGACAGGGATTGAAAGTGCTGATGGTGGCAACATGGGAGGCTGGAGGAAAGATAGAATCTCAATGCCATGAAAGTCAAACCAACACCACCACAGGCCAGGCGTTAAACCAGTCGGGCAGGTGATAGTCAGTTAAGTCAGGTGTTGAATCAAGTGGAGGTGTATCAAGACACACCCAACAACATGAACAGCTATTGTGCTGCTGCCCCCAGTAGCATATTTATGTTTTATTTATGGTTAGGTTGTAATAAATTGCCCATAATATGCAGGCAAGTTTGTTTTTATGTCAAAATCGAGCCGCTGTAACTAAACCAAGGGACTGCCTATACATAGACTTAGGACACATCCACATTAATACGTTTTAAAACAAAAATGATCTCCACACACAGGAGTGTATAAAATATTAGCACACATTGTACATAGAGACAGTATGATGCAAACATACAAAATATACATTTTATAGCCATAGAAAACAGTTGATTTCATAAATTTTTTTTAGATCGGATTGGTTGTTAAAGTGTTGTTCTATATACAGACATATGTTTTCTTTAATGGATGGGAATTGAGCTCAATTTATCTGCTGCTCTGACTGAAACTGCTCATTGTCATAATCCTAATTTAGCCAAATTTACTTAAAATAACACAAGTATAAGGAAGTCAATGCCTGGCGTTTCCTGGTGTTTTTGCCTGGGCGCTAACTCCTTAAGTTGAAAAAAAATTAGACTCAGAGTGGAAAAATGTCCCACATCATCTCTTTTTTCGTCATGGTCACAACAACAGGTTCACAGTTGGTAAACAATGGAGGAGAAACTGGTGGTAGCGGTCACTGGATACCCAGAGCTATATGCCCCAACAAAGGACAGTAAGGCCTCGTTTACACCGCAACAATGCGTTTGCGTAGCGCTTGCAAACAGTCACTGTTTACTCGTGTTTTCATTTCAGCGAGCATGTTAACAGGTTAGAGCATTCACAGCGCATCTGCTCTGCGGGCTGTTCGAGACGCCCTGCTTTCATGAACAAGCTCAAAAATAGAGGAGACGATGAAAATGGAACAAAAAAAAAAAAAATCTACGGTGGCCGAGAAAGGTCACTCACAACACATGCAAACTCGTGTTTAGTGGTAATACAAAGCAGACAAAGACTACTTACCCATTGGTAGCGCTAAATATTAATTCTCCAAGCGTTGGAATAATCACTGGCACGCAAACCTGTTCAACCTGGTCCAAACTCACTTCTTCTTCTTCTATGGGGTTTATCGGAGATCTGCAAACACGGTGCACTGCCGCCACCAACTGTTCAAGTGTGGTTTGTATTTTGACCGTACAGCAGCAGCCGCTGCGCGATGTGTGTGTTCGGTTTTGGTGTGAATACACGTGTGCTGCCGCTACACGGTTCGCGAATGCATCGCTTGCAGTGTTAATGAGGCCTAAGTTGTCAAACTGCCCCTGAGTCATCTTAAAATGCATCTTGAATACGGCCATCATCAAGGTGAAGCTCCTGGACCAACTGGTGGTGCTCTCCGTGATCCACTCTCTTTGTTAGGGTCTCATGTACCCACACAGATCTGTTTCCCTGTGCCCAGCAAACTATTTACTGACAGCCTCTCACTCTAAACCAGAGCTACAGCAAGCACCCTCTGCCTGAACATTTTAGCAACTAGATACTAATTACTGGGGAAAAAATGGTAGATCCATGACTTCATTTGGGAGGGATATAACACACCAGAGAAGTAAACATCAAACATGAGATTTAAGTACTGGCTGACCAAACATGTGACCCATCAACAGGCAGGTAATCGAGCAATCACACTATTATACTTATAATACCAGTAAGACAGTAATCTGCAAACCCCCTGGTCTATTAGTTACCGTGGTAACCAGCCGCTGCAGAGCATTAACAGTGTGACTGCCAGGCTAAATAATCCTTTGGCCTGTCCCTCGGATTACAGCGAACATATGTCAAGGACAGTATCAGAGTTTTGGATAAAATTTATCTGATTTGCTCATAATGGGATCATTACGATACATCGCAATGTGACAACAATAACAGCTGGTGAAACATTTGTGCATCAAATCCACCGTGAATGATTCCATTACGCCACACAGTGTTATCAATGAGGAACATGCTCCGGCTTCCTCTATCACAGCAAGACACAAAACCGGCTTTTGTGCTTAGTTGAAGACAGGCACCGATCGACACCCTAACCCATTGTGCCACGCCGGTCCGGAGATGTGTGTGCGCATGTTATTCACTTGTGATTAAATTCACTGCGAGCCGTGACAGAACAGGCAGAATCCAGAGGCTGCAAACATCAGCAGCGGAGCCAAACGGCACATTCTGCTGACAGCGGGAAAGAGACGACAAAGGGCCAACGCTCTGTTTATATACACAAGACACACACCGAGATCAAACGTGATAAGACAACTGAAAGATAGGGAGGGAGATGGCAGATGGCAGTGAGCTCTTAAAAACACTTCACAAATAGAGGATTTGTTTTTCACTAAGGGTGTCATGTTGTGCGTTGTGTCTTTATAAGGAAGCACGGTGACTCTGCGGGGAGGTCATGTGACGAGCATCTGGCCTGAGAAAGTATCCCAGCATTTCCAAAAAGGGCTGGAAGGAGCAGCAAGACTGACACAACAGATCCTACAAATCATGACACAATCAACAGTTCAAATAAGAAGTGAGCACTCAATAATGAAAGGCAGATATGAAACGTGTAAATAATCGACAAAGAAACTTAAATATGGAGAATTTATTAGGAGCTTTTGCTATCTCCAAAGCACATAACCCATCGAGCCAAAAATAATTTGACTTCTGTGCCAGTTTGGAAAACAGAGGAAGAAAAACAATTATAAAAAGAGATTAATCCTTTAATCATATTTTACAGTTCCAATCACGTTCAGCACTGCAAGATTTTTGAAGATGAATATTGCTTCTAATCTGCTTTGTGCATACAGATATCTGAGCGCCTTTTTCGAGGAAGGTTTACAGACGTGACATGTGTCAGAGTGCTCATTTCAGACAAACAGCCAGTATTTTTCCAAGTGAGAGGGATTTTCTTCTAAAGGACTTTCTGTAGCTGCCTGATCCTCCGCTGCTCTTTTCCCCGGAGAGAAGTCTGACATGCAGGCTGTCAAACGTTCACTACAGAAATGACAACCCACACTGTACCTTAGAGCTGGTGTGTGTGTGTGTGTGTGTGTGTGTGTGTGTGTGTGTGTGTGTGTGTGTGTGTGTGTGTGTGAGACAGAGAGAGAAAGAGTATGTTTCAGGGTGTGTAGTATATTTGTATTTTTACAGAGGACACTTTTCTTTTCTTTGCCAAAGACTTTCACCAGAGATTCTCTTGTGTTTGCATCAAAGGCTGCCAGAAGCTGCCAGATCCACCAAAGAGCTTCACAACACTTTGACTAACTTTCATTTCAAGAAGGTGATTTTGCTTGACAATGTTTTAAAAGGCTGGAAAAAAACAACCTCACAAAAATATCAGCACCTGGTTTAGATAGACTTGTCAAAACACACTGAGTATGTTGTCTGAGGTTGTCTTTTCTTTGTTTGTTTGTCCTCATTTTAAATAAGATTGTCACTAACTGCTGGCAACACAGGATATGTCAGGTCACTTGACCGTATGCCCAGACGTAGAATGACCAATCATAACATAGCATTGGGCCGGCTCATACCAGGATCCGGCAACAACACAGCTGTGCTCCATTGACTCTAATGCAATCATTTCGCAACCGTTTTGATCTCCTTCGTGTTGCCGCTGTGGCTCAGCACTAAATTTCTCATTGCTAATGCAAAACAAGTTGGATCTGGCACTGTGATGTTGGCGGCATAAGTTGCTGATGTGAACTCTTTTGAATTTGCCGAAATGTGTCATCACGACAAATACTGGTTTGGCTAGTTTACATAAAATCAAACCAGTTTATGCTGGGGGTCACGTGGAGCGTTCTACGCAAGAGGCGCTCTTTTGCTGACCTCACACCATCATATACATACGTGCTCCTTGGAGTAGGGATGCACCGATCTGATATCTGGATCAAATATCTGCCCCGGTATCATCAAAATAGATGGATCAGGTATTGGAAAATGCAACCTATACCTGAGGCTATCCTTGCCCTTTAAATGTATTGCGACGCGAGCTACGTCGTACGTCATGGAGCAAAGGAGAGAATCTGCTGTGTGGAGGTATTTCACACTATTTCAACTGCTGTTGCACAATTGTTTATTTTTGTTAAAATAAATAGTTCATCGTTGCTTTAATCTGTTTCATGTTGTGTGTAGTCATCAATGCCTGATGCCTCTAGTCTTTTCTGTTCTACATGTAAAGGTATATAGCTTTTTAGGTCAACCATGGTATCGGATCGTATCGGCCGATACTCAAAGCCACAGCATTAGGATCGGTATCAAAACTGAAAAAGCTGGATCGGTGCATCTCTACCTTGGAGTAGTTTTCACCTTTGTATGGATTTTCTACCGGTGGCTTACTACCTTAAAACATGTCTGCTTCCGTTTTAATCCAAACCCCATGTGATACTCTGACCAGATCTCATTCAGAGTTGAAGAAACTCCAGTCTGCTAGCATGGATGTTATTAACCATCATGGCACTGCCACTTGTTAGAAAAAGGGCTCTCGGCCGTTTCAAAGCACTGTTGCAGGATTTTTGTAGACAGTCTTTAGTCCTAATCTTTTACATTGCTTATTTTAGAGCTGTATATTCTTATTCTGTATTTTTATTTTATGTTGCTGATTGTCTTGACAAGGACACTTTGAAAGAGAATTTTCATCTCAAGAGGTTTTTCTGGTTAAATAAAGGTTGCATAAAAAAAATCATCAGATCAAATCAAAGATTTCATCGCGACGGGCCGAGGACAGCGAAAACCGCAGCCGCAGGTAGAACATAGGGATGCTCAGATTGAAGGAAGGTATAGAGGACAACATCCAGCTAAATTCTTCAAAACCTGGTTCCTCAATCTACAAACCAAATGTCAATTAAAAGCCACACAGCGCACAGGTGTACTACTACTACTACTACACTACTACTTAGTTTCTTTTTACACACTCACACCCCAATGGAACAGCCATCTGCAGCAATTTGGGGTTCAGTATTTTGCTCAAGGATGCTCTGACATGTAAGCTGGGGGAGCTGGGGATTGAACCGCTGATCTTCCGATTGGTGGACGGCCCGCTCAACCTCTGAGCCGTGACTGCAGCAAAAGAGGATCATGGCAGCAGTCAAAGAATAAGGCAAGTTATTCCACATCAGAAACCAAATCTATATTCAGCAGGATCTCTTGAGGTGATCAGATGACGCAGACCCAAATGTTTCCCCTTGCAGTAACTGCTCAAAGTTGTCCTTTAGCTTCATGAGAATTTTATTTTCATCTGTTTTCAACGAACAATTATGAAAAATGTATGAGGAGATTCTGGGATCGGCTGCCTGCCAGAGGATAAGCAGGTCATAGACGGAGCGATGAAGAAAATCTATCACCGCAGGCCAAATGCAGACAGTTACACAACTCAGACAAGGGTAAAGACAAGTTTTATCATGAGGCACTTTCTAAATAAAATCTTACTTGACTTCATCATGAGGTCATATCCCCCGAGGCTGAGCGATTATTAGCGTGATCAATGTCTGTCAGCTCATATTTGTCCCACCATTTCTCACCATTAAAAGACCAGATGAGAAGCTTTTAACAAATAATTGTTGCCACATCAGGCAGCCCACTGGATTCCCAGCATCCCACAGTGTTCCTGTGTTCAAACAGATTAATAGTGCGTGGCTCGTGTGCCAGAACACAATGCCATTCTCAACGGCATGCAAATGCTTTCATCGCCCATCTCTAAATAGAACTTCAAACGTGGGAGAAATCTTATTAATTTGCCCTTCGATTTTTTACAGACTGTCCTGGTATCTCCGCTGTCCTCTGGAATAGGAAGCCATTTAATTAAAATGGGAAGAAAGTGTGGAGGAGACAGTATCCCATTTCAGGCCCAAATTGAACACAGCTGCAATCACAAAGTGAAGCATGCTCTTCCATGTCTGAGTCTCGCTCCCTGCAGAGACCGTGTCATGTTAGCGTGCACCGAGCAAGGATTTGATATTCCTTCTCATGTTGCACAGGGGCCTGTACACATGTGTGTATACTGCACATGAGGTGTTCACAGGTAATCAGTAAATATCACTGGCCACTGCACGCACACATTCACACCAGAATCTTGATGCAGGAACATCTAATTTCCTGAAGTGGTCCCTGAAGGCAGCAGCGGTTTTAAAGCCATTGTGGCCAATTACACAGATGAAATCCTCCTCCGCTCGCGACCCCGCTCACACCAAACTCCCTGTTAATCTTCCTGAGGATCCATGCTTCATTTAAAATCAGACATTTCACTTACAGATAAGAAAAACTCATATTACTGTAAAACTCATATTTATTCACCAGTGTACGAGTCAGTAGCTCTTCACTCCTGAAATGAAAAGCATCACAAATACAGCTAAACTAATCTTAATTATGTGAGTCGTGAGCAGTTGATACGAAACAATGTGACAATGTCAATCTTTTTATTCATGTTATAGCTTTTAATTCAAGTCTTAGAAAGTCAGTGACATTTTAATTGCTTTCATTTCACCAACTGATGGTGAATAGCAATCTCCATTCAGCATCAGGAAAGCAAAACACTGTTATAATACTTGTTAGGCTGGATTCTAAAGCTTGACAATGACATGTCCTTATTGAGCGCCACAAATGAAAGCCATGATAGTGACTTTCTGAATACTTCCTCCTTCATTACTTTCCTTCCCACACTCTCAACCAATTACCACATAATAACCGCAGCCCTCAGCGTTGCTGTTTCAGACTTTGCATTGTTGGCGCCTCGATTCATTTTGAAATAGAAGCAATCTCTGAAATGTGGCGTAAGGTCATTTTTCATCAGGCTGCGTGCGCCGACTGAGCGAGGTGTTTGCGCACTGTGGTCGCACACAGACATCTGATCTGACTGATTTAATTAGGCATGTAGAAGAACAGCAGCTAACACACAGATTTATAATTACCTTGGTTGTGAATCACACATTGGTTAAAAAGTTGTCACAGTCGTGCCAAGGCTGTGAGACGATCAAGAAGCCAAACTGCTGTTTTACACAGTTTTACAGTGATTCTGAAAGATTTCACAAAATTAATGTGAGCTTTAGTCATTTCTGATATTTCTCTAGTGGTACTACTTTCAAATGATTGGAAGTATTGATTCAAAGCTGTTTTTTGTTAATTATTCAAACATAAAAAGAAGGCAGGCGGACAAGTTGATTAACATGTACATGTATTATTAATATTTCTATTTATTTTTTTGTGAGGCAAAGATAATTTGTTAATATACAGGGCTGAAAATTAACTTTTTGGCTCACCGGCCAAGGGGATTGGTAGATGAAAAAAATCCACCGGCCAAGCATATTTTTTTTTACCAGCCAGAATAATGAATTGCAAAATTCCATTTGCACTTTGTACTTCAAACATAACAGTAACTTACAGTAACAGGCTATGTGGCACTTGCTGCGTTCATGGTCATGAATGTTCTCCAGCTTCATCGTTTTGTTACAGATGAAACGAGTTGTTAAGTTTTTTTCTTTAGCATATTACATACATATATTACAGCTCATTACTGCACCGTCAGCATCGTAGTGTAGCCAGCCTCTTGAAACACCGTTATCGCCGAACCTCCATTTCTCACAAAACTCTCTTTTTTTTTCTGTAATGTTACAGCTTCAGCTTCATGCTTCGTGCTTCGGTGTTTTCTCGTTTTCTTGGTGGTTTACTTGCACCTGGTAAATGTCGCCACATAACGCCCACTGTGACAGCTTGCTTGCTACTAACAGCAGATCATGGATCTACGTGCACGATATGCCTACATGCTTGCGTGTCTTCCGAGTAGGCCTACAGGTTCCTTGATGCAGCGGGGAACAATTTAAGTATGACACACAACAAACAGAGTGCCTGCCTGCTATTAGCCACCGTCAAATAGCTATTATATATGTAATTTATGACATGACTATTTTGGTTCAAACATTTACCCGCCAATGTGGCAGTTAGCCTTCCGAGATGTAGATGTAGAGATGTGGTTATGAAATAAGACCGTACCATTCTGACTATATGCGGGTGCTCACTGCTGCTGAACATCTTGATTTGACACAGAATGTATTTGTTTTCTAGTAATTCATGATATATAGCCTATTTTGATACAAACATCAGCCTAATTTCTGTGAATAAAAAATTGAAAATGACGCGTGCGTTTAATCAGTAGGCATAATTATTACTACGCATGAATAAATCACCCAGTTGCTTGATCCAAATAAGCGGAGGTGAGTGAGTGCGCTGCAGGACCATCAGAGCAGCATCGAGGCCTATGGTGATTTAAAGCTAAAGTCCCACTGATTGTCACACACCTGAGTGTGTGAAATTTGCTCTCCGCATTTGACCCATCTGCCGAGGGAGCGGTGAGCAGCAGTGGTGCCACGCTCGGGAGTCATGTGGTGATGATTTACGGTGGCGGAGCGCACAAACACACACTTTGGAGGAGGTATGTGCTCTCAAATCAAACATTTTTGAATGATCATTCGTTTACCTGAAGTGTCTTGAAACAAATTTCCCCGCTGATTGTTTTCTTGATAGACTCTGATTTTTTATCTGGCTACTTTTTGTCCGACGATAGAGAGCAGTGACGCACGGTCCCTGTGGATGAACTTGTATGAATCTGAGTTGATTAATGAAGTAACTTGAAGTCAGAAAGAAGGAAAACGGTTTTAATTTTACTTTTATTATTATTATCTTATTATGCCAACTGAAGAATTAAATTTGTTTATTTGGGTGTTTTAGCTCTTTTCTCTGGAGCGGAAACTGACGCAAATGAGCTCATTAATCAATGTGGGTGAAAACAACATGATTGAATGATTAGTCACCTAAAGGAAAAATCTGTCAAATCAGATTTGACTATGAAAAGTTAAATAGTTAAATGGTAATAACATATTTCTTATGTTATTTTCAACTTATTTCTAATTTATCCTAGGGAACCAGATTTAGCAAATGTCTTCTTGGTAGTTTTTTTTCACATAGATATAGCTAGAACAACCTTTCACACTTTGATGTTGGGCACCTACTCTCCTAGACGGGGGGCGTAACAAGGACGGCTGTTTATGTCCTATAACGTTATCCCCACCACTGCCACTCTGGTGCTGCAAGATGTGCACTATTTAATGTGTGTTCTCACCCAAACACAACACCATCCAAACATGATTGGTCAACTCTACTCAGACTACAAACAGAAACTTGACTGCATCCAGCACTTAAATCTTGGCCTGTTGCCTACAGATTCTGCACACACATGCAGATACCTGTGTTTTCAGATTACTGTTAGGCTAACAAGGCATTACGTTAACCTTGTGCACAATGAACCATCAAACAATGCGCAAGTGCAACAGAAAAATTAAAATCATCCACTACTTCTGAAACAACCTGTCCAAGGTTTACTTTGCAGTAAATTGCTGCTGTTAGTTTTAGGATTTTCAGTTTTCTACATTTGATTCCTAACAACTTAATCTGGAATGTTTTCTCAATGTTACTCGACAAGCGTGCGCTCCGTCTCTCTCTGAAAGTGCTCCATGAGAGTGAGAGAGACAGACAAAGAGCATGGGCTAACACAAGCCACTTAAAATTTCATTTATAAAGAGTAAAAGTTTTTTTTTTTTAATATCAAAACACTCAACACTGAAGCCTTTAACCATTCATGATGTCTGCACATGTTTACACTTGTGTTCAGACCTCCTTTCTTCTTCTTCACTAATGGCTTCAGCTCGACTGAGCGCTGGTTTGCCTGGGGTGAGAGATTTGTTTGTAGTGTTTAAAAATCTGTGACAGTAATTTAGCGGTGTGATATGGGTTTGGCAAACATGAGAGAGGAATTCTTTGTTCACTACAAGGCTGCGAGGCAAATTAACCGAAAAGATTCTTGTACTGTATACAAGTATCTTTTCAGTTGATTTGCCTGCTGAATCAACCTTGAAAAGCACCTGTGCCGACACGCGTGATTGTACCTGCATCTTCTGCTTGAACGATCTCTGTCAATAGGTCATATGTGGTTTTTTATATAAAGTAGATACACAAGTACAACTTGATTTTGTGTACATCTTTGTGGGTCAACTCGTGGCCTTTTGGTGGTGAAAGGCGAAATGAAACTACTGTCGAAGACACAAGAGAGGCTCTTCAGCACTGGAAATCTGATCCCGCCCTTTCCATGAATAGCAGCAGTGGATCCATAGCCCAGTATGTCCCGTCTGCTTTCTCTCTGGATTAGTGCTGAGGTAAGCAGACAGGCTCTTCGCCGCTCCATATCCACTGGGGAGGAAGTTTTAGTCTGTGTGAAGAGCTCATGCTGGGACACATAGACACAAACCCCACATTCATAACAACCATTTCTCTGGAGGCTCTTTAGAGTAACAGATAGCTATTCATTACCGAAAGCGTTGATGCTTTAGGGATTTGTGTGTGTGTGTGTGTGTGTGTGTGTGTGTGTGTGTGTGTGTGTGTGTATGTGTGTGTATGTGTATACAGGAAAAGTCATGGCTGCCAGTGTGATAGTGTTCCCTGCCCTCCCCGTCACTCTCTCTCTGTACATGTGCTCTGTCCTGATCAGTGAAATAAAAAACTTCCCCTGTGGCATTTGAGTGTGGCGAGCATCTCAGGAGATCAGGGATTTGCTCCGGTGTGACATCCAACAGATTGCCATGACAACCAAGTGATATGACAACCTCAATTATTTTTCTGGCTGGACATGAACAAGTATCATCTGTCCACCTCTCCCTCCTGTGAGTATCAGGTCTCTGAGAAACAGCAAAGATGCTGCACGATAAGTACAGATACAAGTACAGCAGAGAAAGTAACCTGGATGATTTTTTTATGCTGAAGTCTGTAAAAATCTGAGGATCAAGCGAAAACTCAACATATTAACAAATTTAGGTTTTTGCTGATGGATAATATGGGACTTGTGAGGTGAGTTTCCTTAAGAACTGATTTTAAAAATAATGACATCTGCTGTATTTAAACCTGAATGTACCAGCTGATGTTCATCCGATGTTTCTAAGAATAAATCTGGGTCAAGTTTTGTCACAAGAAGATGAAAATAAGAATGGATTTTATAAAATATTATCCCACAATATGTGTAACAATGAGCTTAAATACAGTAATGTCTTATGTCTATTATGACCCTAACTAACAATTATTTTCACTCATTATTTTCAGTCAAATAATCTGTTGACTTTTTTCTCGATTAATTGATTACTTGGTCTATTAAATGTCAGAAAATTATGAAAAATGTCAGCTGTGTGTTTCCCAAAGGCCTGGATGATGTCTTCAAATGTCTCAGTTTGTCCGTAACCCAAAGACATTTAATTTAGTATCATTGAAGAGTAAAGAAACCAGAAAATATTCACATTTAAGAAGCTGTAATCAGAGAATTTAGACTTTTTTTTTCTTTAAAAAAATATTAAACTGATTGATTATCAAATGAGCTGGTGATTAATTTAATAGTTGACATCTAATGCTTTAATCAATGAATCATTGCAGCTCTAAGGTCTATTAGAGATGGGACAAGTTACAATGTTATTGTGGATGACGATAACACAATAAGTTGATTGTGATGAATTTCCATTATCAAGTTAATCATGAATGTTGTGTCCAGTATGTATTTTAGTAGGATAACATCATCTAGTATTAACACGCTGCCTAAACAAGTTCTTTTTAATTATACAAACTCACTTGACAAACAACACAGACAGCTGAACTGAAGAAAAGAACCTGTTGGCCAGTTAGCAGCCTGTTAGCTAAGCTAGCACACTGTCGTACAGTCTCTCCGAAATCCAACGCAAAAGTACAAATTGTTTTTTAACATACTCGAGGCAAAGTCTGGACCAAAATATTACAGAGGGGAAGAGTTTCGCAGGCACCGGATATCGCGTAGATTCCAATAGGAATTAATGGACTTTCGGAGACCCCTTACGTCTCCGTACACGAGAGGTAAGGGGTCTCCGAATGATGATTCGAATCTCCAAATTTCAGGGGACAGCCGTAATAATACATTTTCAAAGATATGATGCCATTTAAAATAGTTAATAAAACTGGATTTTTAAGGTCAATTGTATTTTAGCAAAAAGAATGTGCAAAAGATGTTTGTCTTATCTTTGATGCAATTGACGCCATTTTAGGAGCTTTATCACGATTATATTGTGAATCAACACTCAGGACATGAAATTTTCTTAAATCTCTCTACTGAGAGCTCCTGTATGTGGCTTCTTCATGCCTCACACAAACTGGCTAATAACGTCACGGCCATAAAACATCTGTAACAATGTGATTTATCACCTGATATGCAGATGCTCCCCTCTGCCTGGTTGGTAATGCCCTTGCAAAGCATCCATTAGGAGCTGGTTTGAAAGATGCCATTAGATATGAAATATATGTATAAAATATTCACAGCGTCACAGACACACTGTCAATGTGTCATCAGTGACAGTTTTAACAGATCAGTGTCGTAAAGATTGATAGGAGCTGTCTGTGCTTGTCTCAGTTTAAATTCAGTGAAATTTCATTCCAGTCTTTTTGGATGTGATGTCGGGTGTTTGCTGATTGAAAAAATTAATCAGCAATTCTATCGATTTCATGTTAACTCTATAATTAAATGACCAAGCACACGTAATTAATAACATATCAAAAAGACAGCTATTAGTCACAGAGATGTTACTGATTGTTTATGAGTCTGTAATCTAAATTATATTCGGCTATTAAAGAGATTAGACTGAATTCAGACAACAAGCCAAACGCTTCCAGCCATTCAAACATTAAACAACGTGTCGGTGTGATGGTGACTTTTAATAGCTTAATTTTGGAAGCTATGATATCCACCGGCAGCCGAGATGAGCATGATCAGGCTGATTGTGATTGGATTGTCAAGGCAGGCTGAACACAATGGCGCTATAATGACGGCATTAATCAACAACTTGGAATAAAATCCTTACTGGTATGTTAAAGTGCCCGTTAATGCAAACCGTTGCTGTACTTAATTACTTATTACTGTTCACTCCATGCACATGTCATCAAATTGTTCATTAAATGCGCCGCCTGATCAAGAAACGGTGATGAAAAGGCAAGCAGAGTGCAGGATGACATCTGCCTCCATTAGCCTGCGAGCACTGGAAGTTCTCTTTATTTACCCCCTGCTTCATACTGCCACACATTCATCACACATTATACCACGGCTCTGAAAACCAGCGAGCAGCCTACTACTCTTAATGGAATACAGACAAGTCAAGCAAAATGCAAATTAATATGCCTCACCAGGGTGAAGACTTAATAGAAGCTTGTGATTGACCCACATTTAACGTAAACTCTCACAGGGTAAAATGTATCCCTGTGGCAGCGCTCAATTTTCCTCGCTGACAGCCACCATTCAAATCCCCTTTCCCAATCACACAGTTGCCGTGGAAACACCGGCAGCTGCCAGGCAGTCGTTTAAAAATTCCAAAATGAAGCGCCTGGATCTGTGGAAATTCCAGCGGGGGGAATATCCTCAGCCAGAGACACACGGGTCCAAAGTGGGAGGATAACACACATCACCACATACTGTTAATTTGTTTTCCGTAGCACCTTGTTTTGTGAAACGCCGCATTAAACAATTATCTTGCGTGATCTGAAATGACACAAAGGAAAATTGAATGAGGAAACAGGGCTGAGCTGTGTACTTAGTGGTTTGTGTTTTATGGAGTCCTTTTATGCTCCAGACCGTCTTCCCTGTTTGTGCAGGCGCTACACTGAGCTGCTGAGTTGGTTCATTCGAGGGTTTTTTTTTTTTTATCACAGCATCTAAACTGCTGTTGCGGGAGAACAGGGCAATTTAGTGGCCAGACATGTTAATTAGACCCTGTGTGCTATTCAAGCAGATAGGCGAAGTTTAAAGCCCCACTGTGTACAAACACTTATGACTCGATATTAAGGGGTAACAGTCTGTGTCTGTTAAAGAAGAAATTAATGTGTTGCTGAGAAAACAATCTCACCACAAGGTCCATTTAGGAGCTGTTTTGGAGCTTTTGATCATATCACATTATCTTTATCAGCAGATGTTTGCACACTTCATGATCACTGTGGGGACAGTTTAAAACTCAGATTGTGTTGTTGTGTGTGGAGCAAGACGCAGCACATGGAGAAGACTTTGTATATCTAACAGTAATTTAGGCATCCTAGTACGCTCACACACTGACTTGTTACATGCACACTAATTCACTATTATTTAAAATATGAGAAAATTCAGAATGTGATACTGGTCATGTAAACAGGTACAAGTCTGTATGTTTTCAATTAGGCCTCCAAAAGTAGCATTTTCCGATTAAAAAATGCCAACAGTAGTCGGATTTCAGGAACATTCTTTGGATATGTATGCAGCACAGCGCTGCCAGGTGTACGATAATTATCGTATTTGTACGCTAATTTGGCCCTCTATACGATGTACGATCAATAATCCCCCAAAAAGCTACAATAATTTGACCGCTTCATTAATGTGTGGTGGTAATCAGTATGCCAGAGTTTTTTTGTGAGCCCTGAAGGCATTCGTTCCCATGTGACATGTTTCCAGCCAATCGCACTTTGCCTAGCAAGAGATACAGGTGACGTTTGTCTCTGAACAATTAGCACGATTGGCTGAATGGTCAGCTGTACCCGCCCCACGAGACGCTAGGACCCGTCAGGAAGTCGAGCGAGAATAAGATTCAAAACAGAAGAAGAAAAAGAGGAAAAACAGAAGCAAGGAAAATGGGGGAAAAAGTAAACCAAAAGTAAACACGAGAGTGACCATATTTGCCTATAACGCATCAGGTCAGGATTGTTATTTTGGTTATGACGGATGTACGATAATTTCCCTTAAAATACGATAATTTTGAGTCTCTGGTACTCCTACTGATAATCCTACATTTCCCACCTGGCAACGGTGATGCAGCACATTTTTGGGGGGTTGGCTTTTATGCCTTTATTAGATAGCACAAATGACTCAGCGTGAAAGTGGGGTTGATTGTGGAGATGACATGCGGCAAAGGCCCAAGACAAGGACACAGGGCACCTGCTCCACCAGGTGAGCCAGTGGGCAACCCCGTCTGTTGTTTTTTTTTAAACCCAATTCGTGACAAAGGGCCTCTTGCCTAGTTATGGTCAGCTTTGTGCGTTGCAGTACATGCATTGTGCACAAACCAGCAATCTGCAAGGCTGCTGCAGAGATGTATGCCCAAAAGAAAAGCGGAGGAGGAGAGACATCTACTTTAAAACATTATGAAAGACTTGCATATAAACAGGTTTTTAATTATGTGCAAATATCGCAATGTCGACCTTTTCAAGAAGGTGGCTGAAGGAATGAAAGAGGAACGATGTGTTTGCAGAGTCCGATGGAAAACTTGTACGCACCACTGCATGTAAGCAGGAATATTTTTTGTTCAGTTTCATAAACCACGCAAGCAGCTTAGTAGGAATAGTGTCTTTTTCAGAATAAGGGCAAAAATTGAATACAATATTTTGTGCAACACTGCGATACTATATATTAAATACTAAATATTTCAAATTGCTGACATATTGACGTCATACTGTTACCCACGGCAACAACAAGCATAACTTTAGTAGTGTGGAATAAACTGTAGCATCATTAGGCCTGGGCGTCCTGAATGCTTTATAAACAGCCCCGGACCTCTCAGACTCTTTTAGTGAGTCTCTCCCTCTTCTCTCTCATCTGGCGCACATGGGAGTCAGAGTGTTTACATATATAGATCCGAGGGTACATTTCTTTGTATTTGGGAGCTGTTTAAATGTGTAATTTGTTGTAGATTTTATTTAGTTGAACTAGAATCTGAATCTCACTCTGAGTTACTTTTGATGTTCACAAACTAAAGAAATTAGAGGTAATCTTATCTGAATATCTGAATGCAAACTGTCAAACTAGATCACTTTCTGTTGCAATTTTAAGTAGTTAAATTAATCATTTTGTTTTTACTAATTTCTCACATCATCAGGAATATTGTTATTTTAGGGCCATATCGCCCACCCCTAATAGTCAGTGTTGAAAAATGTTCAGTTTCAGTGAAAATCAATATGGCATCAAGCAGAAAGATTAAAAAAAAAGGCAACACTTCTGGGTCTACATCAGTTAAACATACTCAAGTCCTGGCTCAACGTAAGCTCCTGCTGGGAAGTACAAAGCAGGAAGAGTTACTTTGCATTACTAAACTCTAGAGAAGGTAGAGAAAAGCATCATTAATATGCAAGCTCATCCACCTCTTACTACAATAATTTCATCCTCTCCAAGCCCACATCTAAAATTGCCAGGTCCATTGTTGAAGGACGGCATGGGAAATCCACTGACCAGCTTTGGCTCTTCACACCTACAGCTTTGCCCTCCTGTAGCCCCGTATTACTCAGACTGCTACATGTCCTGAAGGCCAGCAAATGGCTTCAGTTAACTCCCCTGTATTGTGTGTAATAAAAGCAGAAGGTCACTCCTGAATCACAGCCAGCCTCTCTCTCAAATTTTTATCCTGCAGAGCCTGAAACTTTAATGAATGCCCCAGCCAGTCCATCACAGAGGGGTACAGCAGGGCTGCTTAGTGTCCCCAGACAACTTATATTACTGTCGCAGAGATTGTTACCAAGGACCCACAAGAGAAAGCTGCAGGAAAAATAAAGTAGCTGGAGAAAACACCAGTGTTAAAATCATTTTACACTGGTACAAATCCATTTGTGGGATGTAAGATTTGTGGGAAAGGCCACCGGTGTTGCTTTATACCCTGCCGTCTGCATGTTTCAAAGTCGTTGGCTTTGATTTGCCGTACAGCACAGCCTCTGTTACCTCAGCGACTTTACTAAACTGAACAACTTTACTTTCACAAATCCATGTTGAGCAATGCGCCAAATAAATCACACATTGGAGCACGATGGTTGTCTCACATCCACCTCACACCAAACCTCTAGAAAGACAAGTGTGTCACCACGACACAGCGAGGGAACGAGTCAGGCGGCTCCAAATTATTGCTTACACTGTACTACTGAAGAAAAGCAGAGGCCGCACTAATTGCAGCTGCTCTTGACCTCAGAGACCACAGGTTGCCCAAACAGCAAGTTACCATCCAGATTTGGAACAGCCTTGGGCAGACAAATTAGGACAATGAATGGGTTTCCTCCCAGCTGGTGATTGGCTTCATAGCATTTTGATAAAAGGGCACCTCCTACAGAACAGGTCACTGTCTATTTTTAACCATTTCCTATTAGGCCGTAATTACCCAGGAACATTTCTGGCATACCGGGACACCTAATGTGAGTTAATTAAACATGTCTCTCACTTCACAGAAATTGGTCTCTTTTGCAGAGATTCTGCAAATAGTGCTTATGAAGAATGGAGGGTAAGTGTTAAAGTGCATGTCACAGGATTAGATCATCGTTAACGGTTCGTGCTGCAGCAGCCTTGCGCACAATGAATGCTCTTACACTCCACATTGTCCCCTGTTGGGGAAATACAGACATTTCCAGACAGGACAGATGAGTGGTACATTTAAATCTCAGAGTAATGACCACCTCTCTCCTCCTCAGACGGGGGAACTGTGTGGCGGAGATAAGGATCATGGGTATTTATTACTCCCACAAGAGCCCTCTGACTGCACCTTTGGATTATGGGTCTCCTGGGAATATTGAACAAATATTTGAGAAGGGGCTCGGGTATTTGTTACTCTACACACCTCAGGAGATAAAACACACTCACAACCACTATGTATGATTGATCAGAGAGGTTTGCTCTCTCTGCCTTATGCTCCCACATAGGCACATGGAAGAGACTTTCTGCGTAGGTCAAGGAAAGGCAGGGAGGCCCCAGAACAGAGCCATACCGCCAAATATAATACTGCAATATGTAAATAAAGTTTTCTTTGACGAAAGTGTTCCTGACTGAATTAGACCCCAGGTCCTTGTCTGCTGCGATTACCTTGTTGCACCGCCATGTTTCTTCAGTAGCCCAGAAGGGACAAACTAAACAATGTCTCTAGATAGGGACATTTGCGCTTTTATGTCAGACACTCAAGTTAGCAGGGCCTCCATTACTGTTTTAAATCACCATATCTGTTTGTTTTGGAGAGGAAGAGACCTCTGTGGATAATTTGGCTTGTGGTAAAAACCTCCTGAATGCCTGAAACAGAAAAAAAGGTGAGCACATATTTGCATTTCCAGGGCAAGCAGGCTGTCTGTGATGGGCAAAACAGGGTAAGAGAAACACTGATTTGTAATGTGAAACTGCTTTACTTATTGTTTTTCCCGATCGTTTTGCATGATTCGGCTTCTGGTAAAAACCTCCTAAAGGAGTCTAACCTGGAGAAGTTTCACCGGGCTTCAATCTACAATCCTCACTGCTAGATGCCACTAAATCCTCTCTAAATCTTATACACTGAACTTCAGGACTTCGTTCTTTTTGTCAATTAAGAGCTGTATTATGCCAATTTAGTCTTGGTTCTATTTTCCCTTCGCATTAAAATGATTGACAGGTTTTGATGTATTTGTCCTGTAGGACCCAAATGCTTCTCTGATGGCAGAGTGAACTGCACTCTTGAAGGACAGATGGCACTTTTAAAAAGACATGCCTACCATTTGTGCCCATTTGTGCAAGGATTTCATTTGTTGTCTGTGACATCCTTGAACATTCGCTTGTCAAAACATTTAATGCTGTTTAGAAAAGAGTGTCTTGGCTCTTCCTGGAACGGGACCGATTCAATATGCAAGGCAAGCCGTGTTTTAGCATAAAAGGAATGAAACTTTAATGGCTGGTTTGAAAGCAGCCTCAGAGCTGCAGCGGCGAGCACCAGATAATTTGACTGCATGAGATAGTTCCATCGTTAACTCGTAATGGCATTCAGGAGAGTTTGCGAAGTTTCTTTTTAATCATGTATGTAATTAATTTTTACCGCTCCCTTTTAATTATTGCTTTAATGTTGTGTTATGATTTAATGTGGATTAATATGAAGGAGAACACATTCTCTGAAGCATACACAGTCTGCCTTTAATGTCCGTTCTTTCAAAAACTGATGGACACTCAGGTGAAACACACTCGGAGGTGCAATCACAGCCACACTGTAACATCTGGCAACCACTCTCATGTGTCCTGGTTACCATAACAAATTCATCAAGGATGTACTCTGTCTGCCATAATGCATATTTGATCATACCAGAGGATCTAATCTAGTGGTTTCATTTCATCAATAATTAACAATCTCAGCAAGGTATCTGTTTATATTTCCTGTATGGCAACAAGAGACTGTCTGTATTACTGAGGTTAACATGTGGAAGGACATTCTTTGTTGCTGCACAGCACTACTGTATGTAGGGCTGGGCCATATGAACAAAAATTCATAGTCGGAATTTACAGGCTGAACGGCAAAACACAATATAATAATAATATAATAATTCGTAGAACATACTGAGATATATTATATCTCAGTATATCATACCGTACCGTATCATACCATACCGCCAAACGTAATACTGCAAATGGAAATAAAGTTTTCTTTGACTAACGTGGTCCTGACTCAACTGTAACATGATTATAAAACGTTCAGGTAGGCCTAAATCTATTGTTATATAGTTTATTGTTGGCCTTTCAAATGAATCTAGTGCTGAAAAATGATTTAATATTCGTATTTATCTAGGCTATTAATCTCCTAGGATCATTTTTGGCCTACAAATATGAAAAGCTATACTCGCTTTTCAAAGCCAGAGGAAGTAATTGGAGAGGGGTGAAAGAGCTGCAGGCTGCCTACCCCTGCACCAGACCGTTAAACAGTGTAAGAGAAGGACCATGAGGAGATTGCAACTTTGTAAAGAATTTGGAATAACTGCAAGTGGAATATATCAAAAGCACATTAAAACAGACCAGCTATAATATGACAGCAACACTGACAGATGGCAGGACGTGACCAGTTTTCCACCACCTCTTCTCTCTAGGAACAAGTCCTCCATCCCTTAGTCATGGCTCACAGAGGCAGACTGATTAAACTCCACTTCAGTGCCTGTTGTAATTATACACACAAGACCTCAATTTGTGTTTATTAGTGCTGTGGTATTTCAAAACCACATATTACAGCAAATTGAAATTGGTTGCAAAGGCTGAGGGTTTGGATGACGGCCATTTTGTTTTGGTCTGCATTCCATGACGTTGTCTTTTGCACGCGTGCCCATTCCCTCTCTGCTAAACATGGCTACACGTACTCTGTAACTTACATTACTTTTTATAGCAGTCCTCTCGGCCTGTGAGTGAGAGTGGATAACATGTGTAAGAGACAGGTATCACAGCCCAATGGGAGTCTGAAGGGCAGAGAGGAGAGCTTGTGACTGACCAATAAGAGGGCAGCAGGTCACCGCTCCATCACAGAGCCTTCAGACCGTGTTCGTTCCACCGGGTAGAGAACCACTGGATTTAAGCCATTTTAAAATTACAAGGTCAGAGATCCAACCACACCCATGTCTGTCATACAGTAGACACCCCTTCACACACACACACATACACACACACACAGAGGGAAACCAGCATACAGATGATCTCCCACTCTTTTCCAAAACACAGATGTTTCTCAGCTTGACAGATTGGAGCAAATGATCCTTTTAACACATTTCTCTGTTACGTGCAGGTTGGATGTTAACTGCGTACAGTTAAACCAAACAGAAACATATGTATTTAAATGAGCCTTGACTAACAGCTCAAGAGATGCCTTTTCAGCAGCAGCTGAAAATTGCTTCATATCAGACAGATAAAGGAATATGCTGCATATTGTAGACATGAAACAATATCCAGAGGCAACATTTAATAGTGTATTTTCTCCGTTAATTGCTCGTAGAAACACAGTCGACATGAAGTCATCCTTGTGGCCTCAGTTTATAGAAGCACAGTCACAGTGAGTCAAGATACTCATGTTTCCAAACTCGATCCTCCCTGCAGTGTTTCATTACTGTAAGGAATAACTGTTAATGGGGACGTAAATAGACACTGAACGTCTGCACATCCACAGTTTTAATCAACTTGGACATATGACTAATAAAAAAGGTCTATAAAATAACATCAGCCTGTGCCCGTGGTTAGTCATTATCATATGACTGTACACTCATACAGTCATTGTTTACTGTACATATTACAATAATATGTTCAACTGAACCAGTTGAACCCTCCCATCTGTCCAATAGGGACTTTCCTGGTCCTCAAATTATGTTGTTGTCCAGTGGTGTTTCAAACTGACACTGTCCAGTGAGTTATTAACTGACATCACCCAATGGCATATCACACCACTGCAAAAGGACACCCAATTTTCAGCGGTGTCTGATGCAGAAATAAACGACAAAGCGGTGCCATTTGGCAACTTCAGAATGAGACCCGGTTGTGCAAAACTGCAGAGGCATGTCAAATAACCCTTTAAGCACTGGGGAGGGACTTATGTTTATTATTCTGGCTTAGGGGAGGGATATACAGCTTTAAATGGTTGGATTATGGACTTAATTATGTTTTCTACTTCTCCTTTTCAGAATGAAATGTTAATTTATGCTTCTCGTTGTAGGTCTGTTCATGATTTATTGTTGACTCTGTTTTGTACATATTTTTTCAACAATATTGTTAAATGTTCAAAATAAATAATTAAAAAAAAAAAAAACTCAACCTGCAAGCAGGTTTCAAAGGGATGCGGTCTTTAAAAATTGCCAAAACTACACATTCATCATAGCCAGAAATTGTAAAAAGAAAAGAAGAATGTCCTTGAACATATCATGTGCAATGAATACTTCTGTCAGGAAAAAATCTAAATCTAAACTAATCTAACTCTAAAAAATAGCATAATTCAATAAAATCAATTTATTCTACACGTCTCATTTAATTTTCACTAATAAACTGTTTTTACTGTCAAGATGCTGTAAAAATCATGACATTCTGAACTCTTGCATGCATGACAAAAGGTAAGATTTCATTTTCAACTTTTAACTTTCAAACATTGAAGGGTACATGTTTTTTTTTTTTTTTTTAGATCTCATAGATCTAAAAGAAAGAAATCATCTAAAGAAGCACTAGCTGTGATTATTTATGATGGAGGAAGGGTGATGCATTTTCCTCCAGGCTCAAGGAAGAATATTTACAGCCTAAGGGAAGGTCAAGATAAACAAAAAACAGACAAAAAAAAGTCACACCTCAGCTACCCTTCGCCCTCTGATAAGTAAAGTACAGTCCCTAATCTGACACCAGATATCTGCTTGAGGTGCAGCAGGCTGAGACACTTCACGCAACTGGTAATAATTACAGTATTATTTTTACGATAAGCTGAAAGTTGGCAATGTGTGTGCGTCTGAGTGTAGCAACACTGCAAACAGTAAAACACGAGCTTGGCAGTTAGATGCAATTAAGATATAAATAGCAAAACAAGTTGACACATGGGCCTAAAGCCTCTGCTTCTGACTGAAATATCATCTGAAGCTTAACTGAACAAGTAATGCTAATGTGAGACAGAAGCCATGTTGATTTGTCCCATGAAGCCAATATCAGAGGCAAACTGTAATGTGAATGTGTGCAAGTCAACAGTCATGTTTACATCCCTATAAAGCCAATATACAATATTACCCTGCACTAACTTGAGAGCAGGAGCCAACAGGAGACAGCAGGAGCAGCCGGGGGAAATATGTTGCACAAACAATGCAGCTCATAACACTCAAGTCATTACTCAAGCTCGTGTTCATTCATCACTATGGAAGTCAACAGGGCGCCATATTGTGCGTGCCAATTTGCCACCAGAGTTCAGCAAACAACAAATGACAGCAGATATAGTGCAGACACAAAGATGGCCGCAGCATAAAGGCAGAGATCAGCAGCCAACGCACACAAATAACTCCACATTACATTCAGTGGCTCAATAAAATAAGCAGAGAAACATCAAGACACTCAACATTGGCATAAGCAGCCAACATGCTAATGCTTACTGTGGAGACGTCACCTCAGCACAGAGGAAACTCCAGGTCCGAGCTGTTCACAGTAAACTCCAACTTCTGCCCAGAGTTAGTCACTTACAACTGATATGACTGAAATAAGAACTAAAACGAGTGAGAATAACAGAGAGAGCTACATCTTCAGAGCAGACATTTTCACTTAATGATGGCAGGAAAAGCACAGGTGTCACTAATTAGACTGTTTGTTACTAATGAGGGGAGGAGGTGGTGCAGGTAGAGGAGACATGTCAAATAATTTTTTGAGCACTGGGATGGGGTTTATGTTTTTTTTTCTTATTTTGGTTCAGTCGTGTGGCATCCAACTTTAAATGTGTGTGTGTTTTTTGTTTTGCTTTTGAACATGACTTTTTGGCATTTATGGGAAAGGACAGTAACAGCATGAAGGGGAGAAAGAAAGGACCTAAAATGCACCTGCTGTACAATGTGAGCTCCTTAGTGCTTTCCTTAATTTAATTTAATTTAATTTAGTTCTATTTTATTTTTTATTTATTCTATTTTACTTCATTTACTGCAGATTTTTAAAGTAAACATGCAGGTTTGGAAAGCACCTTTCCTTTAAAGATTCCCTAAATTACGCCATTTATCATAGCCAGAAACTGTTAAAAGAAATTAAAATAAATAAATAGAAATACAAATATATTATTGGATTTTCACATTTTCAGACGGTCCCTGGACACATCATGTGTGCCAAATGGTTATGTCAGGTAAAATAATAAATAATTACAAAAAGAATCAGAAACAAATCTAAACGTAACATATTATTTTATCACTCACTTTATCCTACATTTCATTAAAGTTTGGCGAAAAATAAACCGTTTGCACTAGGCCTAATTAACCAGCATACATGACAAGTGTGATAAACCAATTCTTTTTTTTTTTCAACTCTTGTCTTCAACTTTTCACTGTTAACTTTCAAACATTGGAGAGTAAGGTTTGAGAATCTAATAACTCTAACTTTATGGTGGAGAGAGGGTCATACTTTTTTTTTTTAATAATCACAAAGGGAGGCTCAAGGAAAAATATTTGTAGTTTTGGGGAGGGTAAAAAAAAGAAAGAAAAAAAGAAGAAGAAGACATTCCCCATCCACCACCCTCCTCTGATAAGTAAAGAGCAGTCCCTAATCATGGCCTGGTTCCAGTAAGTCGTTCCAGTTAGCAACTATGCACAATAACAGAGCAGTGGTCCTGGTTCATTTTAATGCAGTGCAGCCATAATTAACATTATTAATTACAGCAGTGTTTTTCCTGCTACCTCAAATATGTCTGCCTAAAAAAAAGTCAACTGGCTTTGCCCGGGGGCTACGTCTGCAAAATGAGATGAAGGCCAAGAGCAAGTTAATAAACAAGCGTATTATTTATCAGTATATATACTAGATAAATTGTCTGTTTTCAATTTTTCAGTGTTCACTGTTTCCTCCATTTGAACTTTTTTTCTAAATATACTCTATTCTGACACTTTTTATGCACTCTGGCACCTTATTTACATTCAAAGTACAAATAGAAAATCCCAGCGTGACTTTATTTTTATATGAATTAGAAAATAGCGGCAAGCTACCCGCCACTTTAAATGTATAA
Organism: Epinephelus cyanopodus; assembly: GCA_026686955.1. NCBI lineage: Eukaryota > Metazoa > Chordata > Actinopteri > Perciformes > Serranidae > Epinephelus > Epinephelus cyanopodus. Next base: position 16,679,338 of record CM048925.1, on the reverse strand, counting down.
TAATAACACTGGATGGCAAGATGGCGCCTGGTCATTCCAGCAGAGTTGCTCGCCTGGCTCAGACGCCAAAAAGAGTTTCTAGCTTCCAGGTTTACTTCACTAAAGTTTCCACCTTCTCATAGACTTAATATTGAGATGATGTCACTGATTTTTAAATTGCTTTTCTCAGGTCAAAGAAAGTTTCACAGATACAAAACCTGCATGTAAAAAAATATATAGATTAGAATTGCAGTGTTTCATCACTTGCAGTTAGAGGCGTCCTTTCAGTAGTGTCTTTTGCAGTGGTGGTCAATGGGGAAAATGCTTTAGGGGCCACAGGGGATTTTTTCGCTGCAATACCATGAGTTGCCACTGGAAAATATTGGAAGCAAGGCTGAGTTGTTTTCCTGCTGACATACAAGAGTGACATCCAACATACATTCAAAAATAAAGGCAACTCTTACTTTAACTTACGCTATTTATCTTCTGTCTTGACGCAGCATATTAATATGAGTGAAAGAAAAGGCATCCAGTGCCAAATGACATGATATTCAAGCTTGAAATTGAACTGTAAACTGGGAAATGCAACCTATACCTTAACAAAAGGACTTTTAGTCTTTTACACAGGAAACAGTTCTTTAGAAGGCAGATTCAGCCGTCTTTAACAATGAACAGAAGATAGTTATTGTTCCATGAAATGTATAGACATAAAAACAAAACTTGACATCGCCAGTCACTGCTCAGTTTATGCTTTATCTTCTTAAATATAACAGTGAGAAAAAAACAACAACTTTAAAATCTCATATTTCTGATCACAGTGATGATTTAAATCAAGTTCATCCAGCTCCTTCTCCTCCAGCTGCCCCTCAGGTTTGAATCCTGCTGTGAGGACGCGGCTGAGGTCATTCATGTTTCCAGTCACCACGGCAACAGTCACACTGACGTGTCATCATACGCTGAGCAGTGTGCTCAGCTCTGGATCGCCTAACCCTATACCAGAGTGTGTTTATACATGCGCTAACAAGGTCAGTAGTTCAAACAGTATGCATCAACAAACACGTCTCCCCGGTGACCCTCTCTTCGTGGCTTCTCTCAAATTGAACAAATCAAGATGATGTTTTTTTTCCCCATCTACCCAATCTCCCTCCCTCTGTCTCCATCTCTCCATCTCCTCCCTTAACTTACCCTTCAACCTCTCACCGGCACAGAAGCTTATCTTTTATGAAAAACACATGCATTCCTTATAATAAAATTATAACACCATTTTGTTTGACAGTTTTGTTTACACGGAGGAGGGACGATGACACGTCACAAGGCCATAACCTGATTCATTATATATGAGGAGACAGAGGACAAGGGTAGGAAGAGGGGAGTCACAACCACTTCACTTTATACTTCCCTTTAATGTAAGTACTAGCATACTTTTTGGTGTGTGCATTTTTCCTTAGATCTATTATTCATTGTTGAATTTTGGATTTAAAATATTGCAACTCCTGGTACAAAAAATGGAGGAAGAACTGCTGCATGTTAATTTGTCGGCATTACGGGAAAGCACAACTCTGATTTGTTCAATTTCTTCTCAAATCAGATCAGCAGACCAGACGACAATTTTACAGACTTAGAATACACAGTGTGGCTCTGCGGACTATCAGCTTATGGAGCTGCTTTATATCTGCCTGTTTGTTGGATTGATCATGAAACGGCGACAGAGAAGACACTCAATCATGGTTTGCTTCATCCCTCCAGCCTGCAATCAATATTTGTGTTTGCAATAGGGTTTGTTGAGTTGGTTTAAAACTTCATGACAATAAATTCTGGGGGACATTTTGAGCACTTAATTCGCCACATTCTGGTGATTTTTTATGCCCCAATTTGTTCATTTTTTTTTTTGCATAATTTGTGGTTTAAATGTCTTTAATTACGTCAAAAATCTACTTATGGCTCTGTTTTATATCTGCCTATTTGTTGGATTGATCATGAAACAGCAACAGAGAAGACACTCAATCATAGTCTGCTTTATCCCTCCAGCCGGCAATCAATACTTGTGTTTACAACAGGGTTTGTTGAGTTGGTTTAAAGTTATTCAGTCCTTTGGAAAGATAAAGAATTCTAGTTACTGCTCAAAGTTTAAAAAGAAAAAACTATGTCTGTATTTGATTCCTCTGATCTAATGCTTTGTCTGATTTCTTCCAAGGGCATTTCGGAGGTCTTCCACCAGGAGATTTTGAGCATCAAACACTTCATTTTCCACATTCTGGTGTTTTTTTTCCTGCATCAATTTAAGGTTTAAATGTCTTTAATTATGTCAAAATAAAAGTCCTCTGCTACTGTCATGTCATGTTTTTATTGGGAGGAGACGAATGAAGCTCTCGTGAAAGTTCAGTCAGAAAGACTTTTCATGCTCAGGCTGTAGGTTTTCACTCCTGGCATGTCAACGTTTGGTTATGGACTTTCTACGTCCAGATGCGATGTGTAAGGTACCTGGGATGCATTGGTTGTTGAAGATCTGGGACACCGTGTCAAGCTCTGCCTGTCACATGCAAGAAAAGCTTGTGGTGAGGTTCAGGAAAAAATACGGTGTGGCTTTAGAATCTTGCAGGACATGAACACTGCTCTCCAGAGTGAAGGTTGTTGTTGGATCCATCCACCAGCAGTATTTGGGATTTTGCCACCTTAACTTTCGTCTTTGTTGCGTTGTGCTTCCCCCTGATGCTGTCAAGCTCCATCAAACTCTATCAACCTAACGACTTCGAAGTGAGACCAAGTTGTGCATGTATGCTCACTTTGCTCACTATGTCTAGGTGTCATTGTCTGGGTAGGTCCATTGAGCCATCAGCTGATTCTGTCAGCCTATCATCTGACTGCTCCTCATTTTAAATATATTCTTTCTCTACAATAGTTCTTTGTCACTGTCGTCGAGCATGCACTCCACCTCCCTATCACCACCTAGTCTTTACAGATTCATCAGCCTCATACGCCTCATCAGCCTCAGAGTCAGCAGCCGCCGGCCGCCACCACCAGTGTCTAGACTCTATGGGAGATTTATCCTGCTGCCGTTCAGATGTCTCTTGATCACAAAATATCTCTCACTGGTGTCCAAGTGCCAAAGACTACTATTATCTTATTATTATTATATTATCTTTTCTTCATTCTTCTGTCTTTCTACATTCTACATTTTGAGGGGAATCTGAAATCTACGCCTATGGTTTCCTGTATTTAATAAGTAGTTAACATTGAATTCTACTATGAGTCACCTGGTGTGGTCACACTTGACGTCAGGAAGCAGCAGATGACAATATATGGTTACTATGTGTGAATCTTTCACAGAAAATCTGCAGCCAAGCTGAAAGCCTCTGTGGTTGCCGCAGTAATTGATCCGCACCATAAGTCATTGTAAAGACAGTACTGGCTGAACTTACTGACCCGAATGTGCAGCTTGACTGAGATTAGCACAATTGGATCTCTGATTCCTAATAGCAGCGGTGCACTGTACTGCAGTTAAGTGGAAAAATATATGAAAAAGCCTCCCAGTGTGAGATAATTACTATGTTTCTTGTGGAAGACACAACGTTTACCAAAAATCACGATCAGGGTCACTTGGAGGTGCTTCGCCATTTCCTGTAATTCAAGTGCAGAAAAGCTTAGAAAACCAGCCGAGAGTAAAAAACCTCTTACTCCTGAGTAGAGGTGACCTTCAAGAGCTTAACTGACCACTTCGTCACCTGCGTTGTGACTTCAAAGAAACCAGAGAACACATTCTGAAGTCACTTAGTGTGATCAATACAGGATTGTGTTGCTCTAAGAAGCGGAGCAATAGGGTATAAGCACACAGCAGACCTTAAGATAACAAAGCAAGCTGCTATCAGTGACCATAAAATAACTGCATTATACCTTATACTGAGGACCTTTAACAGCTTCTTGCTTTACAGTTGAATCCCATGACCAATTTCTACTTAATCTACGAATTAATCTAGTCAAATATTACCTGATTTGATCACCTAATAGGAAGTCATAGGACAGATTGCTTTGTTTTCTTGTTGATCACTCTTAAGCTATTCCCTGTGCAGTCTGAACACATGCAAAGACAACCATGTGTGTTTGCTGCCATCTAGTGCACAGATTTAAAAAAGGCAGTCATTTGAATCAATTTTCCCATTCACAGCCTCATGTTTGTGCACAGTATTTGTCTTAGTATGGACACATACGCTGATCAGCCACAACATTAAAACCTCTGACAGGTGAAGTGAATGACCATGATCATCTTGTTATAATGCAGTGTTCTGCTGGGAAATCTTGGTCCTGGCACTCCTGCGGTGTTGGTCTGCAAACACTGGTGCAGATAAAGTGCTTCCCTTCATGGCAATGGCCTTCTCTGATGGCAGTGCCCACCCAGCAGGACAATGTGCTATGCCACACCACAAAAACTGCTCAGTAATGGTCTGAGCAGTGCGGCCAAGTGCTCAACAACTTCCCCAGATCCCAATCTAATCTAACATCTGTGGGGCATGCTGGTACCCCCAGTGGACCTGTGTCAATGCCATGACAGGTCAGGGCCAAGTCCAATCCAGGGTGGGCCCTCTAAGGTTCTCTTTTGGTGCCTGGCACCTGTTGGTGGATCCTTTGTCTCCAGTGGGTTGCAAGTTTAAGTACCGGCATGTCCCATGGATGCTTGATCGAATTGGGATCTGGGGAATTCGGAGGCCAGGTCGATGCCTTGAGCACTTGGTTCTTTTGCTTGGACAATTCCAGCAAGACAATGTACAACACCACACTGCAAAAACTGCTCTGGGATGGTCTGAGCAATGTGACCAAGTGCTCGTGGCACTGACCTAGCCTCCGAGTTCCACAGATCCCAATCCACTCAAGCATTTGGACATGTTGGTACTCCACCTTGCAACCCATAGGACCCATAGCACCAACAGGTAGCAGACACCACAGGGCAATCCCAGACGTCCACTGTGACCTGTCGAAGCATGGACACAGGAGCTCTGGGGTACCAGCATGTCCTAGGGATGCTCCATCACATTGGGATTTGGGGATTTTGAAGGCCAGGTCAGCGCCTTAGGCAATTCCTGAGCAGTTTTTGTGGTGAGGGGGCCACTGCCACTGGAGGAAAGTTGTTGCCATGAGGGGATGTTCTTGGTCTGTAATGGTGTTTGGGTGGGTGGAGCATGGCAAGTGGTTTCAAGTAGGCCCAAGGTTTCCCAGCAGAACACTGCATTTCAACGATGATCAATGCAGTTCACTTTACCTGTCATGTTTTTATTGTTGTTGCTGATTGGTATATGTACCATTAAATTAGTCAGTACTCTCTGTTCCTTATATTCACAGTGCAGAAATATAACCTTTTCTTTCATCTAAACAGAATAAAATCTTTATATTTTGAACTCTGTATAAGATTTTAAAAGATGCTTTAAGACGAATACATTTTCCACTTTTATTTTCCATTGCACAGTAATCTCTATCTACAGAATTTCTAAATTTTTGTGGCAGCAGATAAAGTCATAAACATCCATGTGAAAGTTGCATAAAACTGTACAAGAAAATTGGCTACAATGAGAAAAATACTGCAACCCACTGATAACTGTTGAATCCAGGACAGAAGATGGCATATGGCAGATAGACAGGACTCCCTCATGTTGCTTGAGTGTGTGGATCGTATCGGGTGAGAATACTGCATACTGTGGTGAATGGATGAGAAACAAGTCAATCAAAGGTGAGAAAATAAATGTAACATTGAAAATAAGAAAAAAAAACAGAAACACACAAATAACGATTGGGTTGGAGGGAAAGACATTGAATAGGTTTTCAGGGATGACCTCTAGCTAAAACTATTTTTCCTGAAGTGTTTTTTTCCTCTTCTTCACCTTGGGGAGGGGGGGTTAAAGACAGAGCTACCTACCAACATCCACACTACAATGCTTACTAAACACAGAGAAGGCCATATCTGTAGCTGTGGAACCAGGAGAGTCAGTGGAAGACTCGCTGGAGGAAGAGAGAAAGGCAAAAACTGAAGTGAAGGAGAGTCGAAGCTTGTGCGCAAAGACAAAACATGCGCCTTTTAAATTAAACCCGAAACTCAGAGGTCATCCTCTAATGCTCGTTATCCTATTATCTTAGTTTAACAGACACTCAACTAGACACAGACTGCCGACTGGTGAGACATCAACATCAATTATTAAACAAAAATCTGAAATCATATCACTTAATTTACATGAGCACACCTTGACACACACACACTCACACACACACCCAAACACACACACCACACACACAGATGAATACCATGAATACTGAGCTGTAGAGGAATGGTTCGGGAATTTATCTTATGGAAACAGCCTTATCAACTATCAGTTAGCCCAGTGGTTCCCAACTGGTGGGTCATGGTCCAAAAGTGGGTCACGGGTCGATTCTAAATGGGCCATAAGTGTCTCGCAAACATGTCTGATTTGTGAAAAAACATACTTTATTTTTAAGTACCGTGAATTTCCGGCGCAGAGCTTTAATTTTAAAGTGCAGTTTCATGCCGTAGAGTGAGTGACGAACGCACAGCTACTTGACCAAGACAGCAAACTGGCTTGACGACATGGCCAAGCGCCAGTAACCTTTGTCTCCCGCAGGTTGCAAGTTTAAGAACCTGCATGTCCCAAAGATACTTGATCGGAGTGGGATCTGGGGAATTTGGAGGCCAGGTCGATGCCTTGAGGACTTGGTTATGTTGGTTGCACCATTCCAGCAAGATAGTGTCCCATGCCATACTGCCAAGTGCTCAAGAAGTCTCACTGGCCCCCCAAATCCACAAATTATTATATCACTTAAGTGCCATTTCATGTTGTAGAGTGAGTGACTAACGGACAGCCACTTAAAAGAGAGTGAAAACTAGCGCTAACACATGGCCGAATTCAAGTATGATGCTAATGTGTTAAACTGTGTGGACCTTGAACTAATGACTAAGGAGAAATGTGGACCCCAGGGTTGAACCAGTTGGGAACCACTGAATTAAGCCGCTTCGCACGTTAGTCCAAATGTTACACTTTATGACATATTATGAAACAATAGCACAGTGGAGGATCTTTCTATACGCGACATAGGCAGCTCCCCCCCTCCCCCAACATTCACTTGAGTATACTGTGTGTGGATAGCATAAGATAGAGAAAATTAAAAGGCAAAAGCCATCCGATGACCAAATTTGCAAATTTAACGTATTCTATTATTGTTACTTATCATTATTGTTTGTTAGCTAAGATATTTTTTGTGTTAATTTCTCGTTATCTCTTGTTTTCATCAATGATAAATACACAGATATAAATTATAATCTTAATTTGGAGGGGTGGCACCAGGGGAAGCCTGCCTAGGGCGCCGAATGTTCTAGGTCCACCACTGCAATACTATCAGAAATAGCTCCATTGCAACTTGCCCCATTTCTTGAACCTTGAACAGTGATGAAGGTGATAATATTCCCTAAATGGACCTGCTCCAGGGTCTGCACTCCATTAGTGAAGTTATACTCTATTACACATACTACCGCATCCCGTCTGCTGGAGTGGCGAGCGAAAATGACAATGCAATGGAAAAGCTAAAGCAACTCTTTGGCGTCAGAAAAAATATGGCCTCTCTCCTCTTCTGTTGCTCGAGCAACCTCGACATTTTTACTTTCCAGTTGGTCTTAGATTGTCAAACTATTTACTTATATACAAATAAAGGTTAAAAGCCTGGTAGACAGAGAGATACACCACATTTGAGCTTCACCGCAAATATGGAATATAGAAACGAGATAACAATGAGGGTGAACGTTTCTGACACCAAACACGACCGTCTCTTGCACCTCAATAAATAAATATCAACAAAGAAGTCACACAGACGACGTTCTCATACAGACAACTGTCAGCGAAACCTGAAATATGTTTTTAAATGTACGCCTTTAAAGGATTACACATCCGTATTTCTATTATCCTGCATATATGAATACACACAAATAGGGATTCTACTCATGTGCATGTGATCTTCATATTGATGTGTACTCCACCAAATCTGGCTAGACTATTGGTGTATTTAACACTGATCTCATCAGCATTTGTACAGTCACACTCACAGACTGAGCCAAACCGTGGAAGCGTATGACATTAGAGGGTGAGGGAGGCAGTTTACATCACATCAGATAGGTCAAGAGATGAAATCCTCAGGTGAATGATAAACATGTGGTTCATACACACTCGCTTTGAGATTTCAGCGTTGATGAATCTGATGTCGCCACGTCAGTGAGTACTAAATGATATATGCCTTTTGTATCCTTGCCCTCCTTTTTTTTTAGATTCCAGCCCTTTTCATAAGGAGAAATTAATTTGAGTTGTTAGATAAAAGCCACAAAACGTATTTTTTCAACAAATCAAATATCATCCACTTTCACAACAATAGAAAAATAAGAGATTTTCCAATAATACAGACAGAGCAAAAAACCCAACGAATAACAAAGAGAGGAATGGCAAGAAAATAGAAATTAACACACGCACACGCACACACGTTGTTGGTAACGATATGAAAGTCTGTAAGATACAGAGGAGAGTCTAGAGGTTGAGCGAGATGACGAAATATCCAGTGTACATCAGAATAAGTTGCTTTAATCCCCGTTGACTCTCTGCATAGAGGAGGCGTCACTGTCGCACCACTTCCTGTGGCTCTCCAACGCCACCTTCTTCAGCGTTCTCCTCGATGAGTTATCCCTTTCTTTTGTACTTGTCACTCAGAAGTGGATACAGCGTTGCACATTTATTAGATTTATGTATATATAATGATGTATTTAGATTCTTTTTCCTTCTTTTTACATTTTAAGAATTTTTTTAATAGTCTGTTTCTTCGTTAGGTATTTGTCTTTTTTTCAGCTATGTTCGTCGGTTTGAATACCGGCCCCAACGGGCTCAGAGTGGAGACAACAGTGACGGACATTTTGGCAAATGAGAATGAAGAATCTCCAGGTGCTTGGGCCAATCGGCGACCTCGGAGGAGAAGTCGAACAGAGATAAAACAAAGAGACAAAAACATTAAAAAAAAAAAAGACACCATTTATTTGCTCCCTCTGAGGCGGTCCTTCTCCACCTGTCTACCCCTCAGTTCCACCCTAAGACTGAGGTAAGAACAGTATTCAACATTGTGCTAGGGAAGAATTCCCAAGTGTCCCAGTGAAGAAGGCTTGGAGGGATGGATGGATGGATGGACAGACGGATGGGTGGGTGGGGGGGTCACGGTGAGTCCAAATGATCCAATGGAAGGTGACAGTCGTGTCCGTGGAGCTCTGCTCCTCCCCCGTCACTGATCAGAACTGGTACCACTTTTTGTCTTTGCACTTCAGCATCATCTGGAAACAGAGGAAATGACAGAGTGAGAATATGGTAGTCATCTCACCCTGCCCTCCACCTGTTTGACCTTCTGCCCTCAGGCAGACGTTACTGGAAAATTAAAACACGCACCAGCAGACTGCTGAACAGTTTTTACCCCAAAGCTGTTACTACACTGAACACTGCACTGAAATCACACAGTCAGAAATATCTAATATTTTACTTACATTGTGTGCAATAATCTTAACTTATTGTCTGTTCACAGGATATGTTGGCACTACTTGTGTGTGCCTATGTGTGTGTGTGACCTCTTTGCCCTAACATTAACCGCCTCCACAAACCAATTATAAACCTATATCACTCACTTGAGAGTCATTCCCTGCATCTTTGTCACGTCAATCCATGCGGGCAAGAGATGACCACACCCACGCAGATGACCAGAAATGTATTCTATTTCATAGCGTAAGTGCAGCTTGTAATAGTTTATCTTTTGTTATAGAGAATCTGCATCTGACCTCTGCATGGTGACAGGCACTAGCCAATCACAGCACAGTGGGGTGGCAGTAGGCGAAAACACTCCCTTTGCTGGATATATTTTAGCATCTACCTGAGAACATAGTACAAAATATGAGAAATATGTTCCCAACTGGTGAGTTACACGATCCATGAATCCCAAGATCACTTCAGTAGTTAAAAGACCCTCATTTACTCATTGACTCTTAAGTTTATATAACATAAAATGATGACATTTTTGTACTAATTTTGGTGAAGTGGTTAAATTACACATATTCTTATATTTTAGAATCCATGTCTTATCTTATTTCTATAGACTGCCTGTGTGTCTGACATCAGAATCCATGTCCACAGTACTGTGAGCTTTCCACAGGCATATACTGCCCTCCAGTGGGGAAACAGTGGAAGTGAGTCATGTTTCTGAGGACTGCTGCCTGCCAAGCTACTGTGTTTTGTACCTTGATACATAATCTAGTAAACCAGAAGCGCCCCCTGCTGGCTAATGCATCATGCTAGAAAAGATAAAGAGAAATAGGAAGGGGGTCGGAATAAGTTTTTGACTGTGTTCTGCAGCATTTAAGTGATGTAATGGGAATACAAAAAGAATATATAGAAATAGGACATTAAGTCGGTAGTGGACTGTACGAGATGTAATGTTGTCAGGACTTGGCCTGTCGTTTTGATTTCTTTTTTGTATTCTCAATAAACCTTGTTCAACTTTTCCCTGCCTCGTGAAAACTGTGCTCCAGAAAAGGATGAAAAACATGAGTCAAAACAAAACACCTCACAAACTTAATGGCCTGGGAACATTGGTATGTTGAGGCCTGTTCCTTAGCAAACTATTTATTTCAGCTGAGACTTTATTTTTCACTGGTTCTCTACACAAGTATATTTGTTTATACAGGCACAAGCAGCTGTGGCGTCCTTGCTGTGACCTTATAAGGGGTTCATCGCTCTCAGTTTCAGGCTTTTTCTGTTACCTCATGGGCGTGTTTGGAAAAGGAATCCGCGCTGGCCATCATGGCAGCTGTCCTCTCCTCCAGCTCGCCCAGTTTCTGGCCTCTTTCATCCAGTGCTATCCGGGCGCGTGCCAGATCTCCGACCACACCAGAGGCTGCCCCCTTCATGCCCTCGATGCCACCGGGGCCTGGGATGTGCTGGGCCAGACTTCGGGATGCCTTTCCAGCTGATACCTCACCGACTGAGTAAAGAGACGAAAGGGAGGAGCAAAAACAGGGTGAGATATCTGAGTGAGAGGTTGCATCAGCAAACCACTGTTAATCTGGGCGTGTGTAGGGTTGGCATACATAGCTCCTCTCTGTCCAGTGACTGTGCTCCTCCCCCAAAGAGGCCTTTGAAGAACCCTCTGTTGGGAGCCTCTGGTGTTTCCACTGGTGTGAAAAGTTCACCCAGCATCTCCTGCAACACCAAAACACACATCATCCTGCTACACACACTTTAACTGCCTCTGTCCATGTATACAGTGTTGTGTTGTCCAGCACAGTACACACACTCATAGTACACTACACACACAGTCAACAATACAGCAGAGTACATTTAGCATATACATATAATAATACAGTACCATTCAAACCTTGTATGCATGTTCCCAAAGACATTTCCTTTTAAAGGTTTATTGGGTTATGTCTCTGTATGTACCTTTGAATGTCCGCTGAGGTGTCTACCTATCATCTATCATCCTCCCTTCAGAGACTGACCTTTTTGTTGAGGAGTAGATTCTTTTTGTTTAACCAGAAACAGCCCAGATATCACCATTGCAAACCCACCAGCCTCCATTTAAATAAACAGTAATTTTAGCGTGTATATAGCCAGCATGATTTCATATCTAATTGTGTGAATTAAAGGTTTATTTCAACCAAACCAGAGTTGGTGATTGTTGGAACAGTGGAAAGACGAACGAAGATGGGTTCTGTGTGTTTTATTTTGTTTCTGTCGACACTGAATGAAGTGTAGTTTACTATGATAAAATTACTCTTTATTTAAATGGAGTCTGGTGGGCTTGGCGATGGCCATTCCAGGGCTGTTTCTGATTGAACAAAAAGGTCTATTTCAGTCAGTCAGTGGCAAAAACAAACACTTTTAATGGACGAATGTCAGTGCAAACATCCAAGTGGTTGCATTTCATCCTGTTCCGCTGCTGCCGGCTGCAGCTCTCTACCTCATAACTGGACCAGTTTCAAAACCGTCGTTCCCATCGGCAACTCATACAAAAAAACATGAGAAACGAGGGTCCAGGTTGTAAAGTGTAAGGTGTACTGCATATGGAATATGAACTGACCTGTAGGTTTTCACAGGTGTCCTGGCTGTAAGTGATCCTCTGGATCTCAGTGGGGGAGCACAGATACATGGCCTGACCCAGGTTGGTGAAGCAGAACGTCCTTGCTATCCGCATGTCTGTCAAAGGCAGGTAGTTTACATCCATGAGCGGTCTCAGTCCGGGCACACTAGACAGAGGGACACAGAAATGAAATGCATTTAATATTATAGTCTGGGTGAGAACCTAAGCAAATCACTGACAAAATATTTCAAGTTTCATCACTGTCATCACAACTTTTCAAAGTCTAACGTCACATATTTCAATCATCTGAAACCCTGATGATAATGTTCCTGCACTCTGTCCGTTTCGAACAAACACACAGACCCACACACACAGACAGGCAGACAGCTGGGCACCCTATCTTTATCAGACACCCATATGGACGGCTGTTCTGTCTCGCTCCTCTAGGGAAGTGAAGATTAATGAGGATGAGCGACAGATTAACACACCCCTTCTCACTTACACCCCTCCACACACTGCATGAAAATGAACCTGGTATGTCTGCATAAACTGTTTGGTTAAATCTGGGACGACAGTTGAGGTCAGGGTGAGGAAAGGATAGGATAGAGGTGTAAGGCTGTGTGTGGGTGTTTGTTGTGGCTGCCCATGAGGACAGAAGTCTGTCACTTTGAATGACAAGTTGAGCAAAAAGAAAAGTTTAATTGAGGACATAATAATAAGATGTGTCCGTCTGCGTCAGTGGTGGTGACTGTATTTACTTCTGCCTTTTACAAGTTCAGACAGTCTGTTGCCCCGATAATGCTGTTAAATTACACTGAAACTTTAACAACAGTTGTTTTACACTGGTAGAATATTGGGAATTGTGAATACATCACCTGCTGTGTGGAGGTCTGAGGAAATACACACCAGTCACAAATCCAAATTCTATGCTACAGAGGAGAGCTGTAAAAACTGCAAACAGAGCTGTTTATCATGAACTAACCAACAAATTATTTACAATAGTTTGAAAAAGGTTCGTGAAAATGTGTCATGGACTTAATAGATTTTTAAAATATATATACATACATACAAATAAGGGCTGGACAATTTGGGGAAAATCAAATATCACAATATTCTTGACCAAATACCTTAATATTGATATTGCAAAGATATTGTAGGGTTAGCTGTTTGTGATCTCAACACATACAATGAAATTTTTGATTAATAATAATCAGTAATGTAGATATAATGACTAAATGGGCAAAGGCAAATAATAGAACAGCCTGGTAACCTCAGAAAATTGCATCATTTTACTGTAATTCAGCCTTTAAAAGCAGGAAAGACAGCTTTTACGATACATAAATCTAATCTAATCTAATAGTAGTCATGTCTAACATCACAATACAGATATAATTTTGATGCAACGATCAGCACTCATAAGAATAAGGTGATAACAAATTTAAAATGAGGTGTGAACACTAGTGTGTATATGGTTTGGTTTCTATAATACACATACATTTTGTCTTGCTTCTTACTTCCGTTTCCAGTGTATAAATCCAAAGCAAGGGTGCCAAACATACTGCCCAGGGGCACACCTAATGTTGATGCACATTTGAAGGCTGAGAGGTTTCAGGAGAGATTTAATTAATATGAATACTTCTGTGGCCATATTTAAAGATATTGATCATTGTGTAAAATAATGTCAAACAGAAGCTTCAGTACAAAAGACTCTGCATCAGACTTGTAACTTAAAACAATATGAACAGCTTGGATGCAGTGATTTTTTCCTAATGCACTGTGGAGCTTCTCAGGTGTCAAGCATATACATTGAAAATTGATTTTAACAACTTTATTGTATTTTAGGTGCTCATGTTACAGCTGTATTAAGAAAACAGAAGTGTCAGATTGGGACTCGGCATCGGTAGATTATATGACTCAGATCGGAACATCCCTGATTATCACATCTTTATCACATATTTAAGTGATACTGAAATCTCTCTTTTTAGTTTGAGGCATTTACTTCAGATGCACGTCTGTTGGCAGCTGTAAAACGTATTTTAGCATAATGGAAAGTGAAGGCTGCGGTCATCTCAGATTCATATTAATTGATTCCAGCAAAAAGTTTCAGTGACAAAAAAAGTCTTCCCAAACTCTCCACAGTCTACTCCACGTCTCTACAGTCCATCTGTGTGCTGATCAGAATGTCCCAAATACTCATATTCGTGCCAAATACGGCCTAATACCCAACTTCCATCTCCGTCCTCATGCACCCTGATGAGCTCATATGCAGGCACCTGTGCCAGCCTCGCTCTTCTCTATTGGTCAGAACTTATCTGGCACAGTTCTGCTATTGGCTGGCTTACACAGTGACAGTGCACTTCTTTATAATCACTTTCTTTCTTTTTTAAAATTTCACACTCAAAAGACAGATTTTCTGACCAAAAAACTGACCCTCCAGCATCTTGTATTTTAAAAACTAACTCATGTGTGATGCTGTTCTCTATGAAAGCAATAAAACATCACATGTACTTTAATCTAATCACATGAGCGTGATTCATTCAAACTGACACTCACTGATATGTTTTAATAATAACCAGCTATTTCTGCGACATGTCTCTCACCTGAGGGTCATGATGTGGCCGTTGGCGCAGAAACACGCCACACACACGCCTTGGCCCATCTGCACCACGTCGGCCCGTAGGATGAAGGAGGTCTCTGTGATACTGTGTTTGTAGATGCAGGTGTGGGAGGGGAGGGAGATGACTTTGGCCTGTTTCTCTGAACACACCACGGCGTACTGGTTCTCGTTGAGGTCCTGGGAGGTGGAGGGGGACACCGAGACGGGCCGGCGCTTGCGGACCTTCTCTCTTTCTTCGCCGTCTGCTGTGACGTTGGGTTCGAACCACGGCTCGTATGCAGGGGACAGCATGGCGCCTGATGAGTCCAGGAAAGCCATCCGCATGACGCTGCCCTTCAGCCGCACCAACATGCCTGATGGGTGGAAGGAAAAGACCTCAGTGTAGTGGCTTTATCTTTTTCACTGTGGTGCTGTTGTCTTAAAGGGACCGTTCACACTAAAATTGAAAACACTTTCCTCTTACCTGTAGTGTTATTATCGATCTAGATCATTTTGGTGAGCTTTTTTTTTTGAGTGAACTGTCCCTTTAAAACTCTGGCTTTATAACACACAATATTGTGAACATCACCGACAGTTTGCACAAATCAATCTGGTTTTCATCACAAAACTGTCCAACCCTCCCTCCCTCCCCTCCGATGTCCCGTTACCCACCAGTGGGTGAAATGATAACTGGCTGCAGTTGCCGTTGCTCCCCAGCAGGTGGCAATGTGAGAGCTAGAGCCAGCACGGTGCCCAGAGTGGTGCCCACATACAGGCAGGGCGTCAAAATGCTGTCCCCCTTTCGGGCGAAGGTCTCGCAAAAGTGGAAGGAGCTGATGGCCTCTCGTGCTTCCTTGTCGATGCTGGTGACGCTGGAGGAGCGCGAGCGGCTGAAGGAATTGTCCCGGTGGTCTAATGGGTTGGCACCCCGCGGCGGGCATACAGACAGGAGGACAGTGAGGAGAAAACAGAGAGGTAAAGCACCCGCCAAGAACTGTACATACAAAATAAAGTGATACATAAAAGTTTTCACAGTGTCTTAGTAAATGAAACACTTTGACTTTTTACAACAAACTCAAGATTGTATTTGTTCTTGACTGAGCTCTGTGAGATACTGACAGTGTAGATACAGAAAATTGGGAGAGAAATCCAAAGGTATGGGCTTGTGTTCTAGTCTCTCTGACAGAGCAGCATCACCTGACCCTTATTGATGGTGACTTCATATCATATCATATATTATATATCCCCAATTAGTAACTGTATTAGTATAAAAGAAGTGGCTATCAGGCACTTTGGGTCCATATGTGTAGACAACCTAACGAGTGTTTTGGCACTTGCAGAATTTGAATTTGACAACGTCCCATCCAGTGTTCTTGGTGCTTTGGAAGGCTGTTGTACACCCCTGAAGAAGAAAATGTCTATTTCTATTTGGGCAATTTTTAAGTAAGTACCAATCAGACAGAGAAAGGAAGACATGAGGAACACAGAAGAAAAAGAGGAAGCTGCAAAGTTACAGAAAGCGTTACGGTGAGATGGAGTGTGCATAGTTTAGCTTAGCACCACTGACCTCTAGAAGAGCCCCCAACTGGGGTCAAAAAGTGGGAGTCAGAGCACAGCAGAAAATTTCACACTGTTTTTTTTTTTTGTTGTTGTTGTTTAACTTCCAACACTTTGATTTAGCTCAATAAATAAGAATTTGAGTTCTGGTCAGATCAGTGCTACTTTTGTCTCATGCAAACTTAGGAGAATATCTGCACAGCTTGCCAATTTTGAGGCTAATAACCAGATAAGTACTGGACTAATGAGATGTGGTGGAGTCCAGTCGAAGTGAGAAAGATAAACTGCATTTCATACAAATTGTTTGGAGACACGAAGTCAAGGCTTACCCAAGTCTGGCTTTAGCTCAGTAGGCAAGCTTAATTTCCGTGACATCTTTGCTGGAAAAAAGAGAACATCCCTCTTTACAAACACACGTCTACGCTAACACACGATGCCATGCAAAGCTAGATAACTAGCACTGGGCTAGGATTGTGCACAGAAGCTAGAATACACGGAAACAACAAAAGGCTGTGGAATAAAGTGCCGGAGGGGGGCGGGATTGTGTCATTGACTACAGGAGCCAAAATGCTTTACACGGGGAGGAGACACTGCGTAAGGACTCAGAGACAACCCTGTATGTCACAGGGGCATGCTGTGGAAGACGAAACAAAGGAGGTGACCTCTGGTTGCACAATGCCCTGCAAGAGAGGACCGGTACAGTGAGACACATCAAAAAACAGCCATTCAGGACCCTCATGCCACAGGAGCATGCACCAAGAACAGGAAGGCAACAGGAAACAGAAAATACCGAATAGGAGATGGAAGAAGACAGTGGAGAGAATGGTTACTGAGGTAGTGTACTGCTAGTCACTGAACGCTGACCTTCTTATGAATGTGTTTTTCTTTTATTTATGACCATATTAGGCACACTCAACCAAAACTGTCGAAGTTAGTACACAGCACTTGATGACTCTATGTGTGCAGGTATTACAAAATGCACTGGATTTTTTGCACTGGTTCACAAATCATTCCATCTTACTAAAAGCCTGAACTTAAAGGAACATTTCACCTCCAAAATGACCATTTACATATCAGTTACTCACCTTGTGTTACATTCAATTCATGAAATAAACTTCCTTTTTCTCTCGCATGCCTTCACCATGAACGAAGAATCCAAAAACTGAGAAAATTCTTGATGAGCTGAACTAAAAGGGGTGCGCATTTAACAACAGCGAAACTATGTCAAAACATCTGTTTACAAACTCTCAGACAACTCATGTCGTTTAATCCAAGTATTATTTATTTTATTTCTTCAGTCGCATGCTCAATACTTGCCAAGCAGACGGCCCCTTTGGGTGGGAAACTGAACTAAAAGTGAAACTTCTAGATGCGCTTTTCAGGACACTCGATCAAAGACTTTCTATACGTCTCGACATAAAAACAATGCCGCCTCTCTCTTGGATTTTGATTGACTCATTATAATTAACAGTTTGCTAAGATTGTTCCCATAATATCTCCAAGAAATAAAGTCTATTTGCTCTGGATATATAATCTGAGCGATGATGTTAATTACTCTGTTAGCCAAAATATGTGTTAATATGCGTAGGTCTCTGCTCAGCAAGGGCCGATACGATTGGCATTCAGTAGGGGTCTTTATCTTCCATGTGTATTACCACAGTTGCTGCTTTCCATCAATGCGCTCTCTCAAAGCCAGACTCCACTGACAAAAACAGTAATTTTACCTCACTTAACACAGGAGCTGCTGGTCTACTGCTGCCTAAACTGGAAGTTTATTTGTGTTATTGTGTGACTTTTATGAATCCAAATTAGCCCATTAAAGCACCAATAACACAAGTAAACTAATAGATTGACAGCGGTAGACCAGCATCTCCTGTGTTCAGTGAAGTAAAATTCGTCATTTTGTCAATGGAGTCTGGCTTTGAAGAGAGCATAGACAAGTTTCACTTTCATTCAGTTCCTTGTCAGAGAGGGCTGTCTGTTTGAGAAGTGCTGAGACTCAGATTACACTGCATGAGTTTTGTGAGAGTTTATAAACATTTGTTTTGATAGTTTTTGTTAAACGATCGCTATGACTTCAATCCATCAACAATTTCCTCCATTTTTGGATTCTTCGTTCATCTGAGACAGACAAGAAAAGGTTTTCTTCAGGAATTCAACATATCACAAGGTGAGTAGTTAATACACAAATGGTCGTTTGAGGGGTGAAGTGTTCCTACGGAAAAAGAAAAGCAGCAATGAATGAAGGTTTAAGATGTTATTTCTCTGTCTGTGGGAAAAGAAGTAGAGGACACTAAATAATGAAAGGGGGCATTCACCATGCGTTCACTTAGATGTTTCGTTAGTTATGAGATAATGGCTAGCTTTGATTGGAAGACTGAAGGAAACCCACCTTAACAAATCAAAAAAATTTACAAAAACCCTGAAAAACCTGTAACATCTTTAACACCCTCAAGATTAGACTCATTACATTTTTTTTGTTTTCATTAAAACACGCACATTTACTCACATACCAACATGTGTCTTCACTTATTCTTGGTAATTAGACCTTTACTCAGGTAGACGTTGGGTGGAGCTTTAAGGGGAGTTACGTGAGGTCACCAAACTCCTTGAATCACTAGGAATAATAAAGTGGACTCTCTGCCCTCGCAGGTGCAACAAAGCTAATAGGAGGATTGGGAAAATGTGCTGTATATTCTGAGACTTTTTTAAACACGTGAAACTTTTAACAGGGTTCAGGCTAATTAAATGAGGTCAGGCGAGTTAAAAAATAATCCATGACGTTGGTCTGGGCAAGGTCAAAGCTCCAGTCTGTGATGTCGCAGTCATTTTAGATACCTACACATCGTCACCTGAATCTGAAAGAGGATCCAGAACACCAAAGCATTACTTTGAGCAGTCGATATGCACTTATCTGTTTCATCAACACACACTGAAGGCACACAAAGACACAGTTGGACAGATGAGTTGCTCTCCGCTGTGCTGTCGTCATACTATGGACAGAGCCAATCATGTAACTCATAATAAACACCAGGGATCTGCTGTTGGAGGGCAGGACAGATAATCACACGCAGGCACATTTACAATATGACACTCGTGCTACGTACATGTAGCATGCAGTGTGTGTTTAAGGCAATGAAGCTGTATTGTGTGTGTACAGACATCTGAATCCCTGCCCTGCTACGAGGTTAGCCTCCGCTCCGTGAGCCTTCAGTTCTCTGTGTATAGTTTTATAACCACATACTTGAATACAGACGTTAACATATGAGCTCCTTCTCATGTTAACCAAGAAAACAAACTGTCGTTAATAATCAAATACAGTGAGAACCAAAAGACAGTGGAACAGAAGCTAACCCAGGACTGAAGCTCTCTCTTCTGTTGTCTATTTCTTTTCACTGTGGTGACCATGACACAGAGGACAGAGACAAGGGGTGAGGGGGGGACAAATCTAGACTTTGTCCTGCCTAAACAGCCTCTCATGAAGATCTTTGGCCAATCTTACCTCCTCTACCACCTCCATTGTAGAATTGCTGTAGATTGCTGTTTGACGTCAACACTTTTGGGGGTGTAAGGGGGAGAGTAGAGTAAATGTGAAGTTAGAAACACCCTTTGGTTTGTTACTAAACACACGCTATCTCTAATTACCCTGGTGAATAACTGCGTTTGGGGTCCTTAGCAGCAAACTGGCCTTTTAAAGGAGCAGTGTGTTGAATTGGCGCCGTCTAGTGGTGAGATTGTACACTGCAACTAGCTGAAACCTCTCCCATGTGCAAAGTGTTAACTCCTGGCCTGGATTTCTTCGGTGTTCACTGCAAAGGAGGTTTTTATCAGGTGCTGAATTATCTGCAGAAGTCCTGTCCTCTCCATAACAAAACATTTTAAACAGTAAAAATAGTGAGTAAAATCTGTGTTTCTCCGACACACACGGTTTGCTAGCCCAGCACCTGCTTATGTGTGCTCAACTTTTTTCTCTGATAACCTATAAACCAGACGTTCAAGAGGTTTTTACAGGGAGCTGAATCATCCACAGAGATCTCTTGCTTTCCAAAACAAATGGACCCCGATATTTAAACCGGTAAAAATACTCAATAAATTTGTTTCACGTTAAAAGAATCCATCTTTTCTGACGCTCTCATTGCAGATGGTCTGCTAACTATGAGGGATGACACAAAAATGTGCAGGGTCCAATCTAGAATCAGTGTTTGGTTTGTCCATTCTGGGCTAATGTAGAAACATGGCTGTGCAACATGGCAGACTCCGTGGGCGAGGACCTGCTCCCTATGTGGATATAAACGGCTCATTCTAAGATAACATAAACATAAATCCTTATTTTCATGTGATTTTAAACCAAAGAAAACATACTTATCATATTATATTTGATTTCTGCCACTATATCCGTCTACATCCTACACACTGAACCTTAAAGATCAATAAAGCTGGTTCAAAAGTCACTGGTTTGACTTAAATATCCTGTTGTCTGATGTAAAACCCTGTACCCTTAAAACAGATTCACAGATGAGAGAACGCTGTGTAATATTACAACTGCCTGCCCCGTAAATCTAGTCAGGGGGACGCTCTGATATTTTTTTCCACCCACAGATATCAAAGGTCTACACGACATTTAACTTTTGATTGCATTTCTACCCAAAATAAAAACCAATTAAATGAACTTCTTCCTGTTTTATTTGGGAACCATAATGAGCAAAAATATGATTTAAAGTACATTATATGTCAAACAGAAAAATTAAAACAGGAGGATTTAGTGGGAAAAAGACATTCTGTGGAGGACTATTTATGTTTTTGTCATGCTGTGTGTGTGTGTGTGTGTGTGTGTGTGTGTATCCTCACTATGTTAAATGCATAATAAATAAGTCCGTCCATCCTATTACTGTAATTGGTTTAACATTGACTTTTGTTTTTAATGCAAATCCAACTATCCCAAGGATTTTCTTGAATGAAATGAATCTCCTCTGGCACTAATGGAGTCCTAATTCATCAAACAGAAACTTATTTCAAGGTAAGACAGGTGAAACTGCATGAAAATTAATCTAAATTATTTTTCTTTCAGCTGCAGACTTTATCGCCGACCGAAAACATAAAAAGAAGTGTAGCCCTGGACTAAACGACTGTTAAGGCAGATTTTTTTTTAGAGGAAGGCGCCTTATCTCTCTCTCCCTGTCCTATGAATAATGCAGCGCAGACAGATGTATCAGACCACAGTCTGGTGGCACCAGACATGGGGGGGGTTGAGACAGTCATCATACCTGAAGCGGGACTCCAGACTTTGAGATTTGTTTTCTGTCTGACCTTTTTAAAAAGCTCCTTATTTTCAGTGCCACACTACCCCTAATGAGATGGATCTGGGCTGTTCTTTCTTCAAGCACCTTCAGCTGAAATACTAATGACGTAGATTAAGAAAGAGGCGAGCTAAAGAGCAGCAGAAAATCTGACTGTCGCTGTGTAGTTCCTTTACACAGTCAGCAATGGGATGAATATAGCAACGTGGCAGCGTTGCATAATATACAGAGTGACAATGGGTGTTGTTGGTTTGCATTTAATCATATTAACTGCTTCAGACACATTTGAATATCTAACTGAAGAAGGATCCCTGCTCAAAATCCAATGGTGACTGATACACTCACTGGCCACTTTATTAGGTACACCTGCTCAACTGCTCGTTAACGCAAATATCTAATCACATGGCAGCAGCTCAATGCATTTTGGCATGTAGACATGGTCAAGACGACCTCAGCTAACAACAGGAAACTGAGGCTACAGTTCACACAGACTCACCAAAACTGGACAATAGAAGATTGGAAAAGCGTTGCCTGGTCTGATGAGTCTGGATTTCTGCTGCCACATTCAGATGGTCAAGAAACAACATGAAAGCATGGATCCATCCTGCCTTGTATCAACGGTTCAGGCTGCTGGTGGTGTAATGGTGTGGGGGTTATTTTCTTGGCACACTTTGGGCCCCTTAGTACCAACTGAGCATGGTTTAAACACCACAGCCTACCTGAGTATTGTTGCTGACCGTGTCCATCCCTTTATGACCACAGTGTAAATCTTCTGATGGCTACTTCCAGCAGGATAACGCACCATGTCACAAAGCTCAAATCATCTCAAACTGGTTTCTTGAACATGACAATGAGTTCACTGTACTTCAATGGCCTCCACAGTCACCAGATCTCTGTCAAATAGAGCACCTTTGGGATGTGGTGGAACGGGAGATCGGGGATGCTATCATGTCAATATGGACCAAAATCTGTGAGGAATGTTTCCAGCATCTTACTGAATCTATGCCGCCAAGAATTAAGGCAGTTCTGAAGGCAAAAAGAGGTTGAGGTGTTCCTAATAAAGTGACCAGTGAGTGTATAATACATTCATCTGCAGAATATGTTTCACAATTATACAATTACGCAGTTACTGAATATGTGAAAATACCCAGGGCGCTCGAGGTTGAACTTTTACTTTTTAACTTATTCTCTGATTAATGTAAATTAATGGGTTTCTGTGCCAGAATGCAGAGTTTTGTTTCATTTCGTTTATAACTCTGAGCTGTCACACCAAATTAGCATCACAGACATGGGATACGTTCACAACCTAAAACCCAGTTTTCCACGACACCACGAGATTAAAACAAAATTGTGTTCCCGCCTATTGAGCTCTGCAAAGTGTTAAAAAAAAAAAAAGTATGCATGCACAAATGGGGAAATACTCTCAGAAACTCACATGGTAATAGACTCAAACAGTGCATTTCTCAAGACTGAGGTAGAATGAAAATTGACAGCCAGACAATTTTATGGTTCAGCGGAAAAAAACCTTTGGTATAGTTCCAGTTAGATGAGCAACAATTTCAATAAAACAGTATTAAAAGTAGAGGCTCTTTTGAAACATTAATCTTCCTCCCTAAACCGATACTCCTCTTGCATTCAAATACGTGGTATTATAGGGTCTATTTTTTTTGACTGCCTCACTGTTTGGCTTTTACGTCTAGATAACACAAAGCCCCTGCTATATTTCTCCCACTTCACTTTTAATAAGACGCTGAAGGACATGTTACCTGAAGTAGGGGACTTGCAGCGGTCCTCTGATGTGGCGGAGCCCTCGTTGATGTCGCACAGACCTGCAGCAGAGATCACAAAATTCAATTAATGCAAAGTAAAGCGAGCCGAAAAGAACCAATGGGGGGTTCAGTGTGTGAGAGTGTGACATCACCCTTTTATGCTTTATAATATACTGCAGAGAAAACCTCAAGTATCAACTGGGATTGCTGTTTGCGTCTGGTTTCCTGACACGTCAACAGATTGACCAAGACTTTCTGCATCTCTTAATGTTTCTTCATCCATTCTAATTCCTCCATTTGCCGCGTGCATGTTTGTGTATAAATGTGTGTGTGTGTGTTTGTGTGTGCGTGACATTGTCCTGTGAGGCAGAAAGCCAAGCAGACAGCAGTCCCTGTTGGCAGAGAAACACAGCTGGACGCCTGATTACTGCTCGCACTCGCCAAGCTCTGACAGGTGCCAGCCCACTGCTCACCAGTCACTGACACCAGATGCTCTGTGTATTTACATGTGCACGTGCTGGTGTGTATGTGAGCGTTCCTGTGTCTGCATGCGTAGCTTATCTGTGCATACACAATCACAAACACCGAAAATATATCCCTCGGCATCCACAGCTTAATAATTCATCCATCAAACTTTTGCTTAAGTATGGGCAGTGCAGCGTCATGACACTGCGGCATCCTTGACGTGGCTGCACTGCCGTCGTCTAACACAGGGTGGCAGTGTGTCCATACAGAAGGCATCTTGTTTTCTATTAGCGGTACTGTGAGTCTGCAGTGGCAATGTGTGTACAAGGGATGGGCTGTGAGAGGGTGTGTGAGCGATTAAGAGAAAAAGAGGAAGACAGATAGACAAAGAGTTGGTATTTGTGTAGTCAAAGTGCTCCGTTGTGTATCAGCTTTGTGAACAAACCCCAGACGGCATCGTTTTAGATGCAACGTGCGTTGTTCTATGACTTCAATCGTTTTCACATTCGGATCAGTTTACAGCTCAGTTCAGGGACATTTTGGACCTGCAGGGTTACTGGAGACTCATCGTAATGTTCACTGAAATGCTATTAAAATTCTATCTTTACTCTTAGATCTTTACTGATAATAAACCTTGAATACAGAATATGACTTCACCTCTTAGTGCATTCTAGGAGATATTTTGCTCAACATCTCTAAACCTGTCTTGTGTTCGTCCACCTACATTAGGCTCCATTTACACAAGAGTTTAAAAGAAAGCTTCATCTGCAAAATGACCGTTTGTAGATCAATTACTGACGGCCTGTTACCTTGAATACCTTTAATATAAAGCACTTTTACAAATGAGTAGCATGCGCTGACAGTGACAGTGCTGTAACATCCATCCATTTCCATCTGCTTATCTGAGGGAGCAGCAGGCCAAGCAAAGCATCCAAGATGTCCCTCTGCCCAGCAACACTTTCCAGCTCCTACTGGGGAACCCCAAGACGTTCCCAGGCCAGATGAGAGATGTCGTCCCTCCAGTGTATTCTGGGTCTGCTCCGGGGCCTCCAACCAGTGGGACGTGCCCAGAACACCTCTAAAAGGAGGCGCCCAGGAGGCATCCTGATCAGATGTCTACCTCAACCGAGCCCTCTCAACGCGAAGGAGCAGCAGCTCTACTCCGAGCTCCTTACCCTATCTCTAAGGCTGAGCCCAGCCACCCCACAGAGGAAACTCATTTCGGCCGCTTGTTTCTGCAGTCTCATTCTTTCAGTTACTACCCAGAGCTCATGACCATAGGTGAGGGTTGGGATGTAGATGGACCAGTAAATCGAAAGCTTCGCCTTCTGGCTCAGCTCTCTCTTCTCCATGACAGTCCGTTGCATCACTGCAGACACAGTACCAAACCTCCGATCCATCTCACGCTCCATTCTACCTTGACTCGTTAACAAGTCCCCGAGAACCTTGAACTCCCTCACTTGTGGCAGTAACTCCCCCCTCCTCGGACTGGGCAATCCACCAGTTTCTGGCAGAGAACCATGGCCTCAGATTAGGAGGTGCTAACTCTCAACCCTAACGCTTCACATTCAGCTGCAAACCGCCCCAGGTCACGGTGTGATGTAGCCAACAGAACCACATCGTCTGCAGAGAGCAGAGATGCAATTCTGAGGTCCCCAAACCAGACCCCTTCATCCCCCTAGCTGCGGCTCGAGATCCTGACCATGGATGTCACAAACAGGATCGATGGAGAACATACGTGTTTGGGAAGCACTGAGCATATGCCTGGATTACACTGCAAGCATATGTGAGAGTTTGTGAAGTGAAGTTTTGCTGTTGTTAAATGTGGACCCCTATCACTTCAGTTCATGAAGAATCTTTCCCCTTTTGGATTCTTAGTTAACTGTGGAGGCATGTGAGAAAAACAGCGACTTCTTCATGAATTCAAGGTTACACACTGCGAGTAACTGATATACAAATGGTTATTTTGCGAGTGAAGAATTCCGTTAATATGCCTTGACGAGAGGTATTTTTTATGTTCTGCGAACTTCTGTGCAATTGTCCTTGATTGTTTCATTTGCCTTTAAGACAGGAACAGAATCTGCAGATCACAGTTCAGCTCAGCATATTCAGATGCTGAGGCACAGTTTTAGCTTAATGGCAGAAATTCAAAAACACTATAAGGGAAAATAAAATCATGCTCAGGACTTCTGTTTAACAGCTAAACAATCTGAGCTTGTGGGGCTGAAAGAACAATTAAGCACTGAGTGTGTGTACATGTATGTGGAGAAAGAACCAGATCAGAGTGATCTCCTGCTTAGCCAGGACTGATTTGCTAGGTTGCTGTTCAGCTGTCTAACCTTTGATTGATCAAGCGGCAGAGGCACATTGCCACCCACCACAGAGTCGTGGTTGTGTTCGATGAAAACAAGTTTTTCCTCGCCACTGTCACACAGCGGAATAAAGTAATGAATGCTTGCTCTTGGCTGGACTTGGTTTAAATTGTTGGGTCTCACCAGATTCAAAGAGTAAAGTCTAGACCAGTGGTTCCCAACTGGTCCAACATCTGGGTCCAGGTTTCTCCTTAGTCATTAGTTCAAGGTCCACGTAGCTCAATATATACAGCGTCATTCTTGGTTGGACAACCCGGTGAAGTCTGAGAAGTCTCATGGTGTCAATAACACCCTGGATACTGGCACTGTCCTAAAGTCTGACCATAAGGAGGAGGAGACTCACATCCTTACTGAGGAGGGCTTTCTGCGTTACACCTACAGACCTTTGATCGACATTTTCAACCAACGTTACTTTACTTCCATCCTATATCAAGAATGCAAAAAGAGGAGGTGCTCTAGGAACAACATGGTGCCAGACCCCCCGGCCTCTTCGACGGCCACGTCTAGCCCATGAAACACAAGATCACTTTTGGACTGCGACCCACCAGTTGGGAACCACTGGTCGATATGAAAAGTGTCCTGAGATAAGTTTTGCTTGGATATTGCACTATATAAAGAAAGTCAACTGGGTTAGTCAACTGTAGACATGGAACTGTTATGTCTTGTGGCCAAACTATAATGGCAAGAAAGCAAAACAAACTTGTGCTGCTGTGTGTGTGTGGTGAGAAAAGTTTTGACTTCTTTCTCTTGTCCTTCTTATCCCTTTTTCCTCATTACCTCCAGAAGGCTGTCGTGTCTTTCTTGGCGAGCGCGGCTGTCTCTGGTAGGGGTCATTGGAGCCATAAAGCTCGACCGTCCCCAGGTTTAGCACTACCGTCTTCTGGATGTAGTCCACCACCGCCAGACCGTTACTGTTGCCAAACACCACACTGGGGAGGGGGTGACAGATTCAGGGAGGAAGTGAAAGAAACAGGAGGGCGGGGGAGGGAGTCAGAGACAGAAAGATTAGAAAAGAGGAGAGGAACATATGAGATTTGATTTAGCTTTTAGGACTAAAAACACTGTAGTCAGAGCACAAAAACAGCTGGAATCTCCAAATTTTCCTTGCAATCATAAATCGTGTTGACAGGCCCAGTTGTCACTGTAGCCGTGAGCGGTTGCTGCTTGAATTGCAAAATTCTTTGTGTGTCCACTTTGCATATTTTGTCTGGGTGAGATGGTCGTTATAGATCTAAGTCATTTTAGTTTTCACCTTCAGATGATACAGCTTGATAAGGACGGTGTGCACTTATCAGTGTCAACAACAACGCTCCTGTTTGTATACTTACAGGCCGTAGGAGGAATTGAGTGCCAGACTTGTGATCTGCTGCGGGGGCTCTCCGCTCACCCACACTAACTGGACCACCAAATCTACCTGGTAACCTGCGGACTGCTTCAGAGGAGTACTTCGCACTCTGGAGAGAAGAAGAAAGAGTGGAATGGGGAGGAGGGACGGCGAGGAGCAAGAAAGTGAAAGGGAAAGAGACATTAAAAAAAAGGGTTTCATGAAGAGAACGACAAGTGGTGCAGCTGCAGCTCTGAAGCCGCTGTGTGTTGAGGGTCTGGCATGAGTGGCTGCGAAGGGATGATGGGGAGGCCGTGGCTGAGAATGCTTCAGGCGCTAAGTCTGTGCAAGAGTGCTTGAGGCAAAAGGCAAGACTCTTGTGTGCATGAGTGTGTGCGAGAATGTGTGGTGCTTATGAGAGTTTATGTAATCGGTATGTGTGTGTGTCATACTTGAGGCAGGGCATGTTGCCGCCATCAGAGTTGTTGCTGCTGGTGGAGGGGTGTGAAGGTGGGCCGCTCGTCTGAGGGGAGGCACCGGGGGTGGGAAGCGCCGATGTCTGTTCTCCCCCTCCGCCCCCGCCGTCTGGAGACTCTATGTCGTTCAGCTCGTACTGCATTCGCACCTCTAGTAGCTGCAGAGGACGACACACACACACACAGGTGCAAGTGCAAGATATTATCAGATTTACAAAAGAGGAGAACAATTTTCCATGAATTCCTCCGAGGACGGAGAAGTCATCGAGTCCATGAGCTGCATCCACACACACACTCACAAAGTCACTTTGATAATAGTGATAATGTGTTTGATGCGTGTGTGTGTCTGTGTATGTGTGTGTAGGCAGATTGAGAGTCAAAGAGGTCCTCCAATACTGAATATTTCATTCCTTCTAAGTCCTCCTTCAGGCTACTTCTCCGCAACCTCCGCCTTCGCACAGTCACACACACAAACACACACACACACACACACACACACACGCACACCAGCACCAAAACTCAGACACACACACAATGTTCATAAGCTCCTCTGTTTTGCATTCTGTCAGTCTCATTAGCCCCTCTGACATGTGGGAGTGAAGACTGATGGGTGGCCTTCTTCAGATTCTCACTCCCACCTGCCTCTGCCCTCCTCTACCTTCATTTCTGCGAGGTTACAGAGGTGTTTGACCTTGTGGGAAGGGAGGCTGTTCTCCTAATTACAGCTCGCTGCAACTGCATATCTACTGATCCACATCCCAGTCAGTGTAGGGAAAAAGAAGGGGCCTGAAATTTTCTCTGACACATGTATCAGCGCTCGCTGGCAGTCACACACAGGAAACACTTCCAGCAGGAAGGTGGCTGCTGCAAGGTGCTTCAACTCGACAAATTCATGAAAGTTTTTTTGCTGTGTGCCCGGTTTGTTTGGCAGAACAAAGGAACTGGATAGTCTGGACAAACTGTGCAGAACACATTAAGGGCCCTGGCTACAAAATAAAAATAAATTCGCAGACCTGCGAGGAAAAACACATCCCCGCACCTCCTACGCGCTTTGATTGACAGGTGATCTCTGTCTAGAGCCAGTCCAGAGCAACAACACCACCACAGCAGTGACCGCTTAGCAAGGAGAATGTTGCCAAAACTCTAAATAAACAAAGTGTCTTGCTGGGGTACCAATTTAACACTCCACCGCTCCAGCGATAAAAACAAAAAAAACAGAAACTAAGCATGTACAGTATGCGCGCAGCCTCTCTGTTGTAATATAGGAGCTGTGAGCATGTTCACACAGATTAAACAGCATTTCTCTTTACAGTGTGTCATTAAACACTGACTCCCATCACACCCCCAGAAGCACTTACGTCGCTATCAAGGCGGATTATAATGACAGTCTAGCTTTGCTTGTTCACTGCTCCGTCTGTTGGCATAGCAACCATACTGGCTTTAACTAGGCAGATCTTTGAGAGCATGTGAGCGCGTGCCTATGTCTCAGCATTAGAACAGCGGAGGAAGTGACTGTCGAGGGGAAAGAATAACAAATAAAAGCACAATGTATTCTTGATGGAGAGTTGCATCATGTCCCGAATTTGTGGTTGCAATAGGAGAAGAGAACATGTCCTCTGTATTTCTACTGAAAACTACACATTTCACCTGGATTCTAAAGCCTTACTCACCTGCACCACCTCAGTAGTTACTTCCAGCTTGCTGAAGCGGTAGATGATAACATTGGCTGACACCCCGGCCACACACAGCATCCGGCTCTCGGGGCACCAGGCCATGATCTGAATGGCAAAGGGGTCTTCGTCTGACACCTCGGTGCTGCCCTTGTCCTCTTTGGACCGGTTTCTGTCAAACACCTTGGCTGTTTTGAGCTTATAGAGCACCTGGAGCATTACTGGGGGAAAGAAAGGAGAAAAGAGCAAAGTGTCAGTTGCAATCCAGGAAAGGCAGACATATTGAATCTGACTCTGAATAATGTGAAATCAGAGGAAATGTAGTGCTTTGAACTTCAGAAAATTCATTGCTACTTCAAAACTCGAAGGTATACTTGACCCCTAAAATGACCTTTTGGGTATAAATTACTCACCCCATGTTATGTTAAATTTGTTAAAAAATAAACGTTTTTCCTGCATGCCTACGGAGTGCAAACCAAAAATCCCCAAACTGAAAAATGATGGATGAATTGAAGTTAAAGGGATCTTTGTTTATCATCTTAAAAACTATATCAAAAAATCTGCTTACAAACTCTCACACAACTTGTTCAGTACTTTCCAAGTCTTACTTATCCAGGTGTATGCTCGGTACTTCCCAAACACACAGCCCTTTGTGACAGGGAACTGAACTAATAGTGAAACTTATCTATGATCTCTTCAAAGCCAGACTCCACTGACAAAAACTGTAATTTTACCTCACTAAACACAGGAGCTGCTGGTCTACCACTTTCTAAATCTGTTTGTTTGTTTGTGTTAATATGTGCCTTGGGTGAATCAAAGATATCTCTTTAAAACACCAAAGACACAGAATAACACAAACTAACTGACTGAGGCAGCAGTGGACCTGCAGCTCCTGTGTTCAGTGAGGTAAAATTACAGTTTTTGTCAGTGGAGTCTGGCTTTGAAGAGACACATCAGCTTTACATTTAGTTCCCCATCAAAAGGGTTGTCTGTTTGGAAAGTACTGAGGAGACAACAAAGGTTTCTTCACAAGTCAAGCACAACACAGGGTGAGCAATTGATATACAAATGTTCATTTTGGGGGTTTAAGTATTCTTTAATCTAAAAAAAAAAACTTATTTTGTTCATATTGAATGTGTACAGGCCGGTATTCAAATTTAGTTTATTTGAAAAATAAGTTTTAGAAAAGTTTTTACAGTTTCCTTTCCTTGAGCTTAACAGCACAAAACAATAATTATAATCTTGTGAAGCATAAACAAAGCTGATCCGCTGAGGGAACTCACTTGCAGAGGCATCCCAGAACTTCACAGTTCCATCAGCATGCCTGGGAATTCACCAGAGGAGGACAGAGAAACAGAAAAGTTAGGAGACAAGACAGAGACGAATTTCAGTTTCTGTCCTACTCTGATCAAAATAAAAAGTTTCTTTGATTTGCAGCACAAAAACATCTGTACAATATCAAGTGAAGACACAAAATCGGATGTCAGGTAAATTAAAAACAAAGCAAAAAACAAATACTGACAAAGTACAATATTTTGTTTGGTCCCAAATCAATCATTTAACACCACAGATCCCCCATATGAGAAGTTTCACTGGTGATTTTCATGACCTCAGTAAAAGTTGTTAACCAAAACATATATTACATGGCCCGAAGTATATGGACACCCATTGGCAGACTATGAGTCATGGGTCCCTTGGCACAGATACTCAAAAGGTTCCTGTCTACTGGAGCAAGACAAACAGACTTTGTGGTGGTTTTCCTCTTTCTTTGTGTGGTTTTGTCTCTTTGTAGTTGTTATGCATCGTTTTGTGTGTCTTAGTAGTCGTTTGTGCCTCTTAAATGTCATCAAGTGTCCCTTTAAGGTAATTTGGTGTCATTTTTGGTCATTTTGTGTCGCTTTGTGGTTGTTTGACTTTGCATTTCGTTTGCTAGTGTTTATGGTCATTTTGAATTTTGTCCTAGTCTGTACATGCTCAGTAATCCATCCATGTGGACATCCCTGTAGGGGTTTGGCTATTCACCTTAGTTAAACTCACTGAAAATCTTGATGCTATGGCCTACAATGATATAATGTGCTTCCAAAAATCCTGTCCTGTTTCAGCATGACAATGTCTCTGTTCACAATGTGAGGTCTGTGAAAAATGGTTTGTCTGGTCTGGTTTAGAGGCCTTAAACTTGCATGCACAAAACCACAAACCCAATGCCGACTGTGAGCAAGGCTTTATCGCCCAACATTAGTGGTGAACCTTGCTGAGTGGAAGAAAATCCTAGCAACCAGGTACCAAAATCTTGTGGAAAGCCTTTTCAGAGGAGTGGACGCTGTAATAGCAGCAAAAGGCCCTAACACACCAAGCCGACAGTCTGCTGTCAAAGTTGGACCGTTGATGAGCATCTGCTGCCCTCCTGTCGGCTTTTTGTTTGGCCGAGTCGGCATGCTGAACAACGCCAATTTAGTCGGCACAGCGGAGCCCGTCACTGGATGAAATCACTTTGATTGACAGTTCAGCTCAGCACATAAGCAACATGAGCAAAGTAAACAAAGAGCTGAAGTCGAGACCAAAACACTGCTCTCGCATTTAGCTCTCTTGTTGAGCTCTTCAGCAGAAACATTTCGTGATGGTGTGTGTTCTCATTCGATGGTGCACAGACAGCAAATACCCTTTCATCTTTCAACACTGTGACCATCTTCCAGTTGCCATTTTTTGACCATCAGCTGTAGTGTTTGTGGTGTGTTCATTTGCAACACTTTTGGCCTAGATGTAGTTACATCAGACCATGAAGCAGGTGACCTTTATCCCTGCTAGTTCTCTGAGGTTCTGGATACATATGGAAGTAATGCTCAGATTCATTCAGTCATTCATTCATTTTCCATAGTCTACTATCCTGTTAGGGGTTGCAGGTGTGCTGGAGCCTATCCCAGCTGACACTGGGTGAGAGGCAGGGTACACCTTGGACAGGTCACCAGACTATCACAGGGCTGACACATAGAGACAGACAACCATTCACACTCACACTCACACCTACGGACAATTT
This sequence comes from Epinephelus cyanopodus, assembly GCA_026686955.1. Lineage (NCBI taxonomy): Eukaryota > Metazoa > Chordata > Actinopteri > Perciformes > Serranidae > Epinephelus > Epinephelus cyanopodus. The sequence continues at coordinate 16,646,655 of CM048925.1, read as the reverse complement.
AGAGTCACCAATTAACCTGCATGTCTTTGGACTGTGGGGGGAAGCCGGAGTACCCGGAGTAAACCCACGCTGACATGGGGAGAACTCCGGACAGAAGGGCTCCCCAACCCTGGGTTTGAACCAGGAAACCTCTTGCTGTGAGAGGACAGTGCTTACCATTGCACACTGCCCTAAATGCTCAGATGTCCACATATTTTTGGCTGTGTATTTTAAATCGTGTTAGTAACAGAATGTCCAAAAACATCCACATATTGCTAAGTGCCTAAAAATGAATAGAGTGGACACAGGATTGCACTCAATAGCAGGTGCTGAGCATGATGGCTTCTCCATTTGGTGCCAGAGAAAAGAACATTGTCCAAAAACAAAATAAAAAAAAAAAAAAAAACATGGTTCGGTTGCCATTTTTTTCCATCACTCCTCATTGTTTTGTTGCCAGTTGAGCTGAGTGGATTGGGAGAGAAATATCATGCAGGCTGTGGCACTCTTAGAAAGAGAGTGAAGCCTGTGCAGAATAGTAATCCAGCATGTAGGGGTGAGGAGAGACGGAGGAAGAAGAGAGGAGCAAAAGCCTCCTGGTGCCAACCCCCATACCTCAATGTCAGCGCGTGTTCTGTTAAAAACACCCCGTCTCTCCTTGTTGACAGCTTAGAGCGGGATAATAAACATTCAAATGGAGCGAGGTGAGCATGATTGGAATATAAAAAAGACCTACAGTAAATATTCCAAGACGAGCTCCTCGGCTGTGGAGACCTGGCGGTGCAGGAGAGGTGAAAGTAATTGAGTTGCAGCGAGACGATAATGCTAATGAAATCAGTATTGTCTTACCCAGTGATGATGATCTCTGGGTAGCTCTGTGTGCCTTGACCCCAGTTTCCACCGCTAATAGGCCATTCCTGGATAGACAGCAGACACACACACACACACAGTACATTAGAGCCGATGAGAGACCACAGGTAGAAGTCAATGAACAGCACGTCAATAGGAGCATTGATTCTAGAAATAGATGACATGATAAAATTGCACATGAGTGTGCACTGGGAAAACAGGCAGGGATCCTTTGTGCGCGTCTTTCGGCGCGTCCCGCAATTATGCACGTCAATGAGTGTGTGTCTCCATCTGAGAGAGCGTGTGTGCGTGTTGGCGGGGGGTTTGGCTTTGAACACGTTGACACATACAAAGGTCATCAGGATGACTCATGGTGATCTTTATGTGAGAATGCCCTCCCGCAGCTCAGCCAGGCCTTTGCCTAACACAAAATAAATAAAAAATACAAGTGGTGGTGGGGGTGCGGCAGCTAGGCAGCCAGTTTGGGTCAGTACATGCTGACATTTCCGACAGAAAGCTAGAACAAGGCGACAGGCAAAAGAACATGGGCATACATAATGGCTGCAAGAGCAGGGGGTCTGTCTTGGATGATACAGGGATAAGAGACGAAAATGAGAGGAGAGAGGAGGTGTGCGAAGGGAGAGGATGAGCGTTAGGTAATGTGACACTATTACAGAGGCCGTTTAGCTTCACGGAAACATTGAGAAATACACTTGAGCGCCAAATTACCTCATGCTGCATGAAGTTTGTAGCGAAGACATGTATGTTTGTACAGTAATGTGTCCTTTATTCAGTAACCTTGTTGTTGTCGGAGTGCGGCAACATAGTTGGAGGGTGTCGTGAGGAGCATTTACATTTCTAATTTAGGCATTTAGCTCTTTTATGACACCGCTCTCCAGAACAACACAAAGGAAAATTCCTCCCTCGGGATACTATTACTCTGTTATACATCATTAATCTGTGATGGGAGGTGTGTTCACAGAGTTATTTCATGATGGAGTAGTGCTGATTTATTTCATTTCAAGAGTAAAGCATGTCTCCTTCTCCTCAGGGATTTAAACTGAGGCAAACAGTGATGACAATGAGCAGGTAGCAGTTTCTGTGGCAAAATTAAAGCTTATTTTACAAAATATTTTGCCAAACATATGTATGTAATTTGGTTCTAATTATAGGACCAAGACTAACAGCTACAGTAGCAGCTGTGAGCTAAATACTAACATTACCACGCTAAGATGCTCATAGTGACAATGCTAACGTGCTAATGGTTATCAGGCACTATTAAAGGTTGACCACCTGAGCATGCTAACACTTCTAATTAGCTTTAAAAACAGTTGATACTAATAGTAATGTCCTCAAACTAGTGACTTTAACCTGCCGATACATTTTCCATAATTTGCATGTACTTGCCAATGTCACTTGAGTCTTTTAGTCAACAGTGCACAATTTTAGTAATAAATGAATGTTGCTGATATTTACTTGGGGTAAAATTGTGTTTTTCTTCAAAGAAATTCCTATTTTTCCTATAATTAGTATCAAGTTATGCAGGAAACTTTCCTGGATCCAAGAAACTTTTAAAGATAAACTATGCAGGATTATACTGAAAAGCAAAACTCGTACAGAAGTTGTTGCTCTCGATGTGTAGCACACCACCACAAGAGCGCTCAGGTGAGGTCAAGGCCTCCAAGCAGCAGGCATCCAATGCAGCTCCATAAAAAATATAGTAAATATAGCAAGGCGGAGCGCCAAACGACGAATACTTGCAGTTTTTGTAACAAAAACAATATTTTGGGAATGTTTTTATACAGTTCAACAGTGGGCATGTGAAAAAGGCATGTTAAAGAAAAAGTGCTTCAATTCTTTTTTAACACGCCAACAGAGGAAAAGAGAGTATTGTCTGAGGTGGTCATAATTAATGCATGAAAGGGATTTATTAACTCAGAATGCACGTCATGTGGTTGCATCGCGTCAAATCTGCTGGGAAGAAACTAGTATCTCATCCTCTTCCACAAATGATTTCTCCCTCTCTCTTTTTCCTCCTCCTTTGTAAAACTGTAAACCTGGAGGGAAGCCGTTACTTTTTAATTCTCAGAGTCTCAGTCCGAAGCCAGATAAGATTTTCCATTAAGATTACCACAACAGTAAGAAAGACACATCACGGACCACAATATGCAGCTTACAAACATAAAGCTTTCCTATATATTACCTTTTTGCTGTAGCCCTGTCGTTTCTGCCGCGAGCCAACAGAGTAAAGTGCAGGTATGAGGTCCACAGGGCAGTCGGCAAAATACTCGCAGCAGGTCACAGGAGACTCGTGGATAGTCAGAGGATAGGGGTTCTCGAATATGGGGTAACTGTTACCGAGAGGGCACAGACAAAGTCATTCTTAATTAAATTAGTCCGTCTGCCAAGACTCAGCGCATTAATCTCATTCAGTGCTGCATGCATACCATAGAATAAGATTTATGAATGGAAGTTATATCATGATATAAAGTAGAAGCAATATATAACAAAGATAACGAGCACTAATGGGCCAACTGTGACATTTCAGCCCACATTTAAGAAACAAAAGATGATGAAGAGCTATTTAATAAAGAGCCGGACTCACCCGTTTTGTGCAAGGTCGATCACCACTAAATCCTTTTCTAGAAGGACCACCACAGCGTAAGGTTCCTGAAAATCTGTGCGGGGAAACAGCCAGACAAGTCATTCATCACACCGTACGTTCAGTAGTGTTGCAGTTCTTGGAGAGAGAACTCCCCAGAAATCTGCAAACCACAGGGGAAGAATTCCTCAGACTTTACATGGCAAATGTTATTATCATATCCATGCCCTGAAGACGTGAGGGCAGGAACGCTTAACGCTTCACATTCATTAATCTATGTGATTTATGTCTGTGGGGGATATTGCTCTGGTTAAATATTTGTATCCGTCTGATCTGGGAGTAGAATTTTACATTCAACCTTAGATGATTTTCTCCTGTAGTAGATTTTAAACCTTTGAATGAATTGATAAAATTAATGCCTGGTTTCATTCACTCATATGTAGAACTTATGAGGCGTAACACTGGAAGCAGTGTAGCTCACCCTGCTGCTGAATAAGTCATCTGCACATATCTCTGATTCTAGTCACAGTTTGAAAGTGTTATAAGGGTCATGAATACTAACAAGGGAGAACAAGCAGATCAAGAAAGAACTTGAATAAATAGAGGTTAGGTCTGACAGAGGAAAAATGTGAATACAAACAGAATATAAAGACAATATATGCTTATTAAAGGACTACTTCACCCCACAAAAGGTAGGCCTATGGGCTTAGCCCTGAATGTCCTTAAATCCTACAAAAGCCGCTGCGTACACCTGACCTATGTGGAGCTGCTGCAACTGGCCCCAGGCCTCCTGTCATTCTGCCAAAGTGGCCCCCAGGCAAAGCAAGTTTAGTATCCCTGGTTTATGGTTTGACTGCTGGTTGACAGGCAGGGAGGAGGCTTAGTTATCTGTGAGTGTTGCTGTGCTGTAAGTAAACAGCTGCCAAAATTAACACTGGTCACACTGGTCATTACAGTAAAAAAAAAGCACCAGCCCTCATGTCAGTGACATCAGAGTTGCTACACTTCCTCTTTTCCTCAGATATGCACTCTATCCACCAGTGTGTGTGCATGCAAACTGTAGTTTAGAGAACAATCTGTTGTTCAGAGCAGCAGGTTTCAGGCTGTCAGAGAACGCCAAGGTTGAAACACTTTGACAACTGTTGTTACTACATCTCTCACTGTCCTTCTCATTTTACTTCCCTGGCGCTGGTCTACAAGTGATTCACCTCCTCCTGTGACCCGTTTTGCAACTTCAGATCACTGTGCAGTATCTCCACAGTATGTCTGGGAGTTGGGAATAACTGTAATTATGGCCACTTTCACTGCTGATTTACCTAAAGAGAAACTGATTACAGCCAAGGCAATCAGCAAAACAAATAAATAATCTATCTGATGAAGAGAAATTTTGTCAAAATTGTAAAAAAAAAAAAAAAAACAGGACATGAATGGCAAATTCACGTAAAAGTGTTAAATACAGTCTGTGGAAGGAGTTCTGGGATGTAGAGGCATCTCAACCTAGCTTCATAATACGAGCCACCCACAATCTCCTGCCATCTCCGAGGACCCTCACCCAACGGTACAGTGAATACCCTACGTGCCCCTTCTGCCCATCGCCAGCACACCTGAAACATATTCTCGTTGGCTGCAAGACATGCCTGACACAAAGTTGTTAAACCTTGCGGCACAATCAGGTGCTTAAGTGTCTAGCAGCTACCCTGGAGACCAGACGCACATCCATCAGTGCCCCATCTCCTCTGTCAATCCAACCCACAATTACGAGGGAGTAAAAGTAGAGGGGGGTGCACCTGGACGGCAGGTGTTGCGGATGAGCCCTCTGGAGGTGTCATGGGCCCATCATCCAACACCAGTTAGGGACGGTATCCACCTGATGACCCAAAACGTATGTGCAACAACTTACCAGTTTGACTCCACCTTGATCCAAGTAAGGTAAGTTTTTCTCCTATTAGTTTACCCTCCCATCTCTTCCCTCACCAAAATGAGGGAGTAGGGGGAGATAGAGTGTACGGCTCAGTCCAACGGGAGAGAGTTCAGTCTGTACAGATGCCTCTCCTTAGCTCTGCCTTCCCTATGCTCTTTCCCACTTTTCTAACCATCTAACCTTGATCCTTTGGCGCCCACTCAGAAACCCCCAGATAGCACTATTACCCCGCTCATAGTCTTAATATGCGCATCAGAGATTGGACCATTAGTCCTAAACTGAATTTAACTGTGAGTAGCACATCTTTATTTTCTTCATCTCTTTCAAATCTATTTGGCTTCCACAATAGATGCTCAAAACAGAGCAACACTGGAAACCGCAGCATCAGAAAAACTAAATAAATGAACCTTGTCATAAGAAGTTTTTGTCAAACTGCTGTTTCAAGGTAAAGAATGAATCTCCAAGCTTAACTTCACCTCTTAATCTTTGTCTTCGTCTGCACATTTGCACATCTCTGCTACTTTTATGCCCACACTAGTACACGTTACAGTACTTGCTCCGTCTGCCTACACTTTCAAAGACACTGGTGTGCACATTACATCACCACATTGCAGCCTGATCATCATGGATTATCCACCTCCTCTACACAGTAACACTGGTTTAAGCATGCACAAATACACACCATCAGCCAGACATGTATTGTGTAATCTAAAAACCCAGGGATGTCCATTACCAGATGAAATCAGTGCATGGTGACATCAGACTGGTGAGGAGTTACCAATATTACATAAGTCACTAATCCTTCCTGTAGCTGTATACATGCCAGATAACGCTGCACCCCAGTTTACATTGGATTATATAAACGCTGGATCCCAGTCAGCTCCACTTTGACGTGTTTTAGATGTTGACTCCTCGATACAGGAAATAAGATAATAATTTCATTTAGATGGAAGGCCATTGTGTTCAAAGAGATGAAATGAAAATGTAATGTTCCGTGTGTCAGATAATGAAACTGGAATAGGATCGTTCCCCCTTGGGAAATTTCATATTTATTACAGAAACACACTAACACAGGGGCGAGCAATCCCACATAATTAAAAAATAGAAAGGTGCGTGTGTGTTATTCTAATGCACTGACGGAAGGAGGATAAGATGACTATTCCCATACAAATATTATGCTGAGACATGCACACACCTCATGAGACACACAGCAAAATAGGCACAAATTTACCGTTGGGGTACGGCGTCTCACAGAGTGTGAGGAAGTCTACAATAGGATAATCCATCTCCAGCACAGCTGTACTCTTCCCATGCATTACTGTCAAGCAAGGCCGCCGGCCCACCGTGTCGTAGGACAGACCACCAGACAGAATTATGAAGGGCTCCCTGGAACACAGACACACACACACACAATTCAGCATCTGATCAAATTTTCCCCAGATATGACATTTAGTCATGGCCAGAAAAGTGTTTTATGCAGAACATTACAATGTCACAGTGACCTTGACCTTTGACATATTCTACATGTCATAATTAGCATAAACGTTCTTAGGTTATGGCCAAGAACTTGTTTTGTGAGGTCATAGTGAACTTGACCTTTGACCGCCAGATTCTAATCAGTTTATTCTTCAGTCCAATTGGACGTTTGTGTCAGATTTGTGGAGGTCCCCTCAAGGTGCTCTTGAAATATCATGTTCACAAGAATGAGACAGACAAAGTCAGTGACCTTGACCTTTGACCTGTGACCACCAAAATCGAATCAGTTCATCGCTGAGTCCAAGTGAAGGCTTTTGCCAAATTTAAAGACATTCCCTGAAAGTGTTTGTGAGATATCGTGTTCACAAGGATGACACGGATGCAAGGTCACCCTGACCTTGACCTTTGACCTTCAACCACCAAATTCTAATCAGTTTATTCTTCAGTACAAGTAGACGTTTGTGTCAATTTTTAGATGTCCTCTCAATGTGTTCTTGAAATATCATGTTCACAAGAATGAGACAGACAAATTCACAGTGACCTTGACCTTTGACCACCAAAATGTAGTCAACTCATCGCTGAGTCCAAGTAAATGTTCTCCCCAAATTCAAATAAAGTTACTCAAGGCGTTCCTGAGATACTGTATTCACGAGACTGATATAGATGCAAGGTACGCAATCAGCTCACTGTTGAGTCCAAGAGGACATTTGTGCCAAATTTGAAGAGATCCTCTCAAGGCCTACAAAAACATTATCCTCGCAACACTCTATTACTTCACACTGGAAGAAGTTGAACTTCAGCAAAGCTACCCTAACAAGAAATATTGTTTGCTTTGTATACTGTGAATGATTCTCCTTAAAAACAATGTACTCATACTGAGTTAATTCCTCTCAATCGTTGTTATGACCCACTAGAAGAGTGTGGTGGAGTATCTATCTGCAGAGATTCTGCCCTCTGACTGTATGTTCTCATTGTGTCTAAAAGGTAGATCAGATAGTCCTCTAATAGGAAGATCAGCAGTTTGATCCGCAGCTCCTCCAGTCCACATGTTGAAGTATCCTTGGGCAAGACACTGAGCCCCAATTTGCTCCCAATGGCTGTTCCATCAGTGTGTGAGTGTGTTAAAGGGGAACTTCGGTATTTTTCAACCTGGGCCCTGTTTCACCATGTGTATGTGTGTGTACGATTCATAGGTACAACTCGTTTTAAAATTGGTTCAGTATTGAGGGAGGCGGATGCGGCCGGCAGCCGCGAAACGAGTTATAACGGCAGATGTGGGGGCAAATGCGTTCCGTATAAATTTGCGCATTAAAAGTGTTTTTTTTCGCCACAGTCCGGCTCATATGTCCAGCGTAATCTCTGTCAACAGCATGCAAATCGTCTGTCTTGCCTTCACTTCCTCTGGGCTGTGTAGCGACATGTCACGTGACCTGTTGCCGGAGGTAAACAGACGAGCCATGCTCAGAGCCGGTCAGAGCGCAGTTGGTTGTCCCGGAGTACAGTTGAGAGTTTTGCTGCATCAGCTGAAAACAATGGTTCGTGTTTGTGCTTATCCGACTTGCAAGAACAGGATGTCGCGCAACACCCCGCACAGCTTTCATAGGCTGCCTTTGTCGGACGGCGAGATGCTGAAGCTGTGGCTAATTGTGCTACAAATGGATGCTAACACTCCTGTCCAGACGCTGCGCCTTGCAGACCATCGCGTCTGCAGTGCACACTTTTCCCGAGATGACTTGGATGTCTTCTCCTCTTGGGCTGGCAGTAGTCATCTCGGGAAAAGTGTGCACTGCAGACGCGATGGTCTGCAAGGCGCAGCGTCTGGACAGGAGTGTTAGCATCCATTTGTAGCACAATTAGCCACAGCTTCAGCATCTCGCCGTCCGACAAAGGCAGCCTATGAAAGCTGTGCGGGGTGTTGCGCGACATCCTGTTCTTGCAAGTCGGATAAGCACAAACACGAACCATTGTTTTCAGCTGATGCAGCAAAACTCTCAACTGTACTCCGGGACAACCAACTGCGCTCTGACCGGCTCTGAGCATGGCTCGTCTGTTTACCTCCGGCAACAGGTCACGTGACATGTCGCTACACAGCCCAGAGGAAGTGAAGGCAAGACAGACGATTTGCATGCTGTTGACAGAGATTACGCTGGACATATGAGCCGGACTGTGGCGAAAAAAAACACTTTTAATGCGCAAATTTATACGGAACGCATTTGCCCCCACATCTGCCGTTATAACTCGTTTCGCGGCTGCCGGCCGCATCCGCCTCCCTCAATACTGAACCAATTTTAAAACGAGTTGTACCTATGAATCGTACACACACATACACATGGTGAAACAGGGCCCAGGTTGAAAAATACCGAAGTTCCCCTTTAAGTGAGTAGCAGGTGGCACCTTGTACGGTAGCCTTGGCCACCACTGTGTGAATGTGATTCGTAGTGTAAAATGCGCTTTGAGTGGTTGGATGACAAAAAAAGTGCTACATAAGTGCAGGTCTATCCCGTTTTCTGTGTTGGGGTTGTTATGGGCCTGCACCTCTACAGTTCTCAGGTGAGGTCAGGGCTTTATAAAGAGGTAGCGACCAGGTGCCAGACTGTAAGCAGCAGGCATCCAAGGGACAGTGCAGAACAATATGCAACATAGCGAGGCAAAATGCCAGACGAGAATGAATCTGGGGTTGGCTTTTACTTTCACTTTGGCTGGCGAGCATGTTTATAACAGTAAAATCCGACATAGCATACCTTGAACTGAGCCTACCTTGAAAAAAAGGCAGTTCAAACTACTTTGTAAAGAAAAATTGACAATGTAAATGTGATATAAAATGCTAACATAATATAATACAAAAGGTCACATACCAGCTAAAATGCCACTCACTTGAGTTTGATACATAAAGTGCACACTTGTTCACAGATCATACATAAACTACAAGAAAGAATACCACATTATTCATGGTAAAGTTCAAGAGTTTTGCAAGAACTTGCTTCATGTCCCCGGGCTCCTTACAATTGTTTGTAGTTTCAGTAGTTAACTACACAAAAAATGTCATACAAGTAATTAACTACTTGAATAACTACGCAAATATGAATGTAGTTGAACTACCAGCAAGCAAAATGTAGTCCACTGCTCCGAAACACTGGTCTGAAGCACATGGCCATTTGTTACTCAGCTTTTATCCTTAACCTTGATGTCGTAACTGTGTTGTATAATTAAGCATATTCATACCAAAGCATATGTGCATGTGTGTACTGTATGTAAGTGTGTGCGTATCAGAGAGAAAGAGCGGGACCTTACCCATTTCTAGTGGTTTTGTACTCCACTTTGAGAATGGGTTTACAAGGCTCTGGCTTCTTCCCGTCCTTGGGCTGTTTTCCTAAAAATAGAACAAACACAAGTTCCTTTACTTTGCCACTTCATCTCTCTTCACCTCCCTTCCTCTCCTGTCATCTCATTTTTTCTTCTCCTTCCCCAGGAGCTGCACTTAAATTGCAGCTCTGAACAGTAGCCAGACGACAACAAGAGGCTATTCATCAGAGAGGATAAAGACAAATGCAGGGGCAGGGACATGCAAAGAAGGTGTGGTCATTAATGATTTACAGAATCCATCTATTCCAACCTCGAGGGAGGTCAGCGTGGAGAAAATGTGCACATCCATCACACGTGTGCCGGCCTAAGCATATGAGAATGCACAATAAGAGGCTGAATATAGTGAGCCCTGAGGCAGGTTATACAAGGCAGGTCTGTGTAATAAAGAACTGCTTTTAATAACTACATCTAAATAACAGATATCTAAAAAGACAATTAAAGGAGGACTTATAAGCCTTACTTAAACCTGTCAAAGGAATTTGCATAATTGCCCATTAAATACCAAACTAATTACGTATGCAGCAGTGGGAGAAACAACTAATTAAAAAGCCTGTGTGGTGAAATCCTCTCTGCAATCCCCTACACACAAAAAAACAGCTTCCAGAAACTGGTTAGAAGTTTCCCCCTTTCATTTAATTCCTTTTCTTTGTTCCTCTCTGACTCTCACGCTCCGTCCGTCCATTTGTTGCACTCACACACTCTGTCTAGTTCTTCCAGGCCCTTCATCTGGGCGAGCTGTCAGAGTGCTCTGTGGGGTGAGTAGGTGTGTGTGTGTGTGTGTGTGTGGGGGGGGGAACAGAGGAGTATGGATTAAAATGCATCTTCAAAAGAGCAGACTTGCTTTTTCTGCAGGAAATAAACAGAGCGTCGGCGCTAATGCATGCACGTGCAGACACAAAGCAAAGCAAACAGAGGCAGGACATAATTGAAGTGACAATAATCCTCTGGCTGAAATGGGGGAATGATGAGGGAGCCGTGTGTACAGGAGGGAGGCTCTTGAGGGATGGTTTCAATTAATGCAGAGCGGGTCATGTGACTGACGGAGGTGGCTGAAGGCGCTGGTTTCATGTTTTGTAAAACTTGTACTAGCCACACTACACAGAATTGGTGGCTTTTTAGATATAATAATCCAAGAAAATGGATCCATTTACATCCATATGCCCATTTTACATTAAGTCTGACATGCACAAGTATTTGTATAAGGTTAAAAGAATCAACAAGGTTCCTTGGACCAATAGTTCTCAACTTTTTTTTGCTTGTGACCCCTTGCAATCCCTTATCAACCATCATCAAATGAAGAAAAATTTATATTTATATTATTTATACCAGGACCAAGAGGAGCGAGCACATCAGGCCCGTCTTGGCTGCTCTGCACTGACTTCCTGTTATATTTCCAATTGATTTTAAGCTCCTCCTCCTTGTACGCAAAACCCTACGTGGGCTAAGACCGAGCTACATCACTAACTCCTTTGTTAACTATTTGCCTCCAAGAACACTGTGATCATCTGCTGCTGGTTCACTGGAGGTTTCCAACAACAGCTGGAAGATCGGGGGAAGCAGCCTTTGTCAATACACTCCAAAGATATGGAACACACTACGTATAGATATCAGGGAAGCTAGCTCGCTAAATAAGAAAGCTAAAAACGTATCTGTTTACTTTAGCATTTAACTATCTCTGACTTCCTCATACAGGTCTGAAACTCTTTCTATTTACGCTTCATGCTGCTGCAACTCTTAAAATCTTTACGATTTATAGGTTTGCAACTCCGAGTTTAATGAATTAGTTAATCAATGATTTAAACTGTTTAAAATGCCAGATGTTCCGATAGACTGTTTATCTTCCAATATATAACTTTCTAATGTGACGTTTAAATGACACACGAATCAGGCAACTACTTGCTTCTCGTACGATACGCAAATGTAAAACACATGGATCATGGGCATGGTAACTGTGGTTCTCCAAGACTAGTCTGGGGATCCCCATAAGCTTTTCAGAATCATTCAATATTATCATAACATCAAAAAATATATTTTTAAAATTATAATATATCATAATTAAAATAATTGATCATAATCAGCTTCTGCGTTTTATTGAACCTATGTGTGGATTATGGACACTTTAAATCAGCTCTTTTCTCTTAATTTGCCTTTGACATTTTGTTTAGGTAAGCATTACTTGTAGCTAATTAAACTGATGTCATGGCTTAATGGGTTTTCTGCGTTGAGATGGGGCAAATATTTTAATATTTGTCTAATATCATGCTAACACATTTCTCTTGTTTTGTTCTTTTACATAACCAAGACCACAGGACCCCATAAATATACTGTAGGCTACGTCAAATGATTCCAAGGGACAAACATGAGGAATGTCTGCTATCTTGTGAAGGGTCCTTGGTGGAAAGAAGATAGAGAAACTCTACTACAGAACACACCTGTGTCGGATCCCCTGTGTAATGTCTGTTGAGCTGTTTTATCTCTCAATACCCTGAAGAAAACTTATGTCAAAACGTTGGTAAATTATTTACACACTTTTTTTTTGCATCGTGGCTGTGTATGCCACTGTCTCCATTCTCACTTGGGATTTATCCAAACTGTATGTTTATATGGATTTTTTTATTTTTGAAAAGAAAGTCTTGCCCTCCAAACTGACCCACAGCTGTTATGTGATCATGTTTCAGACTTTCTTTTTAAGGCACAGAAATGGTACTCGACATGAGACGAATGCATTACTATTGCTGAGGGACTGAAATGCTTAACGTTAGGAAACAGAGTACGGGGTTAACTGATTACTGTTGGGGATATAAGGTTCTAACAGGAGCCACAAACCACCAGGTGACAACTGTTGCATTCAACTGTCATCTATTGTTGTTTAGAAATGAAGGCCAATGTTGATTAGATGCTTGCTGTGATGTTTGCCATGGTTCTAAATGAAGACAGAAATAAGATATACTATTTGCAAAGTGAGTCATTGAATCATAAATCTAGTCTTTGAATTGCTCCACATTAAAGTACAATAAATGTCAAATAATGATTAGCTAGACATGTACTGAAATATAACCTTTAACAAACTAGATCAGTCAAACTTGATCAAATTAATCAAATGTTATCCTTAACTTGATAGATTCTCAAAGACACATGGCAAACACCATCAAACACTCATGCAAAATGGAAATGTTTGAAGACAAAGAGAAGGAAGTGTGGTCCTGCCCTCTACTTATAGATTTAGATATTGGAGGAGCTACCAAAAGTTGGCCAAACCCAACCATCCCTTGATGTCCCCTTGAGGATGTGAGGAGGGTAAACTTCACCACTTACCTGCCCTTATATAGTTAAGTGTTAAGTTAAAATTTGGACCCAGGTCATAGTGTAGATGACGTGTATTCAGCCAGATGAATAAAGAGGCTTCATAATTAAAACTGTAAAACTGCAATACGCTCGGAGTCATGTCGGTGAGGACTCTCAGTCATCCAGGTCATGGTAATCACAAGTGCTATATCATAGGCAACTGGACTTGCTTGAGTTTCTTGAAGACGTTTCGCCTCTTGTCCAAGAACCTTCTTCAGTTCTAACTGACTGATGCTGAGTCACAGGCTTTAAACTCTGTGTGAGCGTGAACCTTTACAGAGTCACTGAGGTCACATGTGAGTGGTTGACCCACCTGACCATCAAAATAGCATCAAGAAGCCATCTACGTCAAACTGGAACGACCTTCGTTGAACAGAGGAGGTGGCCTTCGACATCACTTATCACCCACCTACAATGCAGTCTTGGGATAGCTCCCCAGACGACTCAACCCCCATTCACACCTGCTCCCATCTATACTAACGACATATATGAGGGCCAGGGGGGGTCAACGACTCCCATGTGACCTTGACAACTCTGTAAGGGTTCACACCCACACAGAGTTTCAAGCCTGTGACTCCGCACAGGCCATTAGAACTCAAGAAGCTAATGTAATGCTTGGAGTGAGACCATCATGCATCTGGCTGTGTCTGAAAACTCCGCCTAGTATCAAGGGAGTAGTCAATGAGTCGGTAAGGGACTGATTTCGGACACAGCCTGTGAGTGTGTGTGTGTGTGTGTGTGTGTGTTTGTTTCTGCGTGTAATTCCACGTCCTTACCGTGTGGGGTGATTGTCTGTATGGGCTTGCCCTGGCCTCTGATGTTCCATATGGTCAGAGTTCCATCTGAGTGACTGCAAATGAACTGCTTGCCCTCGTGATGCCAGGCAACTGAGTGGATTGCCTAGGAAACGACATGCAAGAAGAGGAGGGTCAGTGATTCAGCAAGACGAAGCATCGTGTGCCACCATCTCCCTTACAAGTTTGTTGCATTGCCGCAGCCATACGGCGCACGGTACGATGTTCATATGTGGGTTAAACACACGACTCTGGATTATACACTGCTTAACAGATGGTGACAGTGAGATAAAAGGGTCCGGCCCCTGACTCCAGAGCACTTCCTGTGGCATGAATGCATATATTAGAGGATGCTTTAATATGACCCATTTGCTGAATGCGGAGAAAAGCTGGAAATGAATTGGTCATTTTATTCAGGAATGCCAGGAGCAAGGTTTTATTACCATGGCTGTAATTTTAAGAATTCAATTTCATAAAGACGCAAGGGGAAAATGTCTTCAGCTCTCAGCATCACTGAAACAGCCAACGTGGTGCATTCAGGCTCATCCGGTGTCATTTAGGGCAACAGATTTAATATACCTACACACAAAAAAGGATGTAGTCTGTCTTGCTAACTCAAAAAAAAAGGTAAAAGCAGAAAGGGCAAACAAGAATATCACAAAAATTAAAGAGTGCCTCAGTAATGTGTATTCAAGAAGTATAACCTATAAGTCTTTTTTCCATCCTTAATTCTCCGCAGACACCGTGAAAACTACAAAAATAAAAAAAGATAAAACAAGCTAATCTCTTAATTGCTTTTAGAGTCTCCCATCAAATGTCCAGCATTTAGACATGCCCAACAACAGTCTCTCACGTGAATTTTCTGATAATAGACTGGTCCCAAAAAGTAAGCACAGCAACAGAAAACATATTCAACTGTCCATACAGGCCACTTAAACAAATATTGAAAACAGATAGAAACAAATAAAGGTGCAAAATGACAACTACCGTGTGCGCCTCCTGGACCACGCAGAATATTATTATTTTAGGGTTGTCTGTACTTCCTTTGAAGCCATGTTGGTTCACTGCTCTGTAGCCATGTTGGCGCCCTCTGCCGCCGTACTGCCTCAGCCCATAATGCAACAGGTGCGACCCCTGAGCTCTAGTCACGTGACGTATTACTCTAGATCAAAATAAACTTGCATAAAGAACAATACGTTATATACTGAACAATATCTTTAAAGGTATTATATTTAAAATCATTTTTAAATTAAAGTTTCTTTTTTAACTACCTATTTCTTATATTTTTGATTAGTTTTTAATGACAATGAATTTAAACATTAATGACGGCACGGTGGTTCAGTGGTTAGCATTATCGCCTCAAAGCAAGAGGGTTCTTGGTTTTGAACCTCAGGGTGAGGGAGCCCGTCTGTGTGGAGTTTGCATGTTCTCCCCGTGTCAGCGTGGGTGCATGTCAGCAGATGACCATATAAAGAAATCCAGCACACTAAGACGTCATAGTGTAGCTGGAGAGGAAAAAATGTTGGATACTGAGCGTTCGGAGTGATCTGAACCCTGAGATTCTTTCTTTGAGGGATAACTTTTACATATGTTTACCTTGTTATCTGAAACTTCGGCCTAATTTCATATTGAACATCCTTCATTGTAACACTAAAAGACACAAAACAAAACAGAAAAGCATAATAGGTCCGGTTTAAAAGAGGCTAATACAAACCATCATGTCAGACATTGTCACATCATTGTCTCTGAGAGAATATTTCCCCTGACAAAGCACTGGACTTGTGTTGGCACCTATTACTGATGCTGCAGGTGTTGTGGTAAGAACACACCCCTGGGCAAAAATTCATGTGACAAGCCTTATAAAACTGCTTTGGAAGCTGTTGCGAGCTTCACGCATTTGGCACACGTCATCGTATTTACTTAATGTCAGAACGTTTGCTGGGTTTAATTATGAGCTATGAAAAGGGCATCAATAAGCAAGGTTGCCCTTTACTGGCATACTTTGGGCATGACGCGTTTGTGTTTCCAATGATTGCTTGTCAGGAGATAAATCATTCTGAGCCAGGATTACAGGAGCAACAGGACGGTTGAGATGACGGGGAAGATGACAGAGCAGACACCGTCTCTAACTCTTCCCTGCCTTTTCTTAGTCTCTATTTCTATTAGCTCGTCTTTGTATCAATATCTTCATTTGGTTCTTTACTTCAACACTGCCTCTTAAAGGGACAGTTCACCCCAAGAGTGAGGAGGAAGAATATGTATTTTTGAGCTGGAGCCTATCCCAGCTGTCACTGGGCGAGAGGCGGGGTTCACCCTGGACAGGTCACCAGACTATCACAGGGCTGACACATAGAGACAGACAACCATTCACACTCACATTCACACCTACGGGCAATTTAGAGTCACCAATTAACTTGCATGTCTTTGGACTGTGGGAAGAAGCTGGAGTATCCTGAGAAAACATGCTGACATGGGGAGAACATGCAAACTCTACACAGAGGTCTACAGACGTTCATTTTTTACAGACAGTATGAGGGGAAATAATGTATTTTTTGAACATTAAAACATATAAAAAAAAAACATGTAAACATGTCATAGTGGAAACCTTAAATACAAGTACGAACCTTAAAACGTGCTTGCTGGTCATAATTACGTCCGTTCTTTCCATCTTGCACTCTTTAATATTCAAGCTAAAGCTTCACTTATTGTTTAAGTGTGAATCTGCCAATGGTTTCCCTCGTCGCCTTGTCTCACGTCCCTCATCTAACATAAATGATTACCTCGCTGTCAATGTCGATGTGAGCACACTCTCAGGTTAAGTCAATCTCTTCCAATTGAAACTGCTACTTATTTAGGTGTATATCAATTTCGCCTTCAGCGTGTCATTAATCATAAATAGTGCTGCGTGTCAGGCACGCTGAATGTGCTGAGTTTTTCAGAAAATGGTGAATTGAGACATAGGGAGCCCAAGCTGGCTCGTGCTCATGTGACACCAGTGATATGCTCACCTCACCACAACACATCTAATTTAATCTCTCCCAAAGTAAACTGTATCATATTCATGTGTTTTGAGGGGTAATGAAGCCCATCTATTGCTTGCTGGTAAAGCAGGTAATCCATCACATAGCCTTGCTTGGCCAGACCTTGAACTAACACACAGGCTGAAACCAATAAACTGTGGAGAACTTCCTGAGGTGGGTGTTTTTTGAATGCACAGCCTCGAGGAATTTTCAAATGTCTCATTATTTGGTTTTCTCAGTAAGACTGCAGGTCACCGAGACAGAGCTATGTGACATCATGCTGCAGAGACGCACTACTCACATTATGTCATTACTCAGTTAATGACTCACTCCCTGTCACTCCCACAAAGATGCACAAACGAAACATGCCTCAAGTCCCCTTTTTCCAAGTATTCTTTAGTTTCGGAGTTTCCTGAACAATGAATAACGGCTTAGGTGTCTTATCTAAGCTGACGGCGGATGTGAGTTCTGTAGGCAGAGTGACAGAGACAGGTGGGATGCAGTTTGTCAATGATTTGTTGCCAGAAGTGATTCACCGGCGTGCGGTGCCAGGTGGCGTGGATGTAGTTACAGCAGGTGTGTTGTATGCAGTGTGAACAAATTTCCGATTCTGTAAAATATTTAGCATCCCACGTTCTGGAACTGAAATGAGTTATTCTACACTGTGGAGGAAGTGTGTATAATTAGACATATAGGGCTTATTCTTGGGGATCTGGGACCTGGAAGTGAGAGTGAATGACAGGCCTTACTCACATTTTATTTATGGATAGATAAAGTTTTAATAAAGATGAGATATTAATAAGTTTGAATACCAGTAAGGGAGGGTATCAGACTGGGGTGAGCAAACTTTTTTAATACACAGGAAAACAGAAGGAGCCACTGGCCAAACAGCAGTAAATACATAGTTTTCAACCAGTTAAACAGCAAGAAAATCAGTGTGTCTAGACCAGAAAAGCATCTTTGTAGCCAGCCCGAGACCACCTCTTCAGGAAGGTCTCCCAAAATGAACGAACTTGAGTTCAACCAAATCAAACAGGGCAGATGTGAAAGCACCTTTAGATGTTCTTTCTTTGGCCCAGTTCCAACACACCCCTTGTCCCCGTCCACTTAGCCCTACCCATCTGTTTAGCATATTCACATCAAGGGGTAAGGTGTCCCAGTTCTTGTTGTGATGAAGGGTTAGGGTGAAGTGTCCGGACCACATGGACTTCCTAAAGGAGGTTTATCAGAAGCACACTCCAAACTGAATGTTGTGAGAAATCATCAGCAAGATGGCTGCACAAGCAACAAAAGAAACCCACAAATGCATCTTCTTTGTTCTTCACAGAGATTTAAAGGCACTGTAACAATTTCAGTTGTTCTTTGAGACAAACAAATTTTGCAGTCAAAAATGTGTCCTAGCACATGTGTATTTACCTCCATCAGCGTATCTAAGTACGTCCGTAAGCTCCGAAATTCTCATTTACATATACATTGCAACCAGTGTCTCATCATGTGCGTGTGCCATCTTGAAAATACAGGTATGTACAGGGACATACTTGAGAAATACGGAATCACCTTTCGCGTTTTCATTTGTCGGTTTCCGGTTTCCGCCTGCAGGTAGAGTAACGAAAAGCAGCAGCAAGCAGGCTAGTCACAAGTGCCGGACCATTTGAAAAAAGGCAAAAAGGCAACGTGACCGGCGATTTCAAAAAACGAGGGTCAACATCGGGGTAGCCCATCACAGCTAACAGCACTATTAACAGCTGTTAGCGACGCAGTGTTGCAAGGAGAGGGATGAGGTGTGTGAGGTTGAGCCACTTGTCAGTTACGATCTCAACACTAGATGGGAGAAATTCCTGCACAGTGCCCGTTTAAAATCTACGATATTCACTGTATTATCTTAGTTTAATATAATTTCAATGTATTATGGTCATTGTCTTTACAACAAGCACAACAAAAGAAATCCCCAGCATACTTATGTCTCAGCAGCTAGCTAGCATTACATTATTATTGCTAATTTATACATGACAAATCCACATTTTGACATAATTTCCATGTCCCATTCCCCCCATTCATGAGTCCAACAGCATAGTCACTACACTTGGTACCACTTCTCTACTATCAGTGAAGACTGGCAGGGTCGGAGCACAGGTTGCTGACATTAGCCTATGTGAACAAATTGTGAGTGCCCATGCTTTTCTATCTCCATCACATGAATGGCAAGTGTGATAACACCATTGTTGCCAAGGTCGCATTTGGCATTGACGACGATGATGATGAACCAGGGTCTTGAGGGTTTCAACCCTTTTGACTCTGCTCTGATGAGCAAAGGAGCACTTCAAAACTATGGACTGGGGGTAAAAATAAGAAATGGGATTGGACAAAAGCCCAGATAAAGGATATAATCTGCAGATATTCATGAAAATGCTAATGCTTCTCACACGTTTTATGGGAAGAATCCTTCATTCACCCGTTCTGTGATGCTGCAACAGACTGAATTCTGAAAATCTATCAGTGCATTGTTCCCTGTGACAGTCCCAACTGGGGACAATGCACTGTGCTTAATTGGAAAATGGGTAGAGTAATTGGAACACATGGTACTCATCATATCAAACAATACCAATTAAAAAGACTAATTTAATGATTTATTACATTAGGTCAGTTTCACAGATTGGTCTTTGGGGGATGACAGAATTTAGTCAACACTTATTAGAGTCACACACATGAGCAAGCGTGTTACCACACATAGACTCATGGACAGACACACACACAAACACACACACACACGTACACACACTAACTCACGGCAAAGTCAAAAACAAACACACAAATTGAGATTGGTGAAGGAAAACAGATATACACATAAACATGCATATCACAGCCCTAATTAGAATAGCTCCTGCCAGAGTCGTGTCGCACTGGGACACGAAGACAGCTTAGCCCTGAAGTGCCACACACACACGCACACACACACACACACGCACACACACACACACACACACTCAGCTATGGTAATTGAGCTCAAGTAGGAAAACATTCAACCAAAAAAGGCCTAATCTAAAAAACAAGCATTTGGGGGCAAGTATGTCAACAGTGATTTCCATAGAGCAATCCCTTTTTGTTTTGGAACGTGAAATCCATTCTGTTCCTGTGTGTTTTTTCTTGCAGTTACTATAAAAGCCCTGAAAGAAACAAGCCCCTGTACACTTCTATCTACCAATTAAGACTGTTTCCCTGTTAAAAAAAGATGATGCATCATCATCGGTTATGTCTGGAGCAAGAAAAGTTGCTATGTAAGATTACTCTCAAACTACTTTGGTCTTTAGTTTTGGAGTTTTATCATCAAACAGTCTTACAGAAGTGCAAATTTTGACATATTGGTGGAGCTAGATGAAAGCTAGTTTGCCTAAGGTACAAATAAACTACTTGTGATATTTAGACTCTTGCAATAAATTTAAGTTTTCGATGATTTTTAACCATGTTAGCAGTATGGCTCAGGGGATGGAAATGCTGGTCTGAGGTGTAACAAGTTTAGTGATCCATTGACTTGTCATCCAGCACTATCCTTAGGTCACAATTTTTAATCTGTCCAATACTTTGGTTTATGAATAAGTACTCACAAAATTAATGATGGTTTATTCAGCTTTAGCCTCAGCTGTAAATTCTTCCTAACTGATCTAACTATAAAAAATGAACGAGGTAATCATTATACATGCTTAACATCAGCTTGTTCACACTGTCACTGGACGCTTTCAAGGTGGACAAAGTCTTCATAGCTCTAAAACCGGACTTATTGTTTCTGTGCCAAACTACAAACAATTGTTCTTAAAACCCGGTTTTAAGGGACTTTTTTAGCTCCTACTTTAGAGTAGGTTCTCTCCCAGCACAAGAGGAACCCTGGGCGACGTAAGTTTACATTGATTGGCTGAACTCACGAGCCAATGCAGCACAATGCAACTACCAATTTTTAAAATATGTTAGCCATATAAACAACACAAAACACAAGCAACAGCTCATAACAAAAAATGGAAGCAAGCATGGACAAATGGGTCAACAGTGAAGTCCAGGCATTACTGAGCATATATGCAACAAAATACAAAGTAGGGCTGCCCCTGACTCAAAATTCAACCAATATTCGTCATTTAGGGCCATTAGTCGACTAGTCGCCTGCATGTTTACGATATTAATTTGAATATTAAATGATATATTTTGGGCGGGGCAACACAATGGTTTGAGTTGAAGGTGTGAGACAGAATAGTATCAGTAACATTGTTAACACTGTGCTACATTACAGAGAAATACAAAACTGTACTAATGAACCTTCATTAATATAGGCCTATATTTTATTTACAAGTGCACATCACACACTGAGCGAGCCGCCTGTTAATGACGCTGTGGGCAAAGCAGTAATGATTGTGCTAAGTGGCTAATGGGCATGTAGCTACTGACATGTTTCAGATGATACGTCATGTTTGTAGTCGACCAATGAAGATGAGTTTACATATAACCTTGGGTTCGTCCGTCACCTTCTCAAAATGATCCCACGCTTTGGATTTCCTGCCGGACATGTTATTAACTAGCCTGTGGAATAACCGCAGGTACCAGCCCTGGAAATGAGAGGCTGTACACATGCTGCATCTTTGACTGCCTGGAAAACGCAAGTTCGGGCACTGGGTGCTACTCTTGTGTCTTTTTTGTGCCAGCTTTCAAGAGCACAGTGGCAGGTTGTGTCTGAGATTGTTTAGCAACCTTAACAAGCATCCTGAAATCCTGAGTGCAGAGCTTCCAGGAGCCGTTTATAAGTGTGTGTAGGCCTATCGTCCGTGGGACAGATGTAAAGCTCTGGGAAGCCCTGCACTGACATGATCAACCTTTCCATATTTATCAGACTGAATATTTACAGAAGGGAAAGATATCTGTCGGCTGTGACTGGTTTGTAACGTGACTCCTGTCTGACTGCTGAGCATGGCCACTTCCTGAGTCTGTCCTTTCATGGTCCAGTCACATAGGTTTTGATTTATTTTGGCAAGGCGCAGCTTCTATGGGAGTTTAACTATTTTTTCTGCTACTTAGCGAACCATGAAATCTTGGCGACCAAGGACCTTTCTGGTCGACTAACATTTGGTCAACTACTAGAGGGCAGCCCTGTATAAAAGCAAAAAAGACTTAGGACAGCTTATGTCACCTCAGCATTTGTACTGGTGATGAGAATGGAAACAGAAGAAAATGTCGATGGTAACATTTAGCTTGATGCATCGATACAAGTAATTTTTACTCTGGACCAACAGAGTGAGCCGTTTAAAACATAATCTCACAATAACCTTTTCAACATCTTTGTTTTCACTGAACTACATTAGGAAACTAAATTGCTCAACAACTCTGGTGAGAGCAGTGTGAGCAAATCACCTTTTCTTAACAACGAGTCAACATTAGTATTATGAAGAGTAAAATCCTGACTGGTAGAGCCCCACAGAGACTGACCATCATATAAAGAATGGTACTCTATCCATCTAATGGATATTACGCCAGACTTGCCAAATGACCCATCAGCAATGAATTGTAAAGTATTCTCAACAGGACTTAGAGGGAAAGAAAATACTTCTTAATGAAGCCAGACTTGTGTCAGACAGAGTTTGACATTAATTTGTAGCATTTGCTTTTAATCTTCTCAGACAACCAGATGGGAGGGATTTACTGCACGTGGTCGGACATATCAAGTAGATTCAACTCAACTGTCCGTCAAAATAACTTCTCTCTGGCAATGTATTGTCCTATATGAACAACCTCGCCCATTGGGGACTTGACTTAAAGAAAGGGCAACTTAATTGTTTGTTTATTTTTAATCTGACTGAACCTACATCCAGCATTCAAGGTTGCTTACATAAATACTGGTGTTAAAATATGTTAATGACACAAATTCCTCCACAGACAAAGCAGTTAAATCTTTTTTGTGTTGCTTGGAAATGAAGTAATTAATGTTTAGTGTTTCTGGAAATAAGTTTGCACTTTTTACTGTGTTATGGTCGGCCTTCAATAATAGCCCCGAGAATTGTGTCTTTGCAACCCCACAGTTATTTTTTTAGTGTGTGTGTGTGTGTGTGTTTTGATGCAGATTTCGACACACCATGCTGCAGGTTGCATTCGTCCACACTTGTATATGTGCACAAACTCTTCCTGGTTATATCAACTACACCAGAAGTAACCAGCAATTTCTCTGGGCACAAACTGCTGGTCCCTTTCCACGATTTGACACAGATAAATGTAATATAATCTAATGTGTCACACAGTTATAATTCCCACATGCAAACAATGATGAAAAGGTTCCCCTTTTTTTTTTAGTTATATTAAATTGTGTTATATTTTTTAGGTAGAGTTTGCCTCTCTATTAGGAAATGGGTGTGCACAACATACTGATACAGTCAATAAAAAAATCATTCATAACTTTCTGGATAGGCCTAGTTGAATATTCCAATAATAATGTGTGGTTATCACAAAATCCCATGGCACACCTAGACTTGCATCATGGCACACCCTTTGAGAACCAGTGTTCTAAACAACAACAATGGCATAAAATGGCAATGACTATCATTTTGCATCCCTAGTGGTTGATGCCATCCTCTGCTCAGTGGGTAAAGAGTTCTCAGACCTCATTGTCTGCCTAATTTGTGGGCATTTTCGAATGCTGTTATTCTAATTTAAGTTAGCTGCTAACTGCTATCAGCTGCTCTTTAAATCTACTAGCAGTGGATCACACACATAACAGATACCGATTCGGTGCTGTTACTACCTCCACTGCTGGCTTTAAGGGGAAACAACTCTGTCTTCCCATTGCACTGTTGTACCTGTAATACAAGCAGTGAGGCAGAATAACAGTGTGACATTCCCGCCTTGAACAAAAGAAATAAAGAGAAAAAGTGACAGGGAGACGAAAAGGCAAGAAAAATGAGGCAATGTACAAGAGAAACAGAGTCAAAATTATATAAAAGGAAAAAAGAGGTATAAAATCCATTTGGGAGGAAGTACAGATAGATAGCAGATAGCTGTGATAAAAGAAAAAGGGTGGGAAGTTGGGCTGTAGATTGTGGAATAGATTAGTCAGTTTGAATCATGGGCCTTTTAAAGGTTTGAAACACGCACACACACACACACACACACACACACACACACACACACACACAAAATCCATGTATTCATTGAGTGAGCAGCAGCCACCAGAAGACAAACGGAGGGGAGGTAGGGAAGTAGGAACTCCGATCTTGCTGGGATATCAGCCATTCATCAGGGCCGGACTCAGACCAAGGTGTTGAGTCAGACGGAGCGGAGTGGAGTGGGGTCAGAGTGACGGATGCTCTCTGGCGAGCACTCACTGGAAACCCATACTGCTGATCCACAGCTAATAATAGACAATCCACTGATAGACACAGAGGGGGAAGACGTGCTCTCTCAGCTCTTTGAGAGCTTGTAAAAACAAAAGTTTTATCGCCTCTGCTGTTGGTCTGAACTCCGTCGGAAACTCTGTAGTTGTCTGCGGGCCAAGTTCCTGCAGTTTTGACAGCATCTATAACTAACAAAAGCCGCCTTAATTTGAGTCAGTTTCATTATTCCCCTCATGTGCACCCTACTCGCTGACGCTGTGCGAGGATGTTTCCAAGAATCGTCAAAAAAGTGCCAAGAATACAGAAGCCAACATTACTGACAAGAAACGTTTATCTCTATCCTCTGAAATCCTAGACCAGACTGCTTTCACTTGTTTAAATACCCCCAAATTTCCATCAAAACTAAAATATTCTTTCCAAAGTCTGAATCCATCACTGCATGGTCTGCTGGATTACTCCGCAGTTGAAAAGGAGAAGAGGAAAAGCTTCCTTGTTCACTACAGTCGACAACTTTGATACTTGGCGGCGAGCTTCTAGGCAAATAGTGTTTGAATGAAAGCACACAGCAGGAAAAAGAGCGCACAGCAGGGAGAATATAGTCTGCAATGGATTTAAGCTGTACAAACGTATTTCACCCTACAGTATTGTTAGCAGAAGCTATACAGAGACGGAGTTTGCACACATTCATAATGTGAGCGAGAGACGTCAGGAATGAGCAAAACATCAAATTAGACCCATGTTTCCATAGCAACCATCTCGATGTTGGACATTTGGTTCAGCCTTCACTGTCTCTGCCATCATTCTCAACTAAGACAGCAAAAGCCACCACATATCTCTTCAAGTGTGCTTTGGACACACACACGTCTCACACACCATAAAGTCTTAATGTGGAGTGTATCGGACCAGAACTGTATTAACTGAGAGGAAATCAGAAATGCTATAAAATCAGCTGTTTGCGTCAGAAGCCCTTCATCAAGTAAAATTAGTTTGTCAAGCACCATCAACACAAGCTATTTAAAATCACCTGAGAGAAGTTCACCAATCAGCAGAGGCCAGTGTATCAAATTACAGTTTACAAGCTCTTTAAGTGGAAAACAGAATATCACTATAGCTCCAAAAAATCAAGAAGGGTATATCAAATTAAAGGTTTGACATGATGAATTGTCAGGTGCTGTTTGTAATCACGCTCACCAGTGAAAGTAAAAGTCAACCCCAGATTTGCTCCCGTTTGCCGTTTTCACCTCAATATATTTGTCTCTTGGGTGGCTGCTCCTTATGGTCGAGCCCCCGGTCGCTACCACTTTATGAAGCACCCACCTCACCAAAATACAGGCAGAGGACGGAGTCTCTGCAGGTACATTTACCATCACACACTTTTTTAAGTAATGATGTAGAGGGAGAGAATGAAGTTTTCGGTGGGCGGGGCTTAGCTGGAGGCAAAAGTATCCTCCGACCGACATTAGCTAAAGCTAGCTAGCAAGTTCTGTTGCCTTGCTTTCGACATTAGAGGAAGATGATACGAGTTGTACATTCAGAAATACTTATTCCGACACATTCTGGCACAAACTGAACCGTTCGTAAATTTGGAGCACTGTCGGAATGTACCGTCCAGTTATCCAGAGCACCGCACTCGGAGCAGCAGAGCACCAAGCGGAGTGAATGTGTGATTAACTCAACCGCTTGTTAATTTATGTGGAACGATAACTCTCCGTGTCTTCCAACAACAGGGCTCTTATTTTAGTGTAGAGCGTCAGACTGAATTTACGAACACACCATGTCAGGTCACTCACTCTCTGGGACCACGAGTAAAACGTAAACACTGACCAACAGGGCCAGACCGGCCGACCCGTACGCTCTCACTCAGTGGATGGATGATGTCACATAAGAAGCTTTGCGGTTGATGTACTATGTCAATCTTACCTTAACGGTTTCCACCAGTTTTTTTTTTGCTATCAAAGCTAACATGAGCTAATGCGCCAAAAAAGTTAGCATTACGAAGAAATACAGCATTTCTCTTAATACCTCCCCAATTTCTGATGAGGTGGACATGATAAAATTTAAGTTTGGAGCCATGACTCCTTCTATTCTGGCTCCCGATAACACAACAAGACGACATATTAAGACTCCTATGTAGCCTACAGCCCTGTGGAGGAGAGTCGTGATTTGCCTCCAGCTAATAAAATGACGGTATTGTGATGTCGGCCTTAAAAGGGTCATTTCAGCCTGTTTCTTGGCGGCCAACTGCTCTCGCTCAATGCTGGATCAATTTCAAAAGCTGTTGTTCTCATTCATCACTTAGACACTAAAACATGGTAAATTGGGTCAGTTTAAGTGAAAATCACGCCACAATGACATAAGGATCATTTTAACTATGTCCACACGACCCATCCATACCCTCTCACAGCCCTGCTGTGTTCACACTCCACAACATTCACTCTTTAGTCCATTTAATTAGAGTTGGCTACAGCCCTGTCCACTACAGTAATAACAGAGAAGTCATGGCCTGATCACATCCACATTTCACTGGTGATGCCACACAGGAGAACACGAGGGTTGTTTTCAGTGCCCCTGAAGGCTGATCTGGGGCCGAATTAAACTTTGAATATTTCTGACTCTAATAACCATTTGGATGTGTTAGCCGGGGGAATAACCCCACGGCATTCCAAAAGAGAGGAAAGAACGGCTGTGCGGTGCAGGCCTCTTTCTCTTCGTCAGTGTGAATCATATAGCGAGCGAAATGAGGAGCCGCTCCCGCCCACTCAACCCCCGAGTCTCTGGAGAGGTGTAACTGTAGGGGTTTGGAGAGAAGAGATGAGCTCCCTTGGGAGATTCAATACGAGAGACTGTAATGCCCTAGGAGCAGCGGGAGGATATTAGCTTATCTGAGAGAGCGAGACAGAGAGAGAGGACCGTACAGATTGAACATACAAAATCCACTCCCATTTTTGTGTCCATGTAGTCCTCGGTGACTCTTGTTATCTCAGCGTGCTTACAGCACCACACCACTGCCAATGAGGTGAGCACCAGCATGAGTGTTACAATAATCTCATTATCTTAAACAGGCGGTTTGGCTCTGTGTCTAAGTGCTGCGGACACCACTGTATGACCGCGTGTGTGTGTGTGTCCACATCTATTTAGTCGGCTTAAACCTCAGCGACAAGTTTATGAATGGCATCTCATATAAGCAGACTCATGGAGTTAATGTACATGGAAAGATTCTCCAAAACCAGCATAAAATAGGCTGTCACATTTTATCACATCCATGATAGATAATAAAAACAATTCAAATACAGCGACGACATTACTGGAAACAAGACTTTGTATAAAAACTAATCAGGTAATAGATAACAGGCGTGGTCTGGGTTTTACACATGCAAGGTCCAGAGAGGATCCGAGCAGCTCTGACACTGTGTCTCTTTTTTTATTGTCGTGTCGTCTTTTATTTATAGACACACACTGTTGCCTCTGGGGACGCCAATAAAGCCACATGACTCAGTGCTTTAAAGAGGTGGACCTTTTACAAAATGCTGCCCCTTTTTTACAGCTGCAATATGCAAGCGCAATCACTGTGCAACCTTGCAGCATCACTCCAGAGACATCAACACATGGCACTCCACTGTATAAATCATGACATTGTTAAAACATGCATTTCACAAATTGTTGTTCTTTGTAAACGGCACTACTCGAGTGACAAGCAGCTTCAGCTGTGACGGCAGCACCAGCAGAAGAGAATGTTTTTATATCGCGAAGACAGATTCATACTTTCTAAAGAAGCAACTAACGTCAAAGGAAAAGTTCAGCATTTTGGGAAATATGCTTATTTAAGAGTGATACCAGCCTCATGTCTGTATGCTCAATCCTGGGTCCTCAGCAGGGGGTCTGCGACCTCCAGGGGGTCCTCAGAGTTACTGCAGGGTGCCGCTAAATTATTCTTTGATTTTTTTTTCAAAGAAATTTTAATATGTCTGAAAATACTCATTAATATGAATCCAACATATTAGCAAAGCTAAATCAGAATATTCACAGAAAAACATTTAATTTACAGTACTCGACATTAATAGAGTGCTGCTTGGATGATGTCTGCCAGTAATAAGCTCTGTGGCATACAAATGTTTATGATACTTACACGTTTTGTTCCCCAAGATAATCACAAATGAACACCATGTTCATAATCATTAAAGCCTAAATGCAATTGCCAGGAGTAAAAGGCTAACGTTAGGCTATAAACAAACTACACTATGGTTGCATGACCTAATGTCACCACCATAACAAGACTGTAAAGCTATGTTCAGCATGGCTCAGCGTGATGACACTCTGTCGTCTCATTTAGCCACTTGTTAGCAACTACTTTTTTTTAAGACACGTAGAAGCTTCAAAGTTCAGAAGTCAGATATTTACTGGTGTATTTTATGTTGCAGAACAAAACGTGAACATTTCTTTAACTTGTGATAAATGCTAACTCATGCCTTGTTTATGTATGTGACTGCTGTCTGTAGATTCCAAAATTTATGACCTGCCAGGTACGTGGCGTGTTTTGTAAAATATTTAATTAAAAAGATGTATGAACGACTGAATGATTCATGATGACGATCTGACTGAATATAATGTATAACCATAGCAGAATGTGTTAAAACTAGATAAGCAAGTTTTGTTTAATCAAACAAACTCATTTGACAATAAACACAGGCAACTGAATCAAAGGAAATAGCTCAGCTAGCACACGGTCTTAGGGTCTCTCCGAAATCCACCACAAAAGTTCAATTATTTTAATGTGCTTGCGGCAAATTCAAGACGGAAATACAAGGAAGGGGAGGAGCTTCGCAGGCACATCAGACATAATGGAGTTTCCCATTGGAATAAATGGACATTCAGTTTGTCGTGTCTCCGTACACATAAGTGGAAACAAGGCATCATTTCCAGGTTTTAGGACTCATTCCTGGTGGACGCTACGATGGGCTATCTGTTTCCCATGTGTCTTCGTGAAATTGTGTAAGCTAGCTAATGCTTAATCATCTGCGGCACTCATCGTTAATGGCGAGGTGAACTAGTGAGCTAACATTAAAACGTCTCACGGCCAATTAGCTCTATTGTTATTCCAAGAATGTTCACATTTTGGAATAACAATAGACTGTTCTGTAACTTTTCAAACAACTGGTGATGCAACCAGGAAATCCTCCACAGATCGGACCGTCCCATTTCAAAAATTGTTTGATTTGGCTGATGCGTCCTTCAAAGGCTGCAGCCCCTGAACTGAGACCCAGCTACTCCCCTAAATATAAAACTACAGCCAGTAACCGGCTAACTTAGCATAGCAACTCAGCAAGACTGGAAACAGGGCAGATCAGTTAGCCCGGCTCTGTCCAAAGGTCACAAAATCCGTCTTTGAGTATCTCTAATTAAAAGTTTGTTAGGGAATTACTTTGATGAGCGTCTTCATTCTCCTCATAGCTGGATAGCACAAATCCAGTTAGTGGATCCTGTTAGCGCTGGCTGTAAAACTCTGGCAAGCCACACTTCATCTTCATTAAACTGCACATTAGAGCTGTTATTTCCCATACAGACTGACCTGTCCCCTTCTATAGCTATACTGAGATCAAACAGGAAGTAGAAAGTCATATTTCTTCCCAGTCAGCACTCTTTTGATACCTGCAGATGAGAGAGGATAGTAACATACTGAAGTGTGTGTCTGTGTATTGTGTGTGTGTGTGTGTGTGTGCAATGTGAGTACACATTTTGAACTCACAAGCTCCGTCTATTGTAGGAAAATATCTCGTATTCTAGGTTTGTTCTAAGAATAACCTCTAACACACACACACACAACTGTATACAGTTGAGTTCATGAATATGTGATTTAATTCCCAGTTTTTGTATTAAAAGATACTCTGCGGATCAGAAGTGGGAGGAATGACTGAAAGCCGTTAGAGAAGAAAGGAAATAGGGGAGATTTGCCTACCTCATCGTAAGTGTAGCGATAGTCGGCCTTCTTTGATTTCAGATCCCACAGGACCACGATCCCAGACTCAAATCCAATTATAAGCTGGAGAGGAAGAGCGACAGGCAGTCAGTGAGATAGGTGGGAGAGATGACAGAGAGGAGATAGAATAGACCCCATGATGGGCGGAAAAAGAAGTAATACATTTGACATTCTCGCACAGCATGAAAGGAAGTCAGGTGTAAGCAGACTACGGTGGCTCAGGAAGAAACCTGCGCGCCCCGGTTCACGAGAGAAGGTGACAGAAAATCCCAAAAGATTTTTTTTAGAATATTAACTGTGTGTTTTTGGAGAACTTATTCACTGAACTTCAAATATGTGTCACCAAAGCAGATCATGAGAACGTGACGGGCCCTGTTTTAACTGTGCTGTGGGAATTATCCAACAAAGCTTTAAGTCGTGTGTGTTGGGACAATGACACTGTATTCAAGTTTTATTTGTGACACAGTATGTTCTGTGTAAAAAAAAGTGAACATGCACTCACTGGCCACTTTATAGGTACACCTTGCTAGTACCACTCTCTTCGTGGCATAGATTCAACGAGGTGCTGGAAACATTCCTCAGGGATTTTGGTCCATATTGACATGATAGCATCACACAGTTGCTGCAGATTTGTGAGCTGCACATCCATAATGTGAATCTCCCGAGTCCACCACATCCCAAAGGTGCTCTATTGGATTGAGCTCTGGTGACTGTGGAGGCCATTGGAGTACAGTGAACTCATTGTCATGTTCAAGAAACCAGTTTGAGATGATTTGAGCTTTGTGACATGGTGCGTTATCCTGCTGGAAGTAGCCATCAGAAGATGGTACACTGTGGTCATAAAGGGATGGACACGGTCAGCGACGATACTCAGGCAGGCTGTGGTGTTTAAACCATGCTCAGTTGGTACTAAGGGGCCCAAAGTGTGCCAAGAAAATATCCCCCACACCATTACACCACCACCACCAGCCTGAACCGTTGATACAAGGCAGGATGGATCCATGCTCTCATGTTGTTTCTTGACCATCTGAATGTGGCAGCAGAAATCCAGACTCATCAGACCAGGCAACATTTTTCCAATCTTCTATTGTCCAGTTTTGGTGAGCCTGTGTGAACTGTAGCCTCAGTTTCCTGTTGTTAGCTGACAGCAGTGGCACCTGGTGTGGTCTTCTGCTGCTGTAGCCCATCTGCTTCAAGGTTGGACAAGGTGTTGTTGGTTCAGAGATGGTCTTCTGCACACCTTGGTTGTAACCAGTGGTTACTGCCACATGAATGGCTGATTAGCTATTTGCACTAACAAGCAGTTGAACATGTGTACCTAATAAAGTGGCCGTTGAGCACTTGGTAAAAAAGCAAAACAAATCACAGTGGCACACGAGACAAGTGGCTTGGCAAGTATAGAGAGTGAATGTGGAGAGTAAACTGTGTGATACTGTGCCAAATTGTCATTAAAGTAACATGTTGCCGTTTGTGAGCGTGTGAAGTGTAATGCTGTTGGTGGATTTACTGTGTGACAGCTAAAGGAGACAGGATGACATACGCTATCAAAAACAGCACATATGTATGTAGAGTTTGCACGTATTTGCATGTGTGGGCAGAGAAGGGTTGTCCTTTACCTTTCCCTCATCCATGGGGTTGTCGCTTATGTGGACAACTGGTCCAGGGTGAGCCTTGGAGGACCTTTGAGAGAGACAAACAGAGAGACATATCAGGAGTGGTCTTCGCTTTAAAGAGACAGTTCAACCCGAAATAAAAAAAACAAACATGTTTACTCTTATCTGTGGGGCTATTTATCTGTTTGGATTGTTTTGGTGTGAGTTGCCGAGTGTTAGAGATATCAGCCATAGAGATGTCGGTGGTCTACCTCTGAGCCACAGCTCTGCCTGCGTACTGCTAATGACTATTAACCGGAAGATTATTGTCCATGAGTAGATGCACGCTTCCTTCTGCGGTGATACACTTGATGGGTGTAATTCGGTGGAAAGAAAGTAGTTCCTACATGAACTGCTCACAACAGGGTCTCTGGATTATCTTGAGTAACTAAGTTATCTAGTTCCATTTTATTCAAGATGAGGAAGGTCAATATCTCCAACACTCGGCAACTCACACCAAAACAATCTAGATGATGAATAGCCCTACAGGTGAGAGGAAAAATGACATATTATTGATTTTGAGGGTGAACTGTCCCTTTAAGTTGTAATGCAGCACTCACACATCCAAACCAGGCAATAAAGCATATAGTTCACCCCCATCTCAGAGTGATGTATGGAGAGGGTTAAGGTGGAAAGCAAGTGTCTTTGAACCTGCGGAAAGGGTCCGCCGAGGAGGACAGAGCTGCCAATCACTCCGAGGCTCTAAAAGGCTGTTCAAAGACATAAGCTCACTTAAGGTTGTGATGGATGGCTCTGTCAGGCCGGGCAGTCCCCAATGGCTATGTGTGTGTGCATGCGTGCGTTGGTGTGTGTGTGACCATTTGCATGTCAGTGGAGACAGCACAAAATGCTCCGCCGCCCCCCCACCCCCATCCTGTCTGTGCTTTACCCTCCAGACAGCCTTATGTCAAATCTCCTCGCTCTGCGTGCCACGTGGCTGCAGAATTTACCTAACCTCCCCTGCCTTTAAGAGATGATGTGGGTGCTGCGGAGCGCCAGGGAAGGTCACAGCTGAAAAAGAGTGACTGTGAGGTGCCTGAAACATAACCCTAATACCAGGGAGCAAGGGCAGGGATGCCTGACAAGGGGAGGAGAAGCGAGGAGCTGCAACCAAATGTAAGTAATGCAGAGGGAGGGCAGGAGTTTTATATTCATCCGTGAGTCTGACAGTGAAGGACGAGACATGCTGGTGATAATATAAAGCAGGGCTGCACGCTAGATTGTTTCAGTATCAACATTGCAATGTGCAAAAAACACAGTTCTCATTTCCCACAACTAATGTAACCGGCCAAGCCTTTTCCTTATATATTACACATATTACACTGTCCAGCTGGCTTAGGAGCATGACCTATATATCTGACTGCTTCCCAGTGGGACATAACTTGGACGTCTGCTTTGAGATCTTCTAAATACATGAGATGTAGGATTATATGATATGAGATTCTGTGCAGAGCATATATTACTCATGTGAGATTATCCAAGATGGATGACAAACGTCAAGACGTATGCTGGCATAATTCTTTATCCCATTTGCTCTGGGACCGTCCAGTTGGTAAAACACTCTGGTTAGAAGTGATATCTCTTATGTCAGAGTTTTTCAATGTCAGTTTCCCAGTGTGCCCCAAAGTGTGCTTGCTGGGCCTGAAATAGGACAATAATGTTCGAAGCACTTTCGAGCGCCTATGGACACTGCACTGTCTTGTTTTTTTAAAAAATGTAATGCCACTGGTGACAAAAAAAACAAACGCTTGCTGCGGCCTTTTTATTGTTGCCTGGCAACCACAGACTCACCTCCTAATTCTAACCTCGTGGAATCAATGTACCATTTATTTATTACACAGTATCTAGTTGCTAAAATGTTGAGGCAGAGGGTACTTGCTGTAGCTCTGGTTGAGGGTGAGAGGCTGCCAGTAAATAGTTTGTTGCTCACAGGGAAACAGATCTGTGTGGGTACATGAGACCCTAAAAAAGAGGGTGGAGCATGGGGAGCACCATCAGTTGGTCCAGGAGCTTCACCTCCATGGCTGTTTCCAAGCATATTTTAGGATGACTTGGGGGCAGTTTGACAACCTGTTGTCTCTCATCGGGCCGTATAGCTCTGGGTATCCAGCAACTGCTACCACCAGTTTCTCCTCCATTGTTTACCAACTGTGACCTTGTTGTCGTGACCACCACAGAAGGTCCACCCCTCTAATGGGGGGCAATGGCGAAAAAGAGGACGAAGATGTTTTTTCAACTTGAGGAGTCCAGACTGCTCCGGCAAAAACTCAAGGCAGCTAGAGCGCAGAAACGCAAGGCAGGTCGCAACACAAAAACACAAGCAAAAAGCTCCATTCTCATTTAAAACAATTACAAAAAGACGCCTCCAGCTGATAAAACACTTTCTGTCTTCAGAGTCTTCTGTCAGGTCTGTTTGATGAGTTAACGTCTCATTTTGTCAGCCTTATTTTTCAGTAGAGTTAGGTGTTGTTGACGTCTTTTAAGCACCCAATAACTCAGATTCTTTTATCTTTAGCCATTTGCTTTGTCAAATTTATTTTTGGGGAAAACAAACCCACCTTTTTTAACTTTAAACCTGTGTTTTTTGAGCTTTGGCTGCTCGGTCCATGACATCATTATTCTTAATACTGCAGGGAGAAAAAAAAAATCACATCATTTTTTCCCCAAAATTGTGAAAAAAAAAAAAAAGTCCAAATATAAAGTATAAAAACTGTCCAATCAGAAAACATGTTTTGGATTGAAATCTATAAACAGAGGATTAATGTAAACTCCTTTTCTGAAGTTTAGCCCTGAATATCTGCACCACTGTGAGAAAAGCAAAGGGCCGAAGAAGGGAAGCATCCACAGCAACGTACGTGTGTGTGTGTGTGTGTGTGTGTGTGTGTGTGTGTGTGTGTTAGAAGGTAGCAGTTTGTGGGCAGGCAGGCAGTCAGTCAGTTGTCTCTATATTTAGCCTGTTTGTGCCGGAGCCTTATTACCTAAGCTCTGCTGCAGCTGGAGCTGTTGATTTATCTAATCCCCCTCCGCTGCCCGTCTCTCAGCTAACAGTCGTCCACAGCACCACACATGCACGCACACACACACCCATTTGCATGTCGGCACAATTAAGTCACATCTTGACATCCGCCCCATTTGTAAAATCCACATCCATAACGAGCAATTACCCCCTCGCTGCATTACAAGAAATGCAACTCGCATAAAAGCTTCGCCCGCCCGTCCCACGTCGCTTATTTCCTCTTGTTTGAGGATTTTATACGCAATGTTCTCCGTCTGCTTCCCGTGAGACTCCGTAACAAATCTGTTTCGTTAATAAAAAACCAAAACAAAACAAAAAAACAAACCTGTTGTTATACAGTAAATAAATCTGACTCGAACACATTCACAAAGTCCACAAATACATGTTCAGGTTTGGAGATGAAGGAATCACCATGGCAACAGAGGCAGGATGGGCAGAGCGCAGACAGGCTCCCAAAAATCATCCATACTCTGCCACAAACACACAAACCCACCCACACACACACACACACACACACACACACACAAACAACGGCTGCCTAACTACTTCAGCACGCTCCTGTAAGCACACATTTCTGCCTGCGTACTGCTAATGACTCTGCGTTTTGCATACAGAGTAAAAAAAGGTCTTTGGGGACGAGAACATTTGGATATGTGTGCGTATCGTGAACAAATGTGTGTACCTGATAGCGACAGACGTCGTAGTGTGCATGCATGCTGCTGTGTTTGTTTCTATGCATACCTGCGTGCCATCTCATATACTGAGGCTTCATTCACAGTTACAGCTATCACATTCTTGTCTTCAGCAACTCATTCAAGGTCTTTTATGTCACACACACACACACACACACACACACACACACACACACACACACACACACAGATACACACACGAGCACTAGAGTTAAACTAAATGCCTCATGGCAATTCTAACACTTATTTGGTACATCATAAATCCCTGAAAACGTTTACCTCGTGGCACCCTCAGTTCAAAAAAGTAATCTGATACAAACCTTTATTGCACCAAATCCTTCTTTGTATATCGAATATTCATCCCACTCAATGATGCCTTCAGTGCATTAAAGAAAATGGACCATTACGTATGTGTTGCGAGTGCACACACACATACACACAAATACACACACGCACCATGGAGCAAATGTCTGTGGGTGTGTAGATGACGCAGGGGGGATGTTTAAGCAATAGGAAGCCTGACTGAATTTGAAAACATCTCTTCAGCGCAGACACACCCACACGCTTCCACACACACACACACAACTGATTTCTGATATTCTGCCTGCTGGAGTGAAAGCGCAGGTATTCATTCAGCGTGCCCACTTGAGGGCTTATCTACATACACAGACACACATGTGCGCTGACTCACACATGCACACTGAAGTCCTGAACATCTGGTGTCACCACAGGTGACACTCTGTGAGGCAGCAGAGGCGCAATCACCATGACAGTGTCTCCGCGGCAACGTGGCTCGAACAGCCCGTTTGCAGCACGCCCATGCTGTACGTGGCCTCATGTCACCTTGGCAGAAACACTAGCTTCTTCATACAGAGTGGTTGAGGTCACATCAGAGCTTTTAGTTTCAGAGTCGCTAAGGTTACATGTGTGTCGTTAGGGTTAGATGGGACCAGGTAATAAGTCGTCTGCGGATTGTTCTAGTTTGAGAAGAAGCCATCTATGTCAAACTGGAACGACCTTCGTTTAACAGAGGACGTGACCTATTGGGAAAATGTATTTTTTTATTTCGTAGGAACTTTAAGGGGCGTAGAG
This sequence comes from Epinephelus cyanopodus, assembly GCA_026686955.1. NCBI lineage: Eukaryota > Metazoa > Chordata > Actinopteri > Perciformes > Serranidae > Epinephelus > Epinephelus cyanopodus. The sequence goes on along the minus strand of CM048925.1, from coordinate 16,609,525 downwards.
CTAGACTGGCTCTGTCAAAACACTTCCATTATCCTGGAGTTTAATCACACAAAGCACTGTAAAACCACACAGTGTTGCAGGATTAAACAAACAGGGGAAAAAAAATATGATTTAGAGGTGTTGGTAGGCTGTTTTCTCAAGCTTTGGATACCTCCCACCGTTTCCCCTGCTTCCTGTCTAAGCTAACAGTCTCCTGGTGGTACTGCAGGTTCATATTTAACAGACAGACATGAGAGTGGCATTGATCCTCTGATTTAGTTTCGTAAACTGTTGTACTATTCTAGCCATTTACCAATACAGTTTTGTATTCACAGCATGAAATAGCAACAGACTGACCCTAAGCCTTATATCAAAACCTCACAGTAAGCAACTACAAATCTGCACCAAACAAAAAGATTTAAATCAGCAAACTGATTTTTAATTTCCACCTCTAAGTGCATGGGGTGTTGGAAGACTGTGTCCCCCAGAAAAGGTCACTGTGGCAGGCCTACACCTGCAGCCGTGTGTCCTGGTGCCACTGTAAATGGCTCTGAAGACACCGGAGGCGATGACGCTCCCCTCGTAGTGCGCCGCTGTACCAGCTGAGGACCTCACACATGCATAAAAACACAGAATGCGGGGAACATACGTACGTAGAAGCATGAAAAATTCAAACAAGTAATTACGGTGGCTTCGGGGTCCTGAGTGGGAGAGTGGGAGAAAATGAAAGAGGACAGAAGAGGCCTCGGGCCGACGTGTTCACGTGAACTATGTGTCACAGTAAGCTGTTAACATTTTACCACTCCTGTTCCACTTCTCCCAGGCTCCCTGCACCCAGTGACCATCTAGCTGCATCAAATCACACACACAGATGCTGCTGGGGACTAATATATAAACATCCCTGCATATACAGTGCATACATAAACTCATGCATCATGTGAACAAACATGAATTCACGCGTGGCCTGAGGGTAATATCCTCAACGCCTGTAGCAGTGACTGAACTATAGCGCCAGGCAGTTGGTTCTTTACTGTAGGAGATGTGTTTGTCTAATAGTCTGTCCAGTACAGTAACTTGGGAACAGAGGTGTGAGTCATACAAACACACAGAGCACTGGGCCAGGCGAGGCCTGGGGCCACTGGCACAGCTACAGCAGCTTGTCTCCAAATAGCAGGGCCCAAGGGACCATGACCCCGGTACACACCGTATCCCAGCCTCATTACAGCAATCACAATAGAACAGAGGTGTAGCGGGCAGGGCTTAACATTAAATCTTTAATAATGCTTTCAATAACATTTTATGTATTAGAGTCAGGTCATGACAGAGACAACAACACTAATTTTCTGACAACTACAACAGTGCTTAACTAATGACAATGAAATATGACCTAGCTTGAAATTCAGGTCCACAAGGCAAACACACTCTCAGTCCTGACTCATCAAATGGTCAGTAGCCCTACATGTCAAACTATGAAGCGCTGGGTAACCCTCCAGATCTAGTGTTGGACGCTCAGGGACATTGTGTCAAACTAAACTTCCATTTTCACACTTAAATGTACAGTTTCTGTTTGGTAAATACATAGTCTCTCTCAAAATAAACTTACAATGTAGGTTTAGCTTAAAATAAGCATGTTTGTTAATGTAATGTCATGTGTCAAACGTCATGTGACATACAGTACATAACTAGCATAGTATGCTGCATGCTCCGGCACACTACACTGTTAATAAAATAACTCCACTGACTTTTGGTTTCACAAATAAAAAAGAACAGCAGTCTCCTAGACGAAAATCTGGAGTGTCTGCCTGCTCTATTTCTCGCCCTTTATACCACAGCAGTTGCTCGGAGCATTAAAAAACGGTCTGCCTGAAAGGTCGAGAGTCACTCCTGGAGCAACATTTCATCCACCACATATCCAGTCACAAGCTTCATCACTTCTTTGTAGCTGCAGCTGTCCACAATTAAAATCCAGTTTTGGTTGTTTGGCCAGTGCAGGGCTACAGGTGACCTGCACAGCTCACCTGTGGTGAGGTGTATTTCCTGGAGTTTCAGTGTTCTGTTGTCGGTCGTAGTAGCTGAGGTGTTTCAGGCTGGAGGTTTGAGGACTTGTTTTTCACAGTGGAAAAAGTTTTATTCCGACTACCTGCAGCAACCACTAAGGTGAGCGTTTCGTACTAGCTTGCTGCTTCATGACGCAGCACGACGATTACTAAAATGAGTCAGTCGATGTGTTGTATTGTTGTATTTCAAGTCAGTAGTGATGTGATGACAAAAGTAACATTGTAACAAGTTGTTTGGTTTTGGGGTAACTGTAATATTATTTCCAGAAATTCATTAGTAACTAGTTACACTATTCGTTACTGGAAAAAGTAATTTTATGACTATAATGCGTAACTGCCCAACACTGTTGATGAGTGAAGCCATGCTGACGAGGCCAACAACATTTCATTTAGTCCATAAAATGTCTTGACATTGTAGGTTTGCCAGATCTCAGCTGGAATAACCAAAATGATTATTTTGTCCAACGCACAGTTTCAAACCTAAAGATAATTTTATCATTTGATGATATAAAACAGTAAATACTTTAATTTGAAAAACTGCAACCAGCAGTGGTTTGTCATTCCTGCTTTATAAATTATTTGAATAACTAATCAATAATAACCATTTTTTGTTGACGTTTTTTCTGCCCTTCAACTAATCGTTACTGCACTTATTCAGGTTCATTTCAGTTTCAAGTTGTGATTGCAACAATTAAGGCAAATTCAGCCAGTCCCTGTGAATTCTGCACGGCCTTGCAATTTTGTCCAGTCACTGCAACTTTAGTGCAAATTTGACTGTTTAAAACAAGTCACATCTCATGTAATTGTAGAGCAGCGTGCAGCATAATGATTCGCTCAGACTCTCTCTGTTTGTTAATCATGTGACCACTGCTGCAAGACCAGAGCTCTGCACGTGGGACAAAGTCTCACACACACAAACACACACACACACACACATCGACAGGGCTAACTGGTCACTGTTAGCATCACTCGGCTAATCTAACGACAGAGTCAGGCCATTCCAGTGTGAGATTAACAGCTCGGTGTGGGATGTTAACCGCAGCTGCAGGGATTCTGCCCAAGCAGAAAAATAGGACGAGTAGTGATGAGATCACGTTGTGCCGTGTTGGTCACATGGCACAGGGAGCAAGAAGAAAGACTCTTTCGGGGACTGTCCTTCAGCGCTGCATCAAACAGCATTAACAGCTGATTGTCGGCTATCAGCTGTTGCTGCCCCCTACCTTCTGCTCACCTTACCATTAAAAATAGATTCTAATACTGTGGGAAACTCTGAATGCCCAAAACAAAGAGCTCGGAATCTGTGAAAGCATCATAAATATTTTCATTGCAAAAAAGCATGCCTACAAATATACCAACATTCATCTCAATTGTGAGATTTTTTGTGATCCAGGTATTTCAGCCCGCAACAGTCACAAATACAGCCTGCCAAATCCAGGGGGCACCTCTTATTTAGGTACGTGCTTCTCCTGATGACAGCGTGAGACGAGAACAACTGGAGAGGCACAGAGGCTTTTGTATCTGGACTGCAACCCTACCAACCCCACAGCTGGCAGAGAGGCAGAGGGAGCGAGAACAAGAGAACCACCTCACACCTCTCTGATCTGCATCAAAGCTAACCACAGACATACACTCACACGCTCCAACAGATATGCAAACTGAGAGCATCTGTAACAAATCCGAGAATCGATTCCTGGCACTGCCGTCATCTTCAAGAAATAGTATCCCACAGAATGGCTGCGTGAGTGATTGAGGTCTGAACCAAAAGATATGGAAAGCTCATTTCCTCCAGCTAATTGTGCCGGGCTTTAGTTTGGATGAAAACAACAACATGATGAAGAAAATGTTGTGGCTTAACAAAGCAGAGTGTTACATTAAGCTGGATGACGTATGTTGATGAGTGCAATTAATCATTGAGTGGGTTGAGTTAACGGAGGTGATGTGGAGATGAACACAGCTGTGAGATAACAGGAAAGAGCAGGAGCGTGAGATATGCAAGTCCTGAAGGGTCGATATGGTTCAAGCACATTGGAAACTAAAATATGTCACTTGTGATTTTTAAGTAAATGTCATTGTATTATTGCAGATATGAAAGGAAATTTAAGATTTAATGGGGCTGCAACTCAGAATTACTTTGAGTGTTGATTTTCACGATTAATCAATGAGCTATTTGGTCTATACAGTGTTCGAAAATGGTGAAAAATGTCAATCAGTGTTTCCCAAAGCCCAAAACAATGTCCTCAAATGTCTTGTTTTGTCTACAAGCCAAAGATATTTAGTTTACTGTCCTGGAGGAGGAGAGAAACCAGAAAATATTCACATTTAAGGACGCATTCACACTAGCACTATTTGGTCCGCTTTAAACGAACCCTGGTCCACTTCCACGGATTGTTCGGTTCATTGGAGCGGTGTGAACGCTCATTGGAACTCTGATGCAGACCAACGAGCGAACCCTGGTCTCGGTTCACTTGCAAGTGAACACTGGTGCGGTTCGCTTACAGTGGGAAATGCAAACAGAGTATCCAGCAAACCAAAGAGAGGAAGTGAACCAAAGAGAGGAACTGATGTAAAGCGCAGTGCAATTTGGTGTTTTGTGGTGACCAAGATGGCTGAAGGGGTTGGATTTCCATTTTCGGTCCTGGCCAATCAATGAGCAGGGTTTTCTTCCTCTTCATGCGAGCAGGTGTCGTAACTGCGTGACGTTGTCCAGGAGGTTTGGTCCACTTTAAAAGTGCAGTGTGAAAGTGTGTTTTTTCTTGAAAATTACTCAAAATGATTTATAGAAGATCAAATTAGTTGGCAATTAATCTAATCGTTGACAACTAATCATTTTGTTTTGGTCAAAAGTCCTCAGCGGGTAAAAACAAGACTGGGCTGGACTACAACAACCAGAATGAACTGCGCCTGAACAATTAACTGCTGATGCAAACTTTTCAGTTTGACACAATGGTGGAATTAAAGTTTAACTGTAAGCCAAAACACGTTTCTGAAGACATTTGAGGTGAAAAACAGGACGCAGTGACAGAAGTTTGGTTCATTGTTTAATCACAGTTTTTTCGGTCTCTGTTTTGGCTGTGAAGGAAACAGTATGCCGCCAACTTCCTGTTCACAAACTCTCGCTATTACAGATAAACAGTGCACTAAAATATGTTTCTTTAGGCAAGAAATAGGCAGTGCAGTAACATAATCTTAACATGAATGCGCTACATGAATGCAGTCCTTTATTTCAAGAACTGCGCGATGGTGGAATTTTTATTCACTTTCTGCACTCGCAGCAGGTATTCTTATAAACTCAAGGTGAGTTTTTTTCTTTTTTTCAATCAAACGACTATTTCTAACATTCAAGAGATGTATTAACTTTCACTTTCCAGCGTAATAAGTCTTTCATGACCACAGGGACAGCTCTGGAATAGAGGTGATGTGTTAAAATAATGTGTGGACGGCCAGGGGAAAAAAGGCTTTGACACCACGGTGAAACAAGGTGAAGGGGAGTGAAAGGTACTGTAAAGGTGACGGGAAAAATGAGACCAGAGTTAAGCAAAGAAAGTGGAAGTTATTGCTTGTCCTTTAGTCAAGAAGAACTCCTGTATCTACCTCTCCGTCTTATCATCCACATCTGCCCTCTATCGCATCATTATCACTCCCTACCTTCCTCTCCTGCCCTTTTTTCCTTTAATTGGAAACCTTTTCCTGCCACCTCTCTATCCTCACTTATCTGCACCACTCGTCTTCCGCTATGCCCTCTGTTACCTGCATTTATCCCTCTGTCACCACTCCGTTCCTCTCCTACATCACTCTCCCTCTTCTGCATGTCCTTTTCCCCAGGCGAAAGCCCTGTCTCATCCATTCCGCTCCCGTCTCCTCTCTGTCATACACTCACCCTCCTCCTCCTCCTCCTCGCCTCTCTCCCACCACTCACTCTCGCCTTTTCTTCCCTGCAGCCCTGTCGACGAGACAAGACGTCTGTGTGTACCATACACTGATCTCGGCAGACACCTGTTCCACCCCCCTCCCTCCTTCCTCCTCTTTCCCCTCTCTACCCGCACACACACACATGCACAGAAGGGGATGAGGGGGAAAGCGTGAAGCAAAACGCTCCAGTGAATAATTTAAGTCTCTACAGCAGGGAACCAAAATGGAGCCTGTCAAACTGACAGATCCATTGAAACAGCGAAGAGACAGGTCGCTCACAACCTGGAGTCCGATACTGCGCCAGGATATGATAGACTGACTAATGATTCGTTCTTATCTCATTACAGTAAAGCTACAATAACCTTTTAAAAGGCAAAATGCTGATCGCACAGCATCCCATACCTCAGTTAGATACTGCAAGGTGAGTCGATAGACCCTGAAATCAATCTTGCAGTGCTGGCGCTATGAGTTTGATTCCTACAGAGTTCAAATATTGATTGATCAGTAGATGCCTCCATATGGCACAGAAACCTATAGAGCAGCATGCTAAAATGTGCAGCATTTGAAGAGGAGAGCAAATGCAAGGAACTCTCAGGGCATTAAGAGTGGGAGGCGGCATCAGAGGGTGACACGTGGGCAGCAACACTCACAGTTCAATGGCTTTGTTCCACATGATGACGTAGCCTGAGAGCATAAAGGACTCCACGTTGACGATGTGGATGTTCCCTCGTTCTGTGCCGATGTACAACCATTTACTCTGGAAGGGCAGGTGGCAGAAAGTTATTCTGTGAAGAGAAGGAGAAGGACACATGAGTTAAAACAGCAGAAAAGGTAGAACCAGGGGAGACAGACACAGACAGCCGAGAGACGGGAGCTTCACCAAAATCACTCGACGTCACATTATAACAGGAGACAAATTATGCAAAACTTTGAGAAGATTATTTACCACTCCATCAGGTCGGAGCAGATGAGAGTGGCAAACCAAAAGAGATTTTTGAGTCATTCAATCAGCCACCTTCTCTCCAGGACCTACAGGATACATGAGGGCAAAGAGACGCCCATAATTCTCCTGTTTTCATCATCGCTCCCCCATCTCCTCTTTTTCATCCATCCATCAGACTTAAGTTTAATGAGAGGTTAAAAACCCTTCCCTCCTTAACTGCTATCCATTCATCTTCTCATCCCTTTTTCATCATTTTGCTCTTTCATCCATCCTTCAATTCAACCTCAGATCCGTCTGAGGAATAATAATGTACAACCTTGGTAATCCGGCCTGCTAATATCTCAAGGTCATCCAGCTCCTCCAGTGATCCTTTTTGATTTAGCACTGTGGTTTGAGCTACAACTGTGCACTTCGGCGGCCTATATCTACAAGACAACGCCCCTGGCTCATCTGCCGGGACCCACCGCACGAGCAGGAAGAATAATAAAGTTGTATCTATCCTCTTTGTCCATTATTTCAAACAGGAAGGACACACTGGAGTATTTCCTCAGCGTTTGTGACAGATTATCTTATATTTAGTGATGGAATCACTCTGCAACAACAAGTTTAATATCTGAATGCAATATCTGCTGTCAGAGAGGCTTTAAGTGGATACAGCATGTCAAGAAAATGTCACACTGAGATAAAAAAGTATTTTCTGCTTATAATCCAATCAAATGATATCTTGTCAGAGATGAATTAATAAATCTGGCGTTAAACTCAAGACCAGGCCTGATGCAGTATTCCAGGAAAGATGAAGATAACCCCCATCTTCATGCTTCATTGACTTTTTCCAAACTACAGAAGTATTACAGATTTGGAGCATCTGCAGCTGCCTGGATGGGAAGCTATTTGGTAAATCGCAGAGAGTCTTCTTTATGGAAGTTACTCAGCGTGGCTGCGGAATGTGGAGTTCCCAAAGGGAGCTGTCTAGGCCCACTTTTTTTATTACATATTAACCAACAATTTACTACCCGTACAAAAAATGCTAAGTTACCGATGTATGCAGATGACACTACGGTATGTGCATTAGCAATAACACCGGCAGATCTGGCCACCATCTTGAACAGTGAGGTAAAATTTATTGGAAAATGGTCCCCTGAAAACAAACTGAGTGGGGGTACATCAATTGGTATATTCTGGGCTAATGCCAGTGTTTATAATAATAATTTGGCAATGTTGTTGTTGTTTATTTTGTTTTTCTTGTTATTTATTTGATTTTTGTGACAAAGAAATAAAGAACTATTTTAAAGTCATTGGCTTCACACGCCCTAACACACCGATGAAACAGCCACTGGGAGCAATTTGGGGCTGAGCATCTTGCCCAAGGATACTTTGACTCTCAAACTGTCAATCTTTCGATTAGTGGACGACCCACTCTACCTCTGAGCCACAGCTGTCCTTCATTACACAACCTTTAGATGAACACAAATTCAGTCATACAAATTTATGAGACAACCTTTTAAATAACCTTTCACATGAAAAACATTTTTTTTAAATGCTGCAAAAGTCTTTTTACTATCCGTAATGCATTATAATTCCCTCTATAATTTATATTTTATATGGATGTTAAAAAAACCTCAACAAATGTCTCATTCAAACAGCTGTTCTTGCCAAAAACTACATTTTTGTAAGATTGCATTTGAACACATCATGAGAACTGTTTTTATTTACCTAAGCCCAATACTTATTTTTACTGAATGGAGCTTGAGCACATCGTAATGTAACTCAATGCAACTTCCTTTAGCAGCTAACTAGCTCTCCTCCTGCCAATTTCAACAAGGATTTGTTGTTCACAATGTACCAATTAAAATGAATTAGCAATTAAAATTAAACATTGATTTTAATGTTTAAAAAGAAACTACAGTAACTCCTGGGAACATATTTGTAAGATGCTTTTTAGTATATGAGTCATATACTTACACATGCATATATTCATTTATCACATATATTAATGTTATTCTCTAATATATGTCTTATGTTTGCCATTTGTATTCACAGTCATGTTTAATGTATGTTTTCAAATGTATTGTTTTATGTTGATTATAATGTTTAATGCATGTTTACGCCATTTACGAACATGTTGATTTGTATTAACTGTAACGTTTAATGTGTTTCCAATGTATAACTTTGTGTTGGCTGTAATGTTTAATGTATGTTTTTGAAAGTGTTGATTTGTGTTGACTGTAATGTTTAGTATATGTTTTTAAATTTGGACCCTATGGAGGATTAGCTGTGCTAGAGGGCACCGCTAAAGGTGCAAACAAACATTACAACCCTGTAACCTAGCAAATATTTATGATTTTTCCCAACATAAACATTGTAAATATAAACATAATGAGGTCGCACTTGAACTGTATCTGCAATTCATTTACTATCAACATATTTCATTTGTTTTCAGTGCAATATCTGCTCTGGGCAACAAAAGCATGATTAACATTTTCATGATTAGAGGGTTTTGTGGTTAATCTTAGTCTCTTCTTCCCCTGATTTAACAACAAGATTAAGTAGCCTTAAATGAACAAAATGTGGTATACAGTACTCAAGAGTATAAGAATGTGACACTTCTTGGACTTTAAAAAATGCTTGCAATGCAAGTGACTTGGGCAACAATTATATTTCCTCCGAAGCATATCTGGCAAAGGATGCTAGTGGTATGTGAATGTATTCTATAGGAGTCAGGATTAAACAGAAACACTACATTACGCTGTAGAGACATACACACACTTAACGACACAGCGAAACATGGATTTGTGTAAACATGTCCTTGCAGTGACTTTGACTCTTCCCTGTGTGTTTTAATGCTCAGAAAGCCTCTCTCCCCCTCTCTGAGACACAGTGTTGCTCCAGGGCTGTATTGAGAGAAGCAGCTCCTACTACACACGCACGCACACACACACACACACACACACACACCTTCCCTCTCTGCCCCACTGCTCTCCTCCAAAACATGAATATATTCATTTTTTTGGAGGAGAGGCATCAGGCTACTTGACATAAATCTCATCCACACAGCCCAAAATCTGCACAGAGACTCACAAAACAACACTTAAACACACTAACCTACATTTACATATGGCACGAATATGACCCGGCTTAATCAAATATGAGCGTAAATACAGTTGCACATGCTCAGTCTCCTCTGACGAGGGAAGCAGACTGAGAGCAGCATCACTTTCTAGCAATCCTTTCTCCTACAGAATATCTGCAAAATACATTTCTGAGGAAACATAATCGCTGTCTAGACTGTATTTACAAGTGATGTTCTTCTTAACCAGAAAGTGTGGCATCTCTGAGCAGCACAAATGTCATAGGGTCTAGTTTCATGGTTGGGTGGGTCAATGAAGCACATGACTTTGACACAGGGGCTGTAATTCATAATCTGCCACCCAGCCAGTCCAGTAAGTGTAATGCAGGATTTATACTTCTGCGTCGACTCGACTACACCATACCCTATGCAGTACCCTGATGTGCACCCCACCAGAAATGTACCTACATGTCACAGCGACGCAGACCTCCTGATTATTTCTGTAAGCTGAAACCATTTCCCTCAGTGAGAACGAAGCTTTTATGTTTTTTAATTTCACAGATAAGAAACAATAAATTATAAAGACAATGAAGCCTCCACTAAAATAGCATTTTAAGTCTTTTGTGATTTATCCTGACTTCATATGAGCAGAGGAAATCTCTGCTCATCGCTAGGCTAATTTATACAGTGTAAAACGCCATAGGCTTGTGCTAATAACATTAGCATGTTGTATTTGTTTGGAAAACGTGTTTAGTATAAATATATTGGGGTCGCCTGTTCAAGTCCCCGTCCAGACCAAAATATGGAGCGTGGACTGGTAGCTGGAGAGGTGCCAGTTCACCTCCTGGGCACTGCCGAGGTGCCCTTGAGCAAGACACCGAACCCCCCAACCGCTCGGAGTGCCTGTCATGGGCAGCCCCACTCTGACATCTCTCCACTTTGTGCATGTATAGGTCCAGTTTGTGCATGTGTGTGTCTTTCGGACCTGTGTGTAATGGACAAACAGAGTGAAAAATTGAATTTCCCCTCAGAGATTAATTAAGTATATAAAATAAAATAAATAAAAATAAAATATAAAAGTTGTTTTGTCAGTGAATGCTGTGAGTTGTAATGGAGCCGAATTTTGTAACGTTACCTTTGTTACATGTTGCTGTTGTCCCTGGCTTCATATGAGTAGAGGAAAAGTCTGCTAGCTGCTAGGCTAATTTAGACAATGTAAAATGCCATAGGCTTGTGCTAAAAAACATTAGCATGTTGTATTTGTGGGGAAAATGTGTCCAGATAAAGACAAATGTTTGCAAATTGTTGCTATTAAGTCATGTTTAATGTGTGTTTGATGTGTGTTTTGAATCAACTAAACTTTAAGGCACTTCCCGCTGCCAACTAGTGCTTCAGAGGTGTAACTGCAGAGTGACACAGACACACCACCGCACAATTATAAATGCTCACAACGGTGTAGACTATGTGTGTAGGCTATGGCTTAGGCTCTGCATTAAGCTGATGCACAATTATAAATCCCACTTAATGCTATCTAAAAACTTGATTTTTTTTTTTTTTTTTTTAGATATTTGTATATGTATGCAGAATCTGTAGGCAACAGTCCACATGGATAACAAAAGACGCAAAATGCACTGGCCATGCAGTCGTGGAACCCATCGTTGATCATCTGACAACAACTAAGCTTTTTGAAAATGTATTTATCTGCATTCATATGCAAATATCTGTTTATAAAGATGAGCTGGAATGTTGTCTGGGCCTGTTTCAAGTCACTAATTGAACTATAAACAATAACCGGAGTATGGAGGAGGAAGTCTTGGCCCAAATAACTGCTGGCTACACAAGAGCCTCCTATTGTTCGTTGCCCCAAGAGGTTATGTTTTATTTATCTTATTTAACCTTTATTTAACCAGAAAGTCCCATTGAGATTGAAAATCTCTTTCACAAGACAGACCTGGCCGAGGTAGCAGCCAATCAAAACACATTTAAAATGCAACAAATACAACATTTAATACAAAAATCCAAAATAAATTATTCAAACATTGTGGCCTCTCAAGGAAAACAAGCATATGCCTCTGTCACCACATTCTTTATCATGCCCTTAAATTCATTGATGGATATAAGTGTATCTAATCTTAAATCTTTTTGAAGATTGTTGCATGTCCAAGGTGCAGAGCAGGAGAATGCAGCTTTCCCCAGAACCCCAAGATCATCGGATAGCTGACAGGTTCGGAGACTGGGTGAGCAAAAGATCCTTTAGGTTAAATATTAAATAAGTCGATGCATCCTGTCTGGTGCTACAAGTAATGACTTCTTCATTATTCAACCAAGAGCTTTCAAACTTTAACCAAGAGCTCAGTTGCCCTAAGATTACCATTAAATATTAATCCTGCTTTAGTTGCCTAAAACGATGCTGTCATGAAAACAAATGAAAAAGGTTGACAGATATTTATTCATTATCCCTAACCGCTTATCCTCTTCAGGGTCACTGGGTAACAGGCAAGGTATACCCTGTACAGATCGCCAGACTAGGGCTGACACAGAGACAGACAACCACTCGGGCAATTTTAGAGTCACCATTTAACCTAACCTTTATGTCTTTGGCTGTGGGAGGAAGCCGGAGAACCCAGAGACCATGCAAATTCCGTACGGCGGGGCCCCACTTGGCCGGTGGATTCGAGCCAAAGACCTTCTTGCACCAACATGCCAACAGATATGTTCAACATAAATGCTTGTCAATTAAAAATGTAAACAAGGCAGCATTGTCTTCACACATAATGAGGACCATGATGTTTAGGGCTGCAGGAGCATGAGCTGACTTACTGTAACGTGGACAGTTGATCATTGAGATACAAACACTCATTCAGACTCAGTAAAGATGACTAAGAGCTACATGACTTTTCATGACAACTCATGGCGTCCTTATATCCAGTAGGCAGACTGTCTGCTGGATTTAATGTCCTTTTCCATCTGCACACACAGAGTACCCCATCTATGAATATGAGGGCGGAGTGTGTGTGCATGTGTTGGTTTCCAGGGTTATTATTTTGTAAACCATAAACACTTCATGCATTAACATCTGTTTTCATGCTTGTGTTTGTGTATATTTGCCCGTGCGCATGATTCTCAGCAACTGATATGAATTAATGTAATTACGTGTGTACTGTATGTTAATGTATATTGTATATAAATGTGTTGGATCTGTGTATGTGCGCCCATAAAAGCCAACTGATTAAGTGTTCTGAGCGCCAGGACGAGAGGGCCAACTGAGAGGCAGTGTCAGGAAGCATAATTATACAAATTTGCTGGCAGTTTAGAAGTGTGCGTGCGTGTGTGTGTGTGTGTGCTCAAATGTCCACGCTCGATTGTTTGTGCAAGCGCCCTAACATGCGTCTCATTGTGTTCACACTTGTTGTGCACGCACGTGTCTCCCGGTGAAATCTCAGCTTCGAGTGGTCACGACGCACAAAGGCAGCCGCCAGCTCGCAGGCTCAGGGCCAAACACATTGCCTCAGAAATGACAGACGCCTGCCACACACAACTCTGAGGCGAACGGCACTGTGGGCTAGACGTATGAGAGCACGGTTCGCTGCAAATGAATTGAAGAGAGGGGATACTTCAGGAAATCATCATTTGTAATGCACGGCTTTATGGGATGTTCCTATCAAAGAGGATCATTGCTACAAATGGAGTAATCTGAGCCCGCCTATCATTAGAGAGTCAACAGCGCAGACACTTTGATCTAAACTGCTTTGATTTAGTGATACTTTTCTTATTCTCAACAGTGTTTATTAAACTGCCCTTGAGCAAAGCACTGACCACTAACTGCAGAACGGCTGACAAGACGATAATGTGGTAAAGAAAGGATATGATTTGATTTCGGTAATGAGTTTGTCATTGCTGCAGCGAAGCAGTAATAGGACTCCGACTGAGTTTTAATGTTATGCATGAATGTAATGTATCCACACATATTTATTCATGTCCAGGTAAAGCAAAAATAAATGTGGTTAGTTTGTCACAATGCAAAAAAATGCGTCAGTCAAATTTGGCATCAAAATAGTGGTAGTAGTTTCACTTTTTTCCACCCTATATATTTGGTTATTTATTGCTCCACACATTCGCAGTGCAGAGCGTACTCTGGGCACAGACAGAGCAGCAAAATGGCAGGCACAGTGAAAGTGAAACTTATCTGTTCATTGCGCTGGGTCTAAAAGTTTGCTTTTCTGCTCCTCTCATCCATTGGTCTGATCTGATCAGCTCTCATCGGTTTATCTCGTCAATTATCCACCCTGCAACTCAAAACTCCACAAACTGCTGCTGAGGAAAACATGAAGAGTTACGCCTATGTTGCATCCAAGGACCCGCAAAAACTTCCATATTTAGAGAGGGGACACAGACCGATACACAAGGACACACAGGCATTGTCAGCTACCGCCACACATGGATTCTAACTCTGTGGGAAACACTGATGTGTAATGTGCTGAGAAAGAAATCTTTAAAAAATCCTGCTGGTGTGCACAATAATGGCAGGGGAAGATGCTGACAAGAAGATAATGAGGGCTGGTTATGTTTCAAAATATAACACTTGTCATATACTGTGCAATAATCAAAGCTGTATCTGTTAATCCCCTGTTATCTTGTCTGGCCAATATTCTTGTCAGAACACCAACAAGTTTTGGAGTAACTGAGAGTTCAGATATTCCTTTGGGCATTGTTTGAAACTTTGATTCGGACAATAAAGATGTAGATAACAACTAAACAAAAAAGTTGATTAAGCGTTGAATAGCCTTTAGATGTTAGTGAACGTCTCATCGCTGTTTACATAAGAAAAAAACAAATCAAACAGAAGTCAGTGACGTACAGTATCCATTTGGCAAAGCTCCAGACCGGATGGAGGAGTCTGTTCTAATCTGAGAGGCCAGAGACCCCAATCTACCCACAGGGTCTCAATTAAGAAGAATCTAATCTGATAACAGACTGTGTACACACACACACACACACACACACACGTTGTCTCTAAAACACATTCACACACTCTGTCTCAGCTATACACACACACACAAAGGACCTGTGGAAATCAATCCAAGCCTGGGCCTCATAATTAAAACAAGGCTGAATGAATTCACCTTCACAGTTTTTAAATATGCATTTGTACAGTTAGAAGGTTAAAAGAATGGTTCAGATTTCTTTTGAAGTGGGGTTATATGAGGTACTTGTCCATGGTCAGTGTATTTTCTACAGTGGATGTCTGTCGGCACGCCCCCAGTTTGGAGAAGCAGGCTGGAATCCAACATGGAAGCTAAAGTAATGTACTGCTGTGGATGGGGGCAGCAGCAAAATGTATTTTAACCACCTGAAACAATTTACAACAGTTTAAGTGTGCGCTATATTGAGAGTATTTTCACTGCTTTATCGTTCTGTCAGACAGAGCTTTCTGAGAGGAAGGTGTGAACAGCCTCAATTTCCCATCTATGTTCTCCTCAAAGCCAGACTCCATTGACAAAAACAGGAAGTTTGGCTCGCTGAACACAGGAGCTGCTGATTAAAGCTGCTTCAACTGGATAGTTAGTTTGTAGACCTTTTTAGATAGGAATTGTGCAAATTTGCAGGAAAGCCCAATCAGTCTTTTTTCAGCATTGGCAGCTTTTTTGGGCAATGGGGGCGTGAGCAAGTAACAAAACATGTAGCTCAGCGTGTGACGCAAGAGATGACGTGGGAGGGAAGCTGCGGCTGGTCAGTCCTTCGATGATTCTCTCGTAAGTCGGCCTCTTTCTCACCGTCCCCGTCATCTGATGGTTAATGGCCTCTTCTTTTGCGAGGACAAGGAGGGTGCGCAATTCCTTGTCTCCCCGGTTGCTCATCTTTACAGTGTCTGTCAGGTTTGCGTTTCCCTCTTGCTACTAGCTGCTCGCTAACTCCTGCTGTCAGCTGTTTCCTGTTTATCCACCGCCAGTGGGTCGCACCTGTGGCGTCATCAACAGCTCCTCCCAAAAGTCTTCAACAGCCCCTCCCCTTGCGGAAGGCCGCCTCAGTCTGTTTAAACTAAAAGGGTTCCGCTAATATGACTATCCTACGAGGCGGAAAATTGGGCAATTTGCCAATCCGGCTCTGTGTGTCTAAACGCTCGCAGCTTGCCGGCAAAACGGCAAACGCCAACAGTACTCCTGTCTGCTTCTCCAAACTGGGGGTCGACTGACATCTACTGTATGTAATTCGCTTACTATGGATGGGTACAACTTACAATCCCACTTCAAAAGATCCTAACTATCCCTTTAATTTGGAGAAAAACAGAGAGAACGAAAAAAAGGTCCGGCAGCATATTCAGTTAAATATGTCTGAATAAACTCTAATCAGCTGAATAATTCAATTTTCCAAGTATTTTGAGCCATTTAATTGATGCAATACTAATGTCAACAAACTACAAAGTGGATATTTTAAGGTTTCAGTGTCGTTTCTAAAAAATACTTCAAGAGGGGCTGTGACTCCTGCTGGGATCAAACCTTCAGGCTTTTTAATTTCATATATTAAGTGACTCACATCAGCTTCAAGAGGCAGAAATTCGAGCAGCTAGAGCCAAATGTATCAAAAATGCAATCAGTTATTGTTCTGATAGAAACAAAATCATCTTAAGACTTTAACAACGAGCAAGTAAAAGTAGAGATATCAGCTCTTCTCTTCTTTGTGTTGTATGTGTATTTGTGTGTGTGTGTGTGTGTGTGTGTGTGTGTGTGTGTGTGTCTCTGTGTGTGTGTGTGTGTGTGTGTGTGTGTGTGTGTGTGTGTGTGTGTGCATGTGATGACCCCGGCTCCCCCCTCTTATTATCTCCCATCATATCACTCTGCATCGACGATAGATTCCACATCTGCAGTGCATCCCTGTGAGGCCAGGAGGTGACGAGAGCATCCTACGCCAGAATGACTCGGCAGGATTTCTTCTGCGCTCCCTCCATCCCCACACTCCTACCCACAGACTGACTCACTGCTCTCTGGCTGAGGCCCAGTCTGTCTCAACTCCTCCTCTCCTCCCTTCTCTCCTCTCTCCTAGTGCCTGTGATCTGATGTGAATGGATGCTGATGCTGGAGGGCTTTCTGCAACACTGCTTTCACCCATCAACTCATATTCTGATCAGGGGAAGGAATGGGAGAAGGAGAAGGAGGAGGGAAGGTGGGAGAGGAGGGTCTGTTTGGAGTATTGGAATGAGGCCTCGGATGATAAGAGGTCTGGAGGTTTTGGAAGGTGAACTGGGGCTATCGTCTGATCAGTGCTGCACATGTACAGCTCTCAGCACAGATCAGAAGGAAATGAGGGAGCTCACTCATTAGCTACTTCCAAAAAACAACTAAAAAATATGTTTAATTTAGAACGTTATTGATTTAGACTGCAGTCTCACGAGGTATATAACACAAACAGATAAAATTTTACAAGAAACAAGACGTATAATATTGTTGGGCTACCTGGGAACCAAGTGGGTAAGGGCCCAAAATCGGCATCTTATCAGGGGCGCACTTGGGGAAACCCAACCATGGGCAAGTGGCATGGGGCCAATATGTAACCCTTGATCGATCCCATATAGGGCCCATTTTTTGCCGATTTACTACCCATATAGGAACAATACAAATGCTGGCTGGGCAGTGAGGCAGCAAAGTGAACTCTGTATACATTTTGTACTTTCTGTTTACATTTTGGAAAACTAAATTTGCAGAATTAACTATGAAGAATGCATTTGTTATTGTATACCTTTCGGGTTAAAATCACAAACTATAGGCTACCCTATGAATGCCACCGAATACACTGTATCCATTACTGTAAGTCAATAGAACATTTTAAAATAAATCCCTTTCTAGCAAAGAGTTAAATGAGAAAATTGACACTACTCTCATGTCTGTGTGCTAAATAGCTACGGCTCTGGAGATAAGAGGTGGATAGCTTAGCAGGAAGAAAGAGCTAGGCTGTCTCTGTCCAAAGTAAAAAAGAAAAACACTAGCATCTCTAAAGCTAAAAAACTGAGTCATTAAATCTTGTTTCTTTAATCTGTACACAAACAGAAATATAACTCTATAAATTTGTGGTTTTATGGGGAGTTGTATTGGAACTTTCCGAGAGGGAGTTAGGCTAGCCTACTTCAGAGTTTTGTCGTCGCAAGGTTATCCAGCACTGGTTAAATGAAGTAACTCAGTCTAAAATCACAGATGTAATGCTTAAATACATTATAAAGATATTGGTAGCCAAATTTATTTACTTTCGAGAGAGCCAGGCTAGTTGTTTCCCCTGCTTCCAGTCTTTATGCTAAGCTAAGCTAATTCAGCTCATGACTTTATCAATCTTCTCATCTAACTCACAGCAAGACAAATCTTTAACTATTCCTTAAAATCAAGCAAATACCAACACAATGAACCTTTTGTAATTTGTTGTACTTTAAGTACTTTTGAGAGAACACGTTTGGCATGTGACAGGCTGTTGTTATTTTTATTCTGTTGCACCCTGATAAGAGGCTGTCGTGGCAGTTCTGGTTGGGTGACCGTCCTTTTGTTGACAAGGAAATGGTTCTCTTGTCCTCTACACCCTGACAAGCTAAAGTCAAGCTTTGAACAAACAGAGAGGGGAAAAACAAAGGAGCAAAGGTAAAAAGTGGGAGACAGAGTGGCAGTGGCTGACTAAGGCTTTTATAGGCTTTACAGATCTGTCCGATTCAATCCTGCAACGTGTCTGTCTTAAAAACCATTTCCACTGTTTCCTGGCTTCGCTTCGATCAGTCATTCTAATGTTCAGATGACACTTCAAACTGTGATCTTCTAATAACCACTTGGAAATCTAACCTGATGGTATTTCTTTTGTCAGCTATATTAAAAAAACCTTGATCCACACAACAACAGTGGGCATACCTTTTATAAAAATAAACAAAGCAGAGATATTTGCAGCTTTTACAGCCAGAGGAGATCTTTGAAGCTTCTCAGAGTGCAAGACACTTGGCTAAACTGTGTGATAGGAAAGTTGGATAAGATGGGCTCAACAAAACCCTGATGGTCCCATTAACTTAGGCAGCAGCTCCTTTGGGGCAGCTATTATAATAATAGCTACAGAGGACTGCAGAGTTATATATCAATTCACAGAAAGGGAAAACGGAGTGCTGATCTGCAAACACTTGAACACAATCCGATACCAATGTAAAATGCAATTACCTTTCATATAGAACATTTCATATGTACTGCTTGAATGAAGAGGAAAAGACTGAAAAAGTTGCTGCCAAGTAAGATTTGTTTCTCTGCTAAATTGAGTCAGCAAAGCCACAGCATAAATGGAGGCTAATATTGCTGTCTTTAAAAGCTGTGGCACGCTCATTTTTTAAGACAGCATGAAGGTAGTGGTAGAAAACCTTAGAAATTCATTGGCACTAACCATGTCGGCATAACTTGTTGGGAAGCAGGGTAATAACACTCCAAAGTTAGGCTGAGTTTTGGCAAGGGAACAACGGCCATGGCGATTTTCCAAGGGGTCCCTCAGGGTGCCCTGTTTGGTTCGGTTCAATCGAACTCAAGTTTGATTGCCACCGAAGTTCGGTTTGTTTGGGCAGGTATGAACACAGCAATCCCTTTAGGATGCGCACCAAAACAACCAGACCGAGACCAACTGCAGTCGCATTACACATTGTTTGGGTTTAACATGAGCATGTTACAGTCCTGGAGGATTATTAATGTGCACCTCCTCCTGTACTGCCTTAATATGCACATTCAGCACATCCAATGCATCAAAACATTGTTTTCTAGTTGGAGCCGCGCCTTGTTTTTAAACTGTATGGTTTGACTAAAATGAACAACGACAGCAATATAGTCCACGATGAGCAGCGCTAAAATCAACCTGCGTAGTTGTCCCTCCATTGTGACATTAGAAAGTGTCACATTTATCTTGCAAGTGTACTCTTCTTCAACGCTTTGTTTACTTCCTGGATTTTTCCTACTTTTTCCTATTTTTCCTAGCGCAAGGCATTTGATCTGGTCCGCTTGTAAATGCTGCCGTGAGAACACGAACCAACTCTAGGCAATTATGCAACTTGGTCAGGAATGTTGTTATGTTCCATTTAGTCCCAAAAATATCGAGATATAGCTTAAAAAATACTGTGATAACATTTTCAGGACCTATCGCCCAGCATGTAAGCCCACATATTAGCTGGGTTTGGTGCAGGACATGTCAGGATATGCAGATTTCTATTTCCCAACATCCTGGATCAGCAGATTTGCGATGCAGCTGATGTGTGTTGCACTTAACACATATAGTACACAAACACATTCACACTTCTGGGCAATTAGGTTTCCAGTTCAGCTGAGCTGTATTTCTTTGGCATGTGGAGAAGCCAGAAACCTCACAGAGAAGAGTTGTTATCATTAAGTTGAGTGATTCCAAGCTGCCAGGTGCAGAACAGCAGACTGATGATCTCAGACCGAGACTGTCTCACTCATGAGCCAAGCACTGTATTTGCATTTTCTCCCACAAACATCTTACACATTATGTATGGATGAGGAGTGAAAGCCAGCATTCATCCTCTTGAAATTTTAATTTTAATGGCATGAGAAAAGGGAATGAGGAGTGGGATGTATGGTCCCTCTCAAGCCATTCTCCTGCTCATGTTACATGTTCCTCCTCTCGCCTGCTTTCATTCTATATGGTTACGCTCCCTATCTCTAACTCATTAACTACTCTTCCTCACAAGCCTCCTCTTCCCATTGCTTTCATTGAACTCTCTCCTCTTTCTGAATGTCTCATGTGACTTTGTGGCTTCTCCTTCCCATCCTGACGTCCCGTGAGATGCAGTAACTCTGCTCCTTTCTTGCTGATGTGTCTCGAGGTCGTCGCGTTGGACGGCGGTGCTTACTAAATGTCAGAGGCGGTCAAGCGCCTCCGCAAGAACACAACCCGCCCTAAAAGCCGCTGCCGGCCACCTGTCCATCACATCAGCGCTGCCTCAGATCATTGGCTCTGACGTTTAACCCATTCACCACTTTTCACTGTGACAGATCACTGGCCAATGATATGATTGGCTCTGATGGGTAAACGCTGCATCTGTGATTGGAGGAGACAGTGGACGGCAACTTCCTTGAGGTGAGGTGATTCTGCACTTCACTCTGTCTTATATCTCACAACTAGGCCATTTGCAAATGAAAAGAAAACATTTTTTATGCAGTGCTTTTTTGCTTGTCAGCCAAATATCAGTTCTTGGATGTCGGACTGTCCTTGATGTAGCACCAAGGAAAGTTTTCAAAATGCTCCCTGATGCCAACTGTATAAACACGGGATAACACTTTCTGATGGTAGATAGTCAAGCCTCCTACTGACTGTGGGTTTTTAGCTATCGTATAAGTTTAGTGCAGCTGTACTGTGCGCCCATTTATAAAATTCATACATGTAATTCCTATGGTCCACGACAGTCCAAAGGGATTAGTTAACCTAAGCAGCTCTCCTAAATCCAAACACTAGAGGGCTAAAACTCAAATTTGTGATGATCCAATATTCCATAGAATGGAACCATCATCTACTTTTGGACCACGACCCACCAGTTGGGAACCGATGTTATGGGGTTTAAAGTCTGGAGTAGAGCTTAGATCGGGCCCTTTAACTGTAATTATGAGCCTGATCCCGGTTTAAACCAATCACACTTTCCACACTCTCGTCTTTCTTTCCATAGCAGGCCTTCGTCATGTGCCTCTAAGTGTCCAGGTCCCTGTCTTTTTGCTGTCACATACCAGCACCGTGCTGCACTTGTTACACTCAACAAAGCTGACACACACATTGTCAACGTTCGACAACTCACATGTGCGCGGCCAGTGGCGCCGTCAAGGGAAAAACAAAGACATAACATTCTGTGCGTCCACAAAATCAGTCCCTAATTCATTGTCAATGGAACAGCTCCAGATTTTATACTTGATTACAAGTTCTCTGGTTTCTGGCTTTGAGAGAAAGTAGTTCATGTTCCCTAAAACTGATTGAACTTTCTGAGGCCATGGACATAACATTGGTGGTGTTCCCCTTAAAATCAAATTCTGATTATTCTCATTTTATGTTAATATATTTACCATCGCACACCCGTTATCTGACCTGCATGTTCTTTTTGCACCAGCAGAACCAGTGGGTCAGCCGCCATGTACCTGTGGGTACCCAGCCTCACGCAGGACTCTGCCCTTCTCTTGTTTTGCTGTGGTCAGGGCATTTACGGACGTGTAGCCACCAGCCAAAAACAGCACATAGGTCAGATCAGACCTTATTAATTCAATTCAATTCGATTTTATTTATAGAGCCCAATACCAAAAATTTGCCTCAGAGGACTTTACAGCATACGACATCCCTCTGTCCTTGAACCCTCACAGTGGATAAGGAAACAAACCCTTTCACAGTAAAAAAAAAAAAAGAAAAAAAGGTAGAAGCAAAAGGTAGTGACAAAGTAGTCACAGCATGCATCCAAGATGAAACAAGACTGATATAGCACATTTAAAAAATGAGAGACTCTAGGGGTGGCTTTCACTTTCACTTTAGCTGGCGAGCACTGCACAAGAGGATGAGAATGAAGAACGATGCAGTGTTTGCCTGTTTTGGTTAGCCTGCATAGCTCGCTGAAGTATTGGCTTTTTCCTTTCAACAAATGTAATTCCTACAACAATGTTCCTACAACAGTAGCATGCAGTGTCTGTAGGGGAAGTGTAGGGAGGAGGGGCCAAGATTGAGTGTTGTGTTTACAAACAGTAAGCAACTATTCCTGCATATTTTACCTCTAATTGCTTGTGTGTGTTTATATTTGTGTAACAACCCACTGGTGCAACCCTTCAGGTGTTTGGGTAGGTTCACACCTGTGCCCCAGTGATGAGGAAAGCCTCAAAGGCAAAGGAAGTGACCCAAATAATGAGCGTTCAGTCAGAGACCAACAGAGAGAGGAACAGAGAGAGCGTCTCTGTCACCTCCTTTGCCCTGTGCACAGTTTTGCAAGCGTGCAGACACATTTGCCAAATGAAACGCCGTCTGTTTGCATACAGCATGACAGTCAGCGAAAACTAACAGTTCACACAGGCAGCAAACTGTGACACTGGCCCCTGCACAGATAGATACAGTTCATGTTGCAGCAGAGCGAATGTGAGGGCCTAATTGAGGTGAAAAAGAGACGGGGGGAGGGGAGGGATGCTGAGACAGAAACATCATCGACTTAGCACTGAAGGTTTTCTCGACATTTGCAGCTCCGTGCGCCCCTCTTACCTCTCTCTGTTGAACTTGAGGGAGTGGAGGATGGCTGGTCTCTTCTGCCTCAGGTTCCACAGGTGAACGCTGTCGTCAGCCAGAGCACTCACCAGCGCTCCCTGTCATAACAGAGGGGGCATTTTATTTTACATTCAGAGATAGATGTCATCATTGAAATACATGGGGGTTATGAGAATCTTCCACATATCTGCAGACTGCCTATGGTTGCTGTGGGCATGACGCACATAAGTCAGACAGCACTCCCTGGAAACTGAGTTAAAATCAGGCGGCCTTCTCCCAGGTAACGGCGATGATTCATAAGACGTATATAAGAGTATGTGCGCGTGTAGGAGGCACTAAAAATCCTCTCCGTCTCTCCGAGGGTTTGTTTAAACTGCTGAATCACAGTCACACAGACACTGACACACACACACACACACACACACACACGACTAGGCATGGAATACTGCATTTTTAATAAACATAAATCAAACTCATGTTTTTTTCATGTGAATTCTGAATCATAAAGTGCTGTAGGTATTCAGCACTCAGAGCATGTTCCCAGCCTGTCAATCGACACTTGACAAAACGCTGAAGAATTTTCCCCGTGGCCTGTGCTGTAGGTTCGCTGCTTAACACGACATAAAGACATAACTGCCTATTCTAAGCTGAGCGATTGCCCACAGTAACAGGGGCTGGCTGAGCTGTGGGCTGATGCACATCTGAGATTTTCTGTGATTTTAAAAAAAGGACAAATGCAAACAACTGTGTGTTACATAGCGTAGTTGCCATGCAATGCCCTTTGACGGATGCTGTTTAAGAATCTTTGATGAGAATAAACTGACAATTTCAATACTGCTGCTAAAAGGTGATAAATTTAACAAAGGTTAACATGTGTGTTGAATCAAAAACCAAGAGATCCCCAATATTCCACATAAATACATACGATTAATTTATATGAATTTGCTGAATAAGAGTAGTCTGTACTCTCTTTTTTTATTTCTTGTTGAAAGTAGTACTGTCAGAAATAATGATTTGTCAATATATATTGATTCTGAACATTTGAATCAGTTTCAATACTAATTTTTTGCAGTACTGACCAGCTGTGCCTTCTCACTGTCTAATATTGTTATGTTTAGTTCAGTCGTTCTGCTGATCTCTGCTACTAACAAAGAAAAGAAAAGTCACTGTTGTCAAATCATAGCTTTGTTTTTCTTTAAATAAATAATGTATGCCCTTGAGCCTGAAGAATTTGCCCCTGTGGTATTAAAAAAAGTATTGGATATCTTAATTTTTAAAGGTATCCTATCAAAGTAAGAAACTCCACCACTTCTATGTAGAGCCTACGCTGTAGCCTAAGTTTCTGTGAAGTGCTGTAAATTTTAATTTATTCAAAACACACATTAAACGCACATTAAACATGGCTTAATAGAGACGATTTCAAACTCAAGTACAGCTTCACTATAACTCGCAGCATTCACAGACAAACACAAACACATTTAACAAAGGTAACAGTACATTATTTGGCTCTATTACAACTCACAAGGTTCACTGACAAAAAACTGTCTTAAACTAAACACGTTTTCCAAACAAATATAACATGTTAACATTGCTAGCACAAGCCAATGGCATTTTACATTGTATAAATTAGCCTAGTGACTAATGGTGATTTTTTCTACTCATATGAAGTCAGGATACATCAAACACGAGACTTATTGCAATTTTGCAGAAGCTTTATTGTCATCACAACTTACTGTTTCTTATCTGTGAAATTAAAGTAAATAAAAGCTTTGTTTCCACTGAGGGAAATGGTTTCAGCTCAGAAAAACAGGAGGTTGGCATAATGTATAGTTACATTTCTGGGGAAGTGCACGTCAGGCTACGCCAAAGATACAGCATCAGTATAAATCCTGCTTCTCATGGCATCACTGGTTATTGTTTTAACACAAGCTGCCCTGCATATTGTCTAAATTCATAAACATTCTTGAATAACAGTTTCAGTCAAAAGAGAAGCAAATACGACTCGTGTGAGTGAGACCAGGCTTTTAGTGCCAATTCTTCATACTTGACAGTTTAAAATACTCAATGCTATGAACACTGAAGCACGCAGTACTCAATAAAGTATTGAGGATCATCACCTAACCCTACTAACACAAGGGGAATCTGGTCGAATGAATCTTGTACTCTTGGTACAGCACTAAACAACTTATGAGAACCTCTTACTGCCATAAAACATGGAGCGACAGGAGGGAGATAAGCAGAAAAGGGAAGTGAGTTACTTTCACACTACCAATACGATCATCACCATCATATATCCTTCCCTACAGCAGAACACAGTGGGAATACTTTTTGAACATTTGAAGGGGGGCGGGGGAAATGTCATAAACAGAAATAAGCCTTTATGAATCTGTCTTCGGCTTTGTACGTGTGAATACAGATATATCACTGGGTAATAAGCCAGCTTGTAACTCCAATGTTTCTCTCATGTTTTTTGTGACTTACCTCGTTGATGAGAAACTGTAGCTGGATGACGGCTGCTCCACTCTCGTGCTGACAGTAACACTCCACGCCAGGACGACCAAACCTGAAAGGTTCTCTGTCAAGGAACGTACAGTACCACAAAAGGAAATGTTCCACCAAACTGCTCATTTTTGTTTGTGTAGGCACTGCAGCCTGGTATGCACTGAATATGCCCTGAGGTGAATGTGTGGCAACCCAGGACAAATGCCTCAGCGTTTGAAGGTCATTTTCTCCTCGCTACACCAGATTCAAAGGTCATGACATCTGTTACCTAGTTACCTGGAAGTATGGAAAATGAAATATCAACAGTAACATTTTTATGGTCGGCCAACTGAGCTTGAACATATAAATCACCTAAAAACAGAAAGACTGCACGACTTCATCTTTTCTGACTCCTCACAGGCCTGTGAAACATGTTTCTTTCTTGAAAACATCATAATTATTCAAAACCTTACCAGTATGCACCATAGGCCTTAAACTTACCAGGGAGCGTATTGTTTACGAGACCATGTTCTTAAAATAAAGGCGTTGGCACTGTACATCTCGTCAAACCACAGATATGTAACAGTTTACATTTCATAGGTAACAGCTACGTTAAAACATTAAATGTCTTTAGGTTACAATAACGCCGAGATTAATGTGTGGTTAAGGCACAGGGTTTGGAAAAGATTATGTTCGGCTTAAAATACAAGGTTATGTCGCCACAACCACCACTGGAAGCGTCCCAGTGTCTTGCTAAAAAAAACAAAACACACACCCAGTTTTGGGGCCACAATCACAACTGGAATAGGCCTGACGTCTCGCTAAAAACAATTATTAATAGAAATGCTACAAAGTCTTACTAAAACACGTCTGGGCTGACATGCTAAAAAACAGCAGGTTTTCAGTCATGATTGGAAATGGGCTGACGTCATACTAGAAAACACACAGCTTTGGTGTTGTTGAACTAGCAGAAGTACAATGTCTTGCTAAAAACACCAAATTTTCAATCACGACTGCAATCATGACTGGAAATGCTATGAAGTCTTGCTATAAAAACAATCATGCCTCGCTAAAAGACACCCAGTTTTGGTGCCATTAATTACGACAAAAAATGTTACGTCTCCCTAAAAACACCCAGTTTTGGTGCCACAGTCATGACAGGGAATGCTACAATGTCTAACTAAAAAACACTCATGACTGGAAATGGGCCGATGTCTCGCTAAAAACATCAAGCTTTGGGGCCACAATCATGACAGGAAATGGGTTGAAGTCTCGCTAAAACACACCCAGTTTTAGTGCCACACTCACGACTGGAAATGCTACAAATACTCGCTAAGAAAACACGCAGCTTTGGTGCCACAATTACAACTGGATATGCCACGACGTCTGACTAGAAACAACTAGTTTTGGTGCCACAATCACCACTGGAAATGGGCCAAACTCTTGCAAAAAACACCTCATCTTGGTGCCACAGTCACAACTGGAAATGCTATGATGTCTTGTTAAAAACACTGAGTTTTGGTGCCACAATCACGACTGCAAAAGCTTAGATGTCTGACTTAAACACAACTGGTTTTGGAGGCACAGTGTGTCTAGAAGGGCTGAAATGCCAAGTTTTGTTGTCTTTTGGTCTCGACAGTGACCTGCTGCTTGACAGCCATTTTACCTACATTTTATGCCATTCACTTGCCAATGACAAAGTCAGCTTATATGCCTGTCAGCTAATCAGAGCTATGTCACTGTGGAGATGTCAATATGCTCTGTATGAAACGTTTCATATGTAACATGTTTGAGATTTGCAGAAACAAACAATGACTGGGCTGGTTAATAATGACTTGGAAATGCTGAATCACATAAACAATTGAGGGTGTTATACAGAAATAGTAGTATGTCAGACAGAAGACAGGGCCTGCGAGGAATATAGATACAGTGAAAACAAAACAGGGGAACATTGGCAGTGCTGCAGCGAAGGAAGAAATCTGTAACAGGACCGAGGAGGAGAAAATGGAAGGAGGGGGAGAATACAGATATTCAAATATATAGAAAATGAATCAGCAAGAGAAGAGGTGGATATTATGTGAGCAGATGACAAAATAATCCCAGGGAGGGAGGGGCAGACAGAGGATACGGTTAAACAGAGATCGGCAACTCTGATAAAAGATGCAGAGGAGAGAGAAAACACGCAGAGAGGGGCGGAAGAGATGGAGGCTGGGAAAAAAAAAGAGAGAGATGAGGGAAGGGAGAAGGGACTGACAGAGAATAACAGGCTTCTCCTCATGAGGAGAGTGAATGGGTGAGCTTACTGATTATATCCATTCATTCTTCACATGACTCGCAGGACTGAGGTGGGGGGTGGCAATTTTTCATACAGGGGGCACATAGAGGTGTAACACCCTGGGGACGACGCTATTGCTCATCATTAGTTAGTGTGTGTGTGTGTGTGTGTGCGTGTGTGTGTATAAGGGTGGGGGGTTGTGTGTTTCTGCACATGACCAGCTACTATAAATTGCCTGCAGAGGTTTCTAACTAAAACATGACCTCAACCATGCAGTGACTTGAGATTAATCAAACCTTATAAGAGCATTTTTTATGTATCGACATAGAAAACAGTGAGAATGACAGAGAAGGACTGAGATTGAGAGAGATATTAGTTTAATTACCCATTAAGCATAAAGAACGGCTGCACATGTCAGTAACGGCAATGGTAGCAACAGCAACAAGCAGAGCCCTAAAAATCTAATTGAAACACCAATAATCAAGTCCTCCTCTCCCACAGTGCACACTGCTCCCTCAGCCCCCAGACAGGCACAGTGTAATTTATTAAGTTCTAATGCATGTAATCATTCCTGAGGTGTGCTGTGACCATCTCAATAAATAAAGCCAGCACCGCACACCTTGTTTCTCCTTGGCCAGAAGCCCCTAACTCTTCCTGTGCGTACGTTTTTCCATTGGACTGAATATACAACATGGAGTTTAAGTAAACCCACACTCCGTCCTCACAGTTTGCTTCATTCAGTCAAATTATTCATCTCCATTTGTTGGCCTCTGTTTTATTTATAGGTATATTTAACCACAAGGTATCAGCGTGATTCAGTAGCCTCTATGTTGCCTGTAAAGCTGCCCCTCAGCTCCTCAGGTGGATTAAGCTCTGACCTCCCCCTCCTGGACAGGCAATTAAAGGACTACAGCTCCGAGCCAGCGATGCCCCGACCAGGAGAAATCTTCAAGCTCCACTGGATTTTAGCCCCTAATCCGCAGGGAGACTGAGCACACCTAAACTATAGCACGTGGTGGGCAGTGTCACATCAATGATGATCAGATTCATCATCTATACAACGTCTTGCTTAGCCTCAAAAGACTGAAGCTTCCTATATGATCATCAATCACCTCTGTGTAAACCCACAAGGTTTCCCTACACATTTAACACCCTGAAAGTAATGGAGGCGATACCTTCGCCAAAGCAAACACTGCAAGGGATCTACTGGAAGGAGATCTGACCTGAAAGTTGGCAGTCAGTCTTCAGTTCTGACATGACTGAGATAAAGCTCAGTTATACCAAATCTTCAGCGACTGTATGCAGCATAGTAACACTTCAACCAGACGCTCACTACCAAATATCAAATTCTACCATTGGGCTTTCATTCTATGGTTACTTTATGTATGGTTTAATTGTCATGCATTGTTCATACATAATCACGAAAAGTAAGGCACCACAAATTGTATTTAACACATGTAATCATGAGTCTGTAATTCAGATCAAACCCACTAACTAGGGAAAGTTGCAATCACGCGCGTGCACTGACATAACTTAGGAAGTAGTATGAAGACTGAAAGTCGACATAAGGAGGTCGGTTGGGTTGTTGGGTGGGTCACAAAACACAGGACTTTCCCCCAGGATACCAACATTCACGTCCCGTGTGAAACCAAGTAAACTCTGACTTATTTTAAGGTAACTCATTCCCATGTTTGTTTTCCTAAACCTAACATATGGAGCTTTACTTGCCTAACCCTAACGTACATATCTTCTCTTGCCTAGACCTAATCTATATAACATTTCTTGCCTAACCTAACATATGTAACTTTACTTGCCTAAACCCTGATGTGTGTAGCTTTACTTACCTAAACCTAACTTACACAAGTCTACTTGCCTAAACCCAACTTATGTAACTTTACTAACCTAAACCTGACAAACACAACTCACTTGCCTAAACCTAACCTACATAATTTTTCTTGCCTACACCTAACATACATAACTTTATGACATCCAACCTACAATAAGTATGTAACTTGACAACAGCATTAATGGCCTGCAAGTTTGCTAGATATCACAAGAACTGTTGTATGTGCCTTTTCTTAAGATACCGTTAAGATACTGAACTGTTGTCTGAGGATATGCTGATCATGGACACCAGTAAAGAGAAATTTAGAACCTCCTTCAACAAGAAATTTCTATCATTTGAACGACATGCATTCTTTATCTAAGCTGTAGCTTTCAGTTCTGGGTCCATGCAGCAAAAGTCTTACAAAAAAAGTTAAAAAAAAACAAACAAAAAAAAAAAAACCCACATCCAGATGATAAATACCAGGTGCTAAACAGAAGAACATGTGAAAGATGGAAAAATAGAGTCAGCACACTATATAATGCTCCCATGAACAAATATTTAATTACCGCCAAGTGACATTTTGAGCACCAAGCTCTTAAGGCAACGGTAGAAAACGCCACTTGGCGGTATTCAAATATATGTTCATGGGAGCACTATGTAATGTGCATACTGTATTTTCCATCCATACAGCAAAAACACACCGACAGCTAGCGTATGCATGCACTATATGTAACAACAGGGACCAAAGCAATGGGTCAATAATGGGTGAACACATAAACCCAAGCTAATCACTGAAAAACCAGTGTGAATAATCAGTCATTGACATGGGATCTGAGCAACAGAGATTTGAGGAACAGGAGAGAGGGAAGAGGAAGAAACTGTCTTGGAAAATTACTAAAAAGCTCATTCAATATCACTTAGCATCTGATTTGAAGAGACATGTCTGGCATATTATTCTCTCCATATGCAAGTTTGGCCAACCATGAACAGGACACTGGTGTATTACAATAAATCCCAGCATAAATTAAAAAGGATAGTTCATGTTTTTGGGGGTTGTATGGGAAACTTATCCATAGACAGTATCTTACATAAAGTAGATGTCGGTCAGCACGCCACCAGTTGGGAGATGTAGGCTGGAGTCCAACATGGAAGCTAAGCAACATACTGCTGTTTGTTTTGTTCTCATGCACTGTTCATATGTAAGAAATACACCAAGAGGGTGTGGGATATATGGATGCTTCGAAATCATACTTCTACACTGACAAAGAAACAACTCCTAGCCCAGTGTTCCAACATCCACAAACGGCAGCTGCTAGCGCAACTAGAGATTGATGAGGTACAATAACCATGCTACGGCAAGGCGGAGCCAGGGTGACAGATCAAAGCGGGGATGTCATTATCATCCCCACACTCCAAGATTGGGTACCAAGCCCCAACACACAGATTCCCTTACAACAAGAGTGAATGACCTGAGATTGCACCCTCGAGTAACAGCGATCTTGACTACAAGATCAAGGTAACAAGGAGAGAAGTTAGTCAACTGTCATAGTTACTGAAAGGCAGGGAAGAAAGGCATACCTAGAAAGTACAACAAACTGTCTATACCTGAGACAGCGTACATGGAATGCCATCACCAAGTGGCTGGCATAGTGTGCAGGAACATCTACACCGAGTATGGACTGGAGGCCCCAAGGTCACAATGGAAGACACCTCCTAAGGTGGTGGAGAGTGACCAAGCTAAGATCCCGTGGGACTTCCAGATCCAGACTGATGAACGGGCGATAGCTAAGCAATCGTGTTGATCGACAAACAACAGACGAAGTGGTGATAGATGCAGCAATCCCTAGCGACAGCAACATCAGGAAGAAGGAGCACAAGAAGCTAGAAAAGATGTGGGGAGTAAAGGCAACAGTGGTGCCAGTGGTAATGGGAGCACTCTGGGCTGTGACCCCAAACTGGGAGAGTGGCTCTAGCAGATTCCAGACAACATCTGAGGTCTCTGTCCAGAAGAGTGCAGTCCTAGGAACAGCTAAGGTACTGCGCAGAACTCTCAAACTCCCAAGCCTCTGGGGGAAATATGGCATGTCTTCACCATATTTCTATTCCTAAACTTAACCCTCATAACTTGACATTAAGTATGTAACTCTACATTAGGTACGCAACATCATTCGTGGGGTGCTAATTCATTAGCTATCATATGAACTGTCACAGAGACCTCACAAGGAAGGAAGCTCTAAAAAGAAGCATAGCAATGCTGTTTTGGAGGTCTCAGCAGTGTTGCCTTAATCAAACTGAAATATGTAGAGTGACAGAAGGTCACTTCTGCACCGAACATCCAAAGTTCAGAGCTTCATTCACTGCGAGAAATTAAAAAATGCAAAGTACTCCAACTACAAGAGAGAGGGGGGGAAAAAAGCTCATCAGCGTGCAGAGAATCACTGTCACAGCCAGTGGACGAGGACCCCAATGCACTCTCCACTTGACCTATATGGCTGCGATCCTCGAGGATACCGCTGCTGGCTAAACTGTCGCAGACTTGTAGAGGGACACTGACGTCCATGTAGGTCAAAATGTGCGATAAGGGAGCGCGAGCTAGCTTAGATCAGCTCATTTAATGAGGGCTGTGATGTATAGGATGCCTAAAAGCTTTCATTATGTTTCTTTTTTTGAAATCGTTTCCCCTCGTGAGCTGGGAAGTGATGAGGGAGAAAGTGGCGCCTGTGTCAGTGCAGTTTGCCAAAACATAGGAAATAGTCTACCACATGAATTACCGACTGTATGTGAAGGTAATCAGTGGAGCCGGCTTCTTGTCCTCATTAGACACGGAGATATTGATAGGCTTAGTGGCTGACATTTTTTAATAGGTTTTAAATATGACCCAAAAATCATCCCAGTAAATCTGTAGTTGTTTGAGACAGTACAATGTTTGCTTTCAAGCATCCCTTATATGTGTAACCTTCATACATGTGACAGAGCCTGTGCGGTGTAAGTCAGGATGATTTGGGCCCGGCAGCAGCAGTACAGTCCATCTCACTCAAAATTACTTAATTGAAAACTCTTTCCTAATGTTGCCTGGCAACCAAATCTTCCAGGGCCTCAGAAAGAGAGAGGGGAGGATTTAAGGTTGTGCTTTTTAAACTGCTCGCATTGGCTTCTCTCTGAAGAGAGGCAGCACATTATCATGAAGCGCACATACGCGCTGACACAGACGTGATCATAAAAACATCCTGCAAAATAAATTCAAACCATCAAAGGAGGAAAAACTGGATTTTGCTCATGTTTCAAGTAAATGTTGGCACTATAATTATCATAAAAATGCAGCAGGGCAACAACAAGACACTGAATCCAGCAGGAGGAGACTTAGCTTCAGCACATGAGGAGGTGGGCAAAGAATTTGACCGTGGACTGAAATTCAGCACAAGCAACTTAGCTCAGATTCTGCGTTCCTCTCTTTATGTTTACATGAATCAAATGAAGAGACACGAGTACTTGCAGAAGACGTGGTATTATTTAAAACCACATGCAAGAAAGTGCAATTGGCACTGACTTAGCGAATAAATCATGACATATAAGAAGCATGTGACAAGCCAAAACCAATCATACCAATTCTTTGTGGCGTCTTTCATGATTCAGTGACACCAGTTAACATCACCCACGGTTTAGCTCAAAGCAGCCGTCCTTCTGTGCGGAGTTTGCATTTTCTCCCTGTGTCAGCGTGGGTTTACTCCGGGTACTCTGGCTTCCTCCCACAGTCCAAAGACATGCAGGTTAACTGGTGACTCTACATTGACCTTAGGTGTGAATGTGAGTGTGAATGGTTGTCTGTCTCTGTGTGTCAGCTCTGTGATAGTCTGGTGACCTGTCTCTCGCCCAGTGTCAGCTGGGATAGGCTCCAGCCCCTCGCGACCTCCTACAGGATAGGCAGTCACAGAAAACAAATGAATAATCCGCTTGCCTGAAAAAATGTTCTAATCGTACGCTTTTGCAAACCATGGATACGTTCTATGTTTCTCAGCAATGCTTGGGTGACAGTGTGCTTAGGTTTGGGCACAAAATCATTTGGTTATGGTAGCCACTGGACAAGCAGGGGCAGAACAGTGAAATCAACCTGGTTCAGTGGCTCAAACACCGCTGGAAACACTGCAAAGACTTGCCAAAAAGCAACCAGTGTTGTTGTTTTCTAACAGTGATCTGCAGCTTGGCAGGCTTGCCATCCACCATCCCTGCCACCACACAATGACAAAAGCCAGCTTATATATTATGTCACTATAGAAACTTTGATATGATACATATGGTTGTTAAATTACTTGCATAACAAATTATTTAACAATTGTTACCTAATGGTTTGTGAATTAATGCTTTTAACTGTTGATGATTTGCAATAGTTTTATGATGAAGTGGTCAGTTATTTATTAATCATGGTAAAGTATTGGTTCAAAAATAATAAAATATTATTTTATAGTGTACCAGAAAAAATGAGCGCTCCATCTTGAAAGTACTCGTCTGCCTGTGTTATTTATTTGAATGCCCTCTGCGCTGCTCTCAATATGTGATGGTAATTCAATCTTTACCCGGTGCATGAAAGCTTTTACATTTGTTTGTGTAAACCTCCAACACTGGGTAGCTATTTACCACTGTTGTGTCAAAATGCTTTTCCTATGAAATACATGTTTCCTCTGGCGGTGTGTCTTTGCCTTGATTTCACGGCAGGGTGGGAAATAACATCATTTCAATTTCTGTGGGTTGTTTTCACATCATTGGCTTTTGACATGGTATAATAACATTTACAAAATCTTTCACGGGATTAAAGGAAGAAAGACAGTTGGATACTCAGAGCGCCTGTAATGAACATGATCGGACTTTTTTTGTGATCCTTGAACCAAATGGAAGGTGCAGTCGCCTGCGTGTTTAATGCGTTGTATCCACATTATTCAGGGTGAAAACATGTTGATACACCTGGAAAAATCCTCACGTTCAGTGGAAGTGATTCATTTCATTTTGTTATATGCAGAGGCAATAGTGTTTGGAACGAAAACAGGAGGACGGGAATGACAACAGAAAGACGAAGCCACATGTGGTCACACTGTGATTGCCAAGTGATATTGAACTGCAGAACAAAAATCCTATCCAAGTCCTCTGAGCGCCAGCGAAATAAAATTAAACTTTAAAAAAAGAATCTGTCTACGACCTTTCCTGAGTCTCAAAACGACACGCATTGCTTTACAGGAAAAGTTCCTCGACATCTCAGTTGCCACAGTCAAATTCTTTCCAGTATTTTTAACAAGCGTGACCCAAAGTTACTCTGAAGTGCATCGACTCCATCCACGCGGGA
This sequence comes from Epinephelus cyanopodus, assembly GCA_026686955.1. Taxonomy (NCBI): domain Eukaryota; kingdom Metazoa; phylum Chordata; class Actinopteri; order Perciformes; family Serranidae; genus Epinephelus; species Epinephelus cyanopodus. The sequence goes on along the minus strand of CM048925.1, from coordinate 16,574,421 downwards.
CAGGCTCAGTAGGAGATGTGTCACAATTGCTGACAAGAGCATTCCTCATTCCGTTTTAACCGAGCGGGGTCTCTATCTCGCTCCGCGCCCCCCTCTCACCACACTGCACCAACGCTAAAAGTGGACAGACTGACCGCAGGCAGCGATGGGAGCGAGACAAGAAGACGGGGGGAAAGAGAGGAAGACAGAGAGCGAAAGCAGAAAGTGGGTCAGCTTCACGTCTTGTCGAGCCCGATGAAATTTTCCCAAGCTATTCTGGAAGTCAAAGTGGACTTATAATTCACTTTTATATTGCCCCCTCTCTTATATTTATTTTCGTCAAAGCCACAGGCGACTTTCCTGGCAAATAAAGGTGAGTCACCGGGCATCTGGCAGGGCAAAGTTGTCATAGAGAGAATTGGCTGGGTACGGTGGGAAGCAGACTGCGGGTTTTATGAAACCGCCTTATCCAGGAATAGAGTTGATCCTGATAAGTGTAATTGAATAGGGATGAGCCTGTATTTCACATGAGAGGAGGGCTGGCTCGCTGCTCGTCTGCTTACCTCAAACATGTCATGCCTCTGTATATTTGTATGTCTGTGAGAGGGAATAGCAGAGAAATGAAGGAGAGGATGCAGCTTTAGATGAGAATAGAAGTCTCCAGAAGGATGGGAACGAGACGGAGGGTGGACAAAGAAGAGAGGCACGTTTCAACATGAGGTAGAGCGATGAAAAATGATAAGCAAGGTAACAAAAAATGAATGTAGGGAAAGGGAAACGGAGGAGGTATCACAGAAAGAGAGAGGTGACTAATGGAGGATGAAGAAGAGGAAGGAATGAGGGAGAGGCACTGAGAGAAAGCACCAGAAAGAGCAAGCCTGGGAGCACTGAGTTGCTATGACGTTGGCCCCGGAGTGACGTCAAAGCAAGCCACTCATACATCACCCTGCCAGGGAGGGAGGCGGGGCCACGGGGCACAGGCTGCTATGCACTGGACCCAGAGACAGCAATGAGGCGATGGAAGCTGGGCGGCAGAAAGCAGAGGGAACGGAAGGGAGAGGCAACGATAGTGGAAAAAGGAAGACAGGAAGAGAGAGAAAAATAAATGAGGAGGAAAGGATCAAGACGGGGGGGAAATAAGAAAACATCCACAACAAAAAAGCGAGGAAACAAAAACAGAAACAAGCCTGGAGAAACAACAGTCGTGCAAAAGACCCCCACCGCAACCACAAAGGAGTCGGCTCAGCCGCTCGTCCGCACATTACTCAGCTCCCATTTGGACGTGATATCCTACAAATCATCCATAATTCTGCAACCCACCTTGACCTCAACCTGCCTGAACACTCCCATGTCACCATCTCCCGCCCGCCCTCCGGCTGCCTGCGGCTGTTTACATCAAATTTAAAGGCTGCTGAGGGAGCTGCATCTCCATTCCTTCAGGCCACAATCCATCGCTGCACTGTGGCCGACATTCTGCTATTACGAGGCACTTTGCTCCACCTGGAGTCAGCCTTTCTGTCGCACCACCCTGACATGGCACATTTGATGATGTGTTTCTAATTTTTTTTTTGAATAATAGCTTTAGAAAGCGTGTAATTTAAATTCCCTCAAATCAAAAATGTGTTTATCTTCTGTGTATGTCCTCTAAAATGTCTGACCTTGACTATACTGACTTGAACAAATAAACACAGATTTTATGATTTTTTTTTTTAAGCTTAAAGCAATTGCCATAGGTAAAAAGCTAACATTAGGCTACAAACAAACTACACCACAGCCACATGACATGACCAGCCATGTTGATGCACACTCTTTGTTCACCAGTCAACCAAAAGCGGGAAGCAGAAAATAGAACTTACCACAAGCAAATTTCTCAATGATGGAGAGAGAATAAATCTGCTTACAGCCCATTTTCAGAGTTATTTTTTTACTATAATGTGGAAAACCACATTAAACTAAATATTAGAAATGGTTACTTACTATTATTAGAAAGTATTTTTCCGCAGTGGTGCAGTTGTAGTTGAGTAGGTGGATGTAATACCAGGTGGAAATGTTATGTTACCAAGGAGGAAGAAAAAAGAAGTAGGTGTAGACCCACTGGGTATACCTACATATAGGCTACTCAGGCCCATAGGAGGTGCCCCAGGTTTTGAAGCCAATTTTCGTAGTGGCCAAACAATGGTATTGCAGTTTCCGGGGTCTGTCATGTGATGCCCTGTGGCCCAAAAATCGAGTTTTCCTATTGACTTTCATTGGGAAACAGATGTATGTACATCGGTGGATAATTTTTTGAGCGAAATGACTTGTATTACTACTAGGACGATCTGACAACATTTCATTAAGTCTACAAGAGCTGCAAGATTAAATCATTTTATCCACATTCAAGTTAGTGGAGCACTAAACTGGAAGTTAGTTGTTCAGCCAGCAGAAGTGAGACGCTTGGGCGCATTCAGGGTCGTTTGGCGCCTGCAAGTCTCTAGTGTAACCAGTCCATGGGCAGCACAGTGCGAAAGTAGTCCCAATAATGCACAGATCATCCAGGTAATTTTATACGTGGCAGCTGAATCATTTTGGCTTCATGCACCACTGAGCAGTTCTCAGGAATGAATGGGGCCACACCGCCAATGCTGTATTCAGGTCTCTTAATACATTCGTGTGTGTATACCCCCTACAACACAGTTTTTACATACTTAAAAATGTGTCTTAAGGGGTATTTTAAAGCAGTGGTTCCCAACTGATCCAGCCACTGGGTCCAGATTTCTCCTTAGTCCTTACCTTCCACAGTATAATACATTCAGTGTCACACTTGCGTTTGGACATGTTGTCACAAGCTAGTTTGCTGTCTGTCTCAAGTAGTCGTCTTCAAAATAAAAGCTCCATGTTGGAAATTAAGCAGTTTTTTTTAAACAAATATGGCATGTTTTCAGGTCACTTGCGGTCAATGCAGACTGGACTTGTGACCCACTATTGGACCAGGCCCCAGCAGTTGGTAACCACTGCTTTAAATTTATGTTTTACTGTAAATGTGATTTAATGGATCCATGAATTAATAGATCATTTCTTTGACACATACAAGCCTCTTTACATCCTTGTAGGTTTTGCCACAAAACATGCGTCCGGAAATATACTGCATCAGGTCAACAATGCTCTCTTTTTCAGTCTTATCAGCACTGGAGAAATGAAATCACATCCCGCGTGTCCACTGCAGACCTCTCTTTGCAATGCTGACAAGGTGTTCTTGGTTTAATAAAAAAAAAAGAACATGCTCTGGACGGAGAGGGCACAGCATTTTTTTTTCACTGAGCAGCACACCGGTCAGTGAAATTTGAACACGTCTCAACTTGAGCAAAAGTGTCCTTTAAACAGGTTTTCTGCTGTCGCTTAGCAACAGCAGGAACAATGACTAGCATCCTACCAAGGTGCTGGTGCAGACTGCAAGCTCAAAAAGCTCTCTGGATGCAGGTCTTCGCCCTCCGACTCCTACAGATTTACGCACTGTAGCTCTGAAGGGCCCCTAAGACTTATTTGTGTTAATTTGCTTTCCTTTCTCCTCCCTCTGGCAGAGCATTCGTGTAGCACCGAATCCATCAATGACAGAGAGGAGCGCGAGGATTCACGCTCGCTCACGTGGAGAAAAAAAAAAAAAAAACAGAGAGAGACCCGGGTATTGTCATGCAATCATACTGAAATGCAAGCAAACAGCTCACGAACGCAATCCGCAGGCGCCGACACACGGCCCCACACACCAAGGAAAAACCTAGAGTTGAGCAAACTGGTGATTCATTTGTTTAACACAGTCCTTGTATAAATAATCTCCCTTGACACATTTGATTTATTATGCAGGCAAACAATTAAACTGCGATGGGGCTGCTGAGTATTTGTCGCTGCCTCAGCTTCCACACACTCGCCTTGGGAAGCATTGCGACACACACACACACACGCACACAGCCCCCCTGTCCCTAAGACTCATCTAGATGACATTCCTGACAACGGCCATTTGCGAGGTGCACAGTTCAATGTTGCAATAATCTGAAATCACGTCAAAAACGAGGCCTGTTGTTGGAGTACGCAGGTGGATGGCTGCACCAGCAGGTTCCACGTGCCTGCAAATTACCAACAGAAGCACATACTGTATGATCTTAATGATGCTGCACAGTGCGAGATAAGAATATTACACAGATAACTTGAATATTGATTTGAGTTTACCGCAGAGGAAATGTTACACTAAACAGCCACCATCCCGTCTCCCTCGCCGACCTGTGAAGATTACAGCGAGGCACACTGCTTAAACACAAAGAGCTGTTGTACTAGAAACACAGCTCTATTAAGAAATATTGTCTATGAATTAGTCTGGGCCTGAGCCAGCACAGGCGCGGCGAGCACTGGGCGATACGCAGTAAAAATCGCATGCTGTAGGGATAATGTGGATTGTTGGTGTCTGGAGCATGGCCAGTTCTGCCCAGTAGTAGGGTGTTAATAGCCCAGTACATCTTCTATTTTTAGCGGGGCAACTCAGCTCAGAGCTACTGTACGACCACTGCGAGGCAAATATCTGAAGAGAGATGAGACAGAGGGAGGGAAAGAGAACAGAATAAAAGCAGGGGTAAAAAGAGGTTTGGAAATTCACTGGCTGTAGAGATCGAAGGGAGGGTGGGAGCAGAGAAGGGGAAGGAGCAAGGATGAGATAGAAGGGGAAGCGTTGGGGGAGAAAAAAGGGGGTAAAAACTATGAGGGAACAAATGTTGAGTCAGCAGAACAGCTTGTGGCCAAACCCTCCTGCAAAAGTGTGCATAGCACAGGGGAGAAAATGAGGATGAAAGGGAGGGGGGAACAGTACAGGACAAGAGGATGGGTGCGACAGAAGAAAGAGAAGGAAGTGACATGGACTGTATGACGAACCTGGACATTTCTCTACTCTGATTATCTTGCAATGGACAGATGTGACTTTCAGCTATGCTACTGCAGCTGTCAAGCTGTTTAATAGTCTCATTTACAGTGTGTGACAGACAGCAGCTTAACAGAAATCATAAGTTCTGCTGTTGAAAAAGCAACGCAAAGCCCGTTAAAGGATTATGTTCCAACAGGCGACGGAGCTAAACAATGTCTCTGCGAGTGACAAGTGGCTGCAATTACTGCTGAAAAGATGACTTCAGTGTTGTCGTATGTTCTCAACTGATTCTGAAGACAAGAATTAAGATTTAGAAGAAGCAACGTCTGTCTTATTCACAAGTCTGATGCCAAATTGAAGTGAATGACCTGTTTGTATTTGGCCGAGCAGCGGCTTTGTGTGTTTTATTCATTGTTCCGTGCACACCTCGCAGGATGTAAGCCGGGTACAACGTGACTATGTATTAAACATGAGCTCTGGCCTGTGGATGAGTGCAAGGACATCGACTCCATCTGCTACTAACACGCTAGCGCTCTCAGCCCCACTTGGCCAATTACAGCATGACCTGTGGTAAAAGCAGAGGCTCTCAACTCCGCAGTCTACATCAAATCTGCCCTCTGTGATTTCCAACTTTACTGTAGTTGTACGCTTCAGCTCTACCGCCCGGTGACTCATGCAGCTATGAACCACTACTTTTTTTTTTAAATGAGATCTGCCAGTTTTTGCCGTTAATTAACCCACAACAGACTTGAAGAACTCATCTATGTTTGGTCGGTCTGATTTCTTCCTAACTTGGCCTCAGCTGGACATTTAGCAAAATATAGCCTGCGATGTAAATTACATTCCAACATAAAATTGTGGTTCCTATTTTTGATGAAAACTGGAGACTGTGGTGCCAACGCGTGTCGTCACAGCTTGGCTCGGCACGGCCTGGCTAAAGCAGATCAACACAGTCTAATAGAAAGAAACATCGATCATGTAAATGTAAATAAGGTTCTCTGGTTGTCCAATGGATGAGGGGGGGGCCTGGCCTCTGTGTGTGTGCGCAACACTCAGATTGGAAAGGAAAGAACTTCATGGGTCGGCATAACAGCCAAAAACACTGGCACTGTGCTGGAAACCATAACAGACACCATCTATCACGTTGCAAAGGATAGTCAGTCGGTCCAATCTGTCTCCTCTGGAGCCGCATGTTCACCTGCTGGCCTCAGATTAAATCCCACCTGAACTACGTCCCCTGTGTTCTGTCTTTCTCTACTTTCCGATGTTCATCATCAATCAAAGAAAAGAGTGAGGCAAGACTCGGTTACAATGTAGAGTCTTCACTGATGCTGAGACTGAGGTATGAAACAACACCTCTTTAATTGCAACAACTCCATGGACTGTATTAGTAAAAAAAAAATATGAGAATCAAAACACTAAAAGCTTCAGTGTGTACGATTTAGTGGCATCTAGTGGTGAGGACTGCAGGTTACAACGGGCTGAAAATTCTCCCAGTAAGAATCCTGTCTGTGTTCAATGTTCAGGAGGTTTTTACTGAGGGCCGAATTATCTGCAGAGGTCTCTTCCTCTCCAAAACAAAAGAACCAGGTGATTAAAACTGGTAAAATCACTGAATGAAGCAGTTTCATTTTACAAATCAGTGTTTTTCCAGTGCTGTTTGGCATATTAGACATGGGCAGGTTGCAGACAACACGCTGTTATGTGCTCACCTACTTTCTCTGATAACTGAATGTGTGCTCATATTTTTTTCCTGATCCAGACGTTCAGGAGGTTTTTAGTGGGAGCCGAATGATCCACGAAGGTCTCCTCCTTTCCAAAACAAACAGAACTGGTTATTGAAACAGGTAAAAACACTGCATAAAGCAGTTTCATGTTATAAATCAGTGTTTCTGCAATGCTGTTTGGCATGTTGGAAATGAGTGGCTAGCCCAGCACCTGCTAATGCGAGCTCTCCTATTTTCTCTGATAACTTAAGATAATGAAAAGGTTTTTACTGGGAGCCGATTTAAACGCAAAGGTCTCTTCCTCTCCAAAACAAAAGAACCAGTAGATTAAAACTGGTAAAAACACTAAATGAAGCAGTTTTACACTACAAATCAGTGTTTTTGCAATGCTGTTTGGCATGTCAAAGGTGGGCAGGTCGCCCACAATATGCTACCATGTGCTCACCTACTTCCTCTTTTAACTTTTCCTGATCCAGACATTCATGAGGTTTTTAACAGGAGCCGAATCATCCACAAAGGTCTACTCATTTCCAAAACATACAGAACCAGTTATTTAAACTGGTAAAAACACAACCTAAAGTATTTTCACGGTACAAATGAGTGTTTCTGCAATGCTGTTTGGCATGTTGGAGATGGGTGGGTTTAAACTGGTAAAATCAATAAATAAAGCCTGCTTGTCACAGATGGGCTTCTAACTACGGTGGCCAACATGAAAACACAAATGGCCCTATCTAGAGCTGTGTTTGGTTTGTCCCTTCTGGGCTTTTGTAGAGACATTGCAGCTCAACATGGTGATTTATGTAGGTATAAATGGCTCATTCTAAGGTAATGAAAACACAACGATGATATGCTAAAGACAACAAACTTATTATATTCCATTTCTACCTATATCTATAACCCCCTAAATCTTACACACTGGACCTTTACATTAAAATAAAAGGCTTTTACATTTAATTTTAGATTGGCCAGTTCCATTATGTGTGTATATTCTTCTAAATTCTCATGCAACAAACAGGATCTTTGATACAAATGAAACATGAGCCACCAGGTCTCCAAAGGGATACCTGTAATTCCCTTGCACACAGAGCTCATTCCCCTTTCTCGCCTCACACATTCAGTCCACGGTTATCACTGCGTTCTACATATCGAGCACGCTCGCTATGAAAACAGAGTGTTCCAATCCATAAACAGACTATCAGATAGTCCAAACAATGGGGGATGTAATGCCAGCAGGGCCGAGGAGAGGAGCAGGTACAAAACCCTCCCTGACGTCTGATCAATTTTACCATGTAAAGATAATGTTTGACAACGATACTCGTTATTGGATATCGCGGACGGGGAGAGTGAGGAGGCAATTAAAAGCATAGATCAAGATGAAATGCTTGTGCTATATATATATCTATAAAATGCACACGTCATCCTCCACCCAATTACGATCAATGTCTGCCTTACGGGACTGAGAGATTTAAGGAGCGAGACAAAAGACACCAAAGGGCTGAGGAAACAAGTATAACAGTTTCAAAGACTAAAACCCAAGCGGACATTTAAGATGACAAGGTGGAGAATAATTTAAGGAGGACATGGTTTGGCTATATACAGAGAGGAAAAAAAAGGAATAGAGAGACGGGAAAGAAGACACAAGCAACTGCAGGACTAAAAGTCTGTGACTGGGTTTCCTCCTGTCTATGAATAATGGATGTGGCGAATGGGAGCCAGCATATGCATTTAGATGGCTTTATGTATTACGCTCTCAAAGTGGTGGGGAGGAAAATGTTTTATTAGAATGTAGCTTAATGCCAAATTAACCTTTAACACGTTCACACTGTGAGATCATGAGACTTTGTTTTAATACAAGCTCCAGAAGGCAATTAAATGCATCTGGACTGAGGAGCTTTCTCATCAAACACTAATCTAGTCTTAATGAAAACCACGCCAGGTACTATACTGTGCTGTGCTTTACTGTGCTGCAGTGTGTTGTATAGCACTGCAGTGTATTGTGCTGTATGTTGGCAGGTGTGATAAGTTAGACAGTGAGAAACAGCGGCGTTAAAATGAACGTTACATCATTTACAAAAACGTTTTACAAACCAACGCAGCCATTAAGTCAGTTCCTGGAGCTACCCTCACCATATTCCCAACACTATCTCAAAGCAATCAAAGCGTGCTGTACTGTGTGTGTGCGCTCTCTTGTTCCCTCCTCCCTCCTGTCTCCTGACACAAACGCACACACACACACACACACACATGCACACCCACCCTCTGGCATTGATATCAAACAAATCTTTTCAAAGGTAGGACCACGGGAGATTAGCCACCGTTGGCCTCTAATGCGTTTCAATGTGCCAACCAATGCAGAGCCAGGCCTCTACTTTCAAGGACAGGTACCTGTAAGCTGCCAGCGCAGCAAGAGTCAGTATATTGCCAGCCGTGCAGTAACACTCGACTGGCTGTATACTCACACCTCGGAAACAGGAGAGTGTGTGTGCGCAAGAGGTCGACTGTCAAGCAAAAAAATCGGTGAACAGGAATGCTGAGAGAAAGGATAGACCCTGTCTTTCAAGAAGCAGTCAAAGTGAGATGAAATATTTGTATAGTTAGGGAGGTCAGATGAAAGGTAACCTTGAGACTGACTCGCGTAGGAGAGGAAAACATACACTACAGCCAGGCAGTGGTGCCCCCAGAATTTTTTCTAATGGGCAGCCAAACAGGGCCACTGAAAATGTTGGGTTGGAACACCTAAACCAAAAGCCATAACCGAATTTTAGGAATCTACTATGCCGTTAAAGTATTTAGGCTCGTTGAAAACTGTCAATATGGAGAGTTAAGGAATCACATAGTGATATGCATCTATCTTTTGAAAACACGGAAAGACTGGTAACTATACAGTGGTGGATGTGGAGTCTGACCTTTAAAGTGTTTTCACTGTTTTTGTAGGCAAGATTTTGGACCTGTAATCATGGCCCAGTGGAGCACTGAAGCTCTCCTTATCATAACCCCTCTCCTGCTTTATAAAAGCTAAGACAAGAGCATCAGAGAGCTCTCTCATACTGCCTCTTCAAAGCGGTAATTTCAAGCCTTTGAGAGCTTTTCAGAGGTAGTAACAGCGCCAAAACACTGTCCATATAAATGGGACAGCCGGCAGGACGGGATCATGGGCATGGATGTGACGTTTTGACTACATGTTAAGTGTGCAAACAACAGCAGGAGTTTTAAAAATTGCTTGATAGCAGTTAGCAGCTAACTCGAAAAGGAGAACTGTTGCCGAAAATGTTGCTCTCTACCCTCCGAGGAGAGGACGAGATTGGCTGCCAGATAACAAAGATGGTAATGATTGTTACTGCTATGTGATGCAATTATTATTGTTATAAGGCAATGCTGACTTGATACTATCTGTCACACTCAAGATCAACGTTGTTGTATTACATGGCACATTTTTGTTCCTTACCCTCAGAGGCTAAGAAGCACCCAGACCTCATTGTTTTCCCATTTTGCGGACATTGCAGACTTCTTTGAGTTAGCTGCTAACTGCTATCAACTACTTTTTAAATCTCCTGCAATGGGGTGCACGCTAAACACTTTATCAAAACATCACATCCGTGCTGCCCACGATCCCAGCCTGCCAGCTTCCGCAATGCTGGTATGCTGTCTAAAAGTCACACACTGGAGCAGCATGAAGCTGCATGTTGTTTGATTCTGTGTAAAAATGAAAAGGCAGGATGACAAAGGGACTTCGTAGCGGCCCTATAGTGTGATCTCTGTGTAAAAAGGAGTAGTGTCATCCCCTGTTCGTGAGAGGTGAGTTTGCTACCTTCTACAAGCAGTCTTGGCTCTCTCAGTCTAACAATTTCAGGATAAAAAACATACCAGATTATTTATTCTCTTTCGTCTTCATGCATAAAAGAAACACCACCATCCCATTACAGAGCTAAAACAGCACCATCTAAGATTTATTCAGACTGATGGATTGAGTTATCCATACTGCGCTTCCCGCTGACATGAATTCTGTTGTGTCTGCTTTAGGACTAATTAGACACACCGTTGGTACACTGTATGGCTGTCACTTTGCCAGTAGCACGCCGGAGAAGGGCATCTTGCCAAAAGTGTCATGCAGCATATAAAATATTAATCGGAGTGATGTCCTTTGCTCTTTGATTAATGCGAGACAGAAGGCCAAGTATACCCAGAACTGGAACTGGAGGCTGCCACTGAACTAGCACACAAGACACACACAAACACGGACACACGCACACACAGAGGCACTGCTGTGGTGCAGTTTGTGTAGCATCTGCATTTCCTCTCTACCCTGATCTCTGACACACACATACACACTGTAGACAGCAGGGTGGCATAATCAGTGGGGAGTATGTCCTTCAACTGGAGGACGGAGGTTGAAGCCCCTGTGCTGGCGACCATCTGCCCTGCTGAAGTGTCCTCGAGCAAGATGCTGAATCTCTAATGTGCTATTCTGCAAACAGGCCGAACAGGCAAGAAAATATATTTGTAAAGCATAAAATGGAACAAACACCATACTAATCATATGCTGTTGTTAGAGCCACACATGTAATGAGACGAAGGGGTTAAGGGGTCATTAAGATCAGGATGCTTTCTTCCCTTTGAAGCATGAAGCTCAAATTATATCTTCACCCTCTAAATAGCAGTGAGAGTCTCCATGATGTATATTTCATCAAGCCCCTTAAGAAATGGGCATACATTTTGCAAATACGTCCACATGCAGCACATTTAGGACTGTGCAGAATGTCAGCGCTGCAAATGTGCGAGCAAACTCACCTACGCATACACCCAATGTAGCATGTCTTTTGTCCACCCCTCTGTTTATGTCCACTCCATGTCCATTTTGGAGACTATCAGCGCCTCTTTGATGCTCTGCAAATGTGAAGGGTATCTGGCCTTGTCTTTTGATTGTTATATTACTCTTACAGACATTTCAATTGGTGTTTTGACAGAAAATTATTCAGAAACAAGAAAGTCCTTTTAACTTCACAGTTGAGACGAATTGCTGCTTTTTTTTAACCTGTGATCAAGTTAAAGAAGCATCTCAATTGGTGCTACATGACCAGAGAAAACAAAGAAAAAAGGTCTGTGGCATACGCTTTTGCCAAAGAGGTAGAAAACCTGCAACTACCAGAATGCACTGTACCATACCACATCAATAAACGCTCCTGCTACGAGGTGACATGATGCAAGCTTGTCCATCTGACACAATGACGACCGGCTGGTAACAAATGATCTCATATTACAGCTAAACAGCGCACTAAAATATGTTTCTGAAAACACAGTGACAGAATCTTGATTTATATTTGATCAGCACTGCCTAGTTTTAGTGTTTGGTTTGGTTCGAGTTTGAGAGGGAGGAGTGGGTCTGTCTTCTGATCTGCTTTTATAATCTTTGTGTCTGTGGTGCTGGACAATACAAAAATTAGAAAGTAAAGCCTGAAATTTAAGCAACAGCTCCAAGAACTAGTGAAACTACGCCCAATGATGCTTATCGTGGAATTTAGCAGAGTTTCACTGACAGATGAGTGGGGAGATCCAGGCACTGGTTAGATAGAGCGAAGTTTACCACAGTACATTTACCCACATTGTTATGACACAAAGATGGTTGAAAATCAGCAAACCAAATATCGTTAGGTTCTGAGACTGTAGCTCAGTCAAAACAACAGCCAGAGGTTGAACAGACTTATTGAGTCTTAGGTCACACCCCTATCTCTCTAGCCTGACCTCGCCAGATGCCAAATAACAAATACAAATGAAGCTGGAACCTGTTGGTTCATTTTCATTTTTCCAACAAGCCTGATCAACATGTCATGTGCCGCTCAAACAGCAACCTCCGGGGCTAAGAAATGAAGCCGATGCAGCAAAGCCAAAAATTGCTGTTCATATGCTGTAACATCAAGCTTTCGACAGATCATTCAAATCAACATTGTTTTCTAGTTGGAGCCGCGCCTCGTTTTCAAACTGTATGGTTTGACTAAAATGAACAACGACAGCAATATAGTCCACGATGAGCAGCGCTAAAATCAACCTGCGTAGTTGTCCCTCCATTGTGACATTAGAAAGTGTCACATTTATCTTGCAAGTGTGCTCTTCTTCAACGTTTTGTTTACTTCCTGGATTCTGACCAATCCAGAGCAGCTTTCTTATGCAAGGCATTTGATCTGGTCCTCTTGTAAATGCTGCCGTGAGAACACGAACCAACTCTAGGCAATTATACAACTTTGTAACAAACTGAGTCCCTGATTCAGACTAAAGCAAGACAAGTACAGGTCTGAGAGCAGCCTAACATACAGCACATACAAGTCATAAAACTAAAATATTAGACTAGCATGTCACAATACAACAGGGGGACAGACAGGGGCTTGATAGCAGAGACTCAGGGAGGCTGTGGAATAATGCAGGTGATGAATTGGATAGGATTAAGTAATTCAGGACTACAGAGAGGAAGACATTCTGTCTGAATGATGGGATTAATAAAAAGAACACACATTCACAAAGACAAACATGCCGCGCACTCCATTAAACAGCAGCACATTGATGACTCACTAGTCCATCTGTGCATTATAAAAATGTGTACCTGTGACACACGCACAAACTCGGGAGTACATGTTTGTGTGTTGCTTTATTTCTGTAGCGCGAGGGATTATGAGAGGCAGGTTGAGAAAGAACAGAGAGGCTAGGGAAGAGACAGACGCACACATAATCCCATCACACACCATATACAGGCCTTCAGTGGGAGGGGTCTGGAACGAGTGCATAGAGCAACAAAGGCAGTTACATAAGTCAAGAGGATTGTCCCTTGTGAGTGCGTGTGTGTGTGTTTATAGACATGTGTCGTGCAGTGTGGAGGGCACACAGGACAGGATGTATCCTGTTTCATCGCTGTGTGTCAAGCAAAGTGCTTATAGTGTGGGGACGAGAGGAAAAAGAGCGAAAGGAGGGAGAGCGAAGAAAAGAAAGAGCGTCCTCCTCGCTCTGCTACTAATCCCCTCTGTCGCCCCGCCGCCTCTCCCCCTCATACAATCTCTGTCATTTTTATCTCTATCGCCTCTCTGTCTGATCTCTCTCTTCTTATTTCCTCCTCCCTCTTCTTCCATCGCTCTGCCAGGATGCCTGCTAGGTAGCCCGACCATAACGGCTGATATTCACCACACACAAACACATACTGTAACTGCAACCCAGCTTGTGAGCTATACGTACACACGACTGGCATTAACGCGACACCTATGTGTTGGCACCTCACTGGTAGAGTTCTTTGAAAACCAGGACAGATGATGGCCGTGTGAGTGTGCGTGCACCTCAGCGTATGTCTCTGTGTATGTTTGCAGCACCCATCAGCCTTGTACTTTCTTTCCAAACATCATCAGTCTTTGCATCCCTCACAGTAGCAGTCTTATTTCTCCATCTCTGCCCTGAGAGAGAGTGAGCAGGAAGCGTGGATCCAATCAAATGTATTTATAGGGTGGCTTTCAAAATAAAGACAATTGATCAAAGTGCTGCTATTAAAGCTATTAAAATAACAAGCTGCTTTTTCAGTGATGATTTATGCTGCCTTCGCACGGATTCAGGCAGACGGCAGACACTGAACACCTTCTGGATGGCACGGGATAAACAAACAAACAGTTCAATCAAATGGCAGAACTTTGGGCATCATTGCTGCTGCTGTTACTGCTATAGACCCTTTTAGGGTCGACGTCACAATGATAGTGATAGTGTCTCGGCTGCTCAGTCAAATCCACTCCTCCACAGTGCCAGCCTCTCGCCAAAATATGGTCACTATGGACTCCAAACCTGAAATACCAAACTTGAGGCTTTAAAACAGGAGTCCACAAACCAATGGGTGACGTCAGGGTAGCTACATCGGTTGTTCTTACAGTCACTGCCGGCCTGGTGGCATCTCTCATGTGGGGTAGTTTGCATTTTTTGTAGGTCAATATCACATAATATGCGTTGCTGCGGATTAAACATGGAAACAATTTCTGTCTAATCCACATTTATTTCCATGCTATTGGTTGAGTTTCCATAATTTAACTCCACTGGATGTGAAAATGCAAGTTTGGTTTGCCAGTAGGACTTAGTGTTTTTTATTTATTTAATTATTCACCAGTGTTTCATTCATGTGTGACCCTTATATTGTAGGGTGTTCCTAATATTGTACTTCGGCATTTAAGACGTTAAATTAAGCAGAAAAAATTAAAATGCCATTCATTATAACTATCAGAAAGTCCAGACGTAAAATGCACTAAACTGACTGAAGCATCACAAGAACTGGACTCCAGCACTCCACTAATTTAGCATTGCAGAAGCTGAATCAAGAGATATTGTCTTTTTGAATCCACACATTCTTCTTCCTTGTCAACACTTGATTCTCGTGTTATGCTAGACGTGGCTAATGTAGCTTCAAGCCGCTAGCCTCAAACAGAGACGAGGAGCAGGGTCCAAAGGTCTTATAAGCTTCACTTCTGTCTAACTTCACACCCCTCGATTTTTATCGTTTGTGGACAAACTTCACGTGACATCGCTTGAGACAATATATCAGATTTCATGAAGCTGTCTCTGGAGACACATGCAGTCGCTCTCCCTCAACCTCCCCTTTAAATCAAGAGGTCAGTTATACATTTCATTAGCCATAGCTTAAAATTACTTAGCTCAAATTCATTTTAGCATGGAACTCAACTACACATTAAGTCGAGGTAATGGGACAGAGAAGTGACTGTACAGAGCTCACTGATGCATGTCATTTATGTGCAATTTTCTGATAGGGTTTCATCATCTCTCATTCCTCAGAGTTGCATCACGTTAATATGCTTTTATGTAACACACTGCTCTCTGTCTTAAATCATTAACCCCTTGCAGTAAAATGTCATGTAACGTCTTTAAGCAGAGTCATACGTGGGGGAAAAAGCCACTAATATGACAGCTGATCCTGGTTTCAGTTCTTCAGCTATGCTGAATTCCAAAATGAGAGCATGTAGTCATCTGAAATTACTGCTTTCAAGTTGAACTAATCTGTTTGCCCCTTGCATTCAAAGAACTAAAACACATGGGGATTAAGAGATCATACTATGACCCATCTAAAACTGTATTAAACTGGATTAATTAAAGCTGCGGCACATATCTCCTGCACGTTCTTTACAGTAGAGATGATGGAGTATCTAGTCTCATGTCTGGAGTTCTTTCAGCGTGCTGTTGTTGGTATGCAGGACTGTATGTCGAGCAGATATTTTTCGAAACAAAAACAATAAAATGCGATGTGACATCGGGGTCTATAATCTTGTAAAATGTTTTTTGCTTGCTATTCTATTTCGGACAATCTTTTTAAAGCATCAAATTAATTTTGCAGAGATGCACAGGAGCCACGGAAGCATTAATAGAGAGACCTCTGGGACGCTGAGCCCCACAGGTCTTATTCAAAATGATTCAAGGGGTGTGTCTGAGGCCCAGAGCTGTCGCATCACATTAGCGTC
The DNA here is from genome assembly GCA_026686955.1 of Epinephelus cyanopodus. Taxonomy (NCBI): domain Eukaryota; kingdom Metazoa; phylum Chordata; class Actinopteri; order Perciformes; family Serranidae; genus Epinephelus; species Epinephelus cyanopodus. The sequence continues at coordinate 16,558,348 of CM048925.1, read as the reverse complement.
CGAATCACTGTTAGCAAACAAAACGATGTACAAACACAAATGGAAACAGACGCTTACGTACAAATGTACACATATGCTGACAGGGGGATTACACACACTCGAACACACTGGTGCACACACACACATTGACAACTGCACGCGGCTGCTTCTTACCTGGCTCTTGTCCACATATACTGGAGCTTGAGCTGCCTCATACATACAGAACGTACTCGGGAAGGACACACATGCAGTAAATGCACACACACGCGCGCAGAACACAGTCTGCTACAATGGCCTTAGCCATTAAAAATGCATGGCAATGCAGCAACAGTTTCTAAAAATGAGCACCGGGGCCAGCTGCTGATTCCTACTCTGAGAGCGAAGGTGAGATATCTCCCACAATGTCATCTTAGCATCAGACAATAAAAAAACACTCTTCCACAGCGGAGGCAATCACATTAAAACCCCGTGTCTGTGATTTAACTGTCAGTGAAAGGGTTAACAGCATGTGTTATCTCTCTAGATGCTAATATTGTCGGGGCTGCTGCTGTGCCAGCGAGGGTTAATGCGCTCACCGTTGTCCTCCCTCATCGTGTTATCAGCAATCATCGACACCCGCGTCTAATGCGAAAGCAAAAGTGTTGCCAAGCACCAGACAGGAAGAGAAATCACGCCAATAGACCCCAATCGAGGCTTAATGGGGGCCCAGTGGCGCGGCTAGCTGAGACCTCTCGCACTGCCTGTTCATCATTCACTCCCGCTGGTGTCTGGGAGATGGCGAGGGCTCCTGGCTTATCAAACAAATTAGCTGCTTCATCACTGAAATGAAAGTGGCGATGCACAGGCTGCAAGGTTGTCCTCTCCTGCACGGGGCCGTCCTTGTTATGAATCAAAGAAGTAAAATGCATAAAGAGAGGATGCTCTGTATATGGTGGAGACAGAGGGGGGGGGGATCTGCAGTGCTCCGTGTGCTGGGTAAAAAATAGTGGGTGTCTCCCACCTCTGAGGGGTCTGACACTTTGTCCTGCTCCTGCGGCGGGCAAACAACCAACGTGTGGTGGCTTCTGCTTGGACAGCGGTCTGATTACAAGTGGGTCAGGAGCCAATTGTTGCCCTTCCAATCTCTGCAAATCCTACCCACACAACACCAGGGCTCTGAATCACAGAGCTGAATGGCTGTGACCACTTTGGCTCGGCTCCATGAGCAGACACTCCTACAGTGCTCTCTATCTCCTTCTAATTTCTCCTCCTCCTCTTCACTTTGCTAAACTTAGACGCAACTTCGTCAGTCTGCGGTGATTTCACCCCTCCGCTCTTCCTGTTGCTTTTCCTCCTGTCTCCTATAGCTGCGGGGGTTCGGGCCTGGTTGTGCAGCGCTGAATGACAAACCAAGGACACATCTGCAGCACTTTTAGGTGTTTGTATCTTTGCAGATTTGCACAATGTTGATGCTTTTCTCGAAGTCTCCAGTGTTGTTAAAAGAAATAAATAAAAATACCAGCATACATCAGTCCTGCTGAGTCTGCCAACTCCCACTCAGGATGATGCTAAAGCAAACAGACACAATGAACCACAGAGCTTTGTCTCTGGACAAACATAAGTGTAACTCTCTTCTTATTCTACCCCATCCTCCCTCCTCCGCACACGTCCCCTCAAGTCCTGAGATGTCTGTCTCAGCCCCTCTGCCCCTCCCCCCGCCATCCTCACATCTCTCATCACAACATAATCCACATTCTGCTTCAATCAGACGGAAAAGCACAAACAGCCTCTCGGTCGGTCACGTTCCACGCACAGACACACATGCTGGACATTAACATACAAATCTACAGCTACACCAACAGAGCCGAGGAGGAGGGGAAGGGCTGTACGCATGACAGCCATGTGGCAGCGCATTAAAGCCTGAGTCATCACGTCATGCGACACATGTGTGTCGTCCCCTGCAGGCGCTCAGCGTGGCGGCATATGAAAGGGCAGCGTACAGAGGAGCAACAGGAGGATAAATACCATCGCAGCTACCAGCAGGGCGGGGGACGGCGGACGTCAAGATCTGAGTACAGCTCTTATCGACAAGTAAATACGCTGCCAAATTCTGGGCAGAATCACAGTGTCAGCCAGCTAAAGTTAGTCCAGGACATTGGCTTTACTCAAGCAAAGTCCAATACAAAATGTCATCTGTTTAGGCTGGCAGCAGTGAGGCTTAAGTCACTGAGCGGATATTTAGAGCCCTCTCTCTCTCGAGCCGAGGATTTTTCTTTTCTTCAAACATTTGTTTGTGATGCCACTGTCAGCAAGAGGAGGAAGTACAGGAACACCGCACGCCCACGACGGGTTGTCAGTCAAGGGAGGAAATAAATGGCAGATCCCGGAGCGAGGCTGTGATCAAACTGACTTCAGCTGTATTTACACTAAAAGGGATCATTTGTAGGTTCAGCTCAGCACACGTACACTTTGTCCTCAGCAAGTACTGTGGTTAAAGTGTCTTCAAGCAGAGCGGCGTGCCAGGTTGTTTACTGATACATCAAAGATAAAAAAAAAAAAACAACTGACTTATATAACAACGTCATATGATGAATCACTGTTTCCTTTACAGCCGAGTGAATTCGGACAATTTAGAATTGCATTGTTTAAATCTGCAATAACCATTTGTGAGCAGTGAAACAGGCTGTAAAAACAACACTGACATATTATCACATTTTAAACTGGTATGATAAACCCCACCAACTCCTGAGGGAAATATATGCCTGCTAAATACTCCGTTTTCTTCATCTGTAACTTTATCTGTCTGCTGTTTAGTGCTGGCAAGTTGGTTTTAAGAGCATTTTGTTGCCGACACCCGACTGCCTGGTTCAGCTGAAAAATGGTACGAGAGAAGTGAGTGCGACCAAAAGCCCCGTTTCCATGGATTTCTCTATGGTACCTTTGGAACCATAAGTAACCCTTCAGACATGGTACCCAGCGTTTCCACTGCAAACCGTACCCTTAAACGTGGGCAGGGTTGTTGTCACTCACTGCTCCGTCCAGCACTCGCTGTATTTCCTCCTTTATCAGACTGCACCTCGTTTATCGTCCGCAGAACGAGGCTGTCAGGGGGAGTCTCACCAACTGCGTTACGACCAGTGTGTGTGCACACCACAAGATTTTTCCACCGAGCCCTCGCCGACAGAGCCCCAGATAACACGGTGACGTCACCAAACTTGGAGACAACACATCGTAAAGGCATGGATGTTCTTCCCAGTGTTGAATCAGATCTGCCTCCAGGGCCTGGGTCCAAACACTACGCGCTCCCACATTTCCTCCTCACATTTCTTCCGTCCTCCTGCGTGCTGACGTGGGACATATCCCGCCTCTCATTGGCTGATGCTCTTTGTCAGTCGTGTCACACTTCTCCAGTTTTCTAGCATGCCAGATATCCAGTCCCAGTCAGACGAGGGGGCGACTTGCTCGTAGGCTTGTTCACACATGAGGATTCGTCGCGGCAGACTATCTGCCGACTCACCTCCGACCCAAGATCCTCTGCGACGTCAAAATCACGGTGAGAATCGTGTAATGTGAACTAGGCTTTAGAGAAAAGCGTGAACTGGCCAGTTTGAGCTCGACTCAAGCAGGTTTTTAGAGTGTCGCAGAACAGTGCATTGCAAGTTGTTGCCTGTTTTACCTCGTCTTGTTGCAAATCTTTGGTCTGAACTGGGCTTAAATGTGCTTTAATTAGAATGTCTTCATCACTTGTCCTTGTCGCAGTTACAGCTTCAGTTTTCCAGACATGCTCTTGTCAATGCCACCAGACTCCATTGACAAAAAGAGTAATTTTAGCTTGCTGAGCACAGGAGCTGCTGGTCCACCGCTGCCTTGGTCAGTTCATGTGTTTGTTGTTGTGTGACTCTGGTGAATCTGTATTAACCCTACTGAACGCCAAAGTCACACGATAACACAAACAAACTAACCTACTGAGACAACAGTAGAACAGCAGCTTCTGTGTTCAGGGACGTTTAATTACTGTTTTTCTCAATGGAGTCTGGCTTTGAAGAGAGAAATTTAACAGGGTCAGTTCCCAGTCACAAATCACTGTCGAGATAAAGCATGAATGAAAATTACTCCAAAGATGACTCCACCCAGTTGGATGACATCATACTAAAAATCTGAAATAAGAGGTCTGATTGTGCCTTGCAGAGAGCCAAAGCCCCCCCGACACCCCACCTGACTTGAGCGGGGTCAGGCTGAAGGGCAGTGTCTGACTACTTTTAAAATGCAGTTCCAGAGGTCTTTCCGCTTTGCTGAGAAATATTTCTGTTGGGAGAACACAGCTGCTACAGTGCCAAATATTATCTTAAGGTAAACAACATAAGCGCTTTGTCAGACCGGTGTACAAATGTAAACACTGGCTAACATTTGTTGTGCAGGAAGGAGTATGAGCTGCTGCAAGGAGGGCAGGCCTCGTCTCCGCTCGAGGGGATCCAGTGCAGTTAAAACAGCGGCGAGTGAAATATCTTCTTATTGTATGTATTCCATAATATGCCTACAAGCAACATTACCCACATGGCCACACTGGCAGTGTAGGCTTGTTAGCTACAGCTGACAGAGACACTAATACTCTCCAGCTGGAGTTGGTTTAGTTGAGTATGTAGAAATTAGCCTTTAGCAAAGGAGGTAAAAAAGCATGAAATAGAACAGTCAGGCTCAAATTGTGTAACACTAGGTGTGGGACTGAGCTTTGAGGGATTAAAACTATAGAATAATGTGAATGTGTGTGCGTGCCTTAACAGATGGTTCACCTGGATGCATGTTCTGCTGCATATTGTGGCCTCTCTGATGCTAACTACACATAAATATACAATCACAGGCAAGGACACACGCCCACTGTATGAATGCAGGTGAAATCACATACAGCTCTGTCTCTGTCTGCAGGAGCCTTGGTGCACACACACACACACACACAAGCACGGTGACAGGCAATTCCTCAAGGTCTCGTACCTCAGGAACCTCTCTGTCTTTCCTCCTCTGTGCGTGTGACTGTGTGTCCAGAACCCTGCGAGTGTGTGTGTGTGTGTGTGTGTGTGTGTGTGTGTGGAGGAGGTTGCAGACAGAGACAGAGTGTCTAGATTTTAGTAAGGTCATAACCAACCATTTACACAGCCCATGGCCATTAGGTGCTCATGGTTTGTCGCCCGTACGCCTTCAAACCAGAACAGTCTCCGTCTCTTAACACATCTGTGATATCACAAACACACAGCAGCTCAGGAACGGGTTGGTGCAATGGTGCAACGTCATCCTGACACTACGGAAACTGATATAATATCAAGATTCAGTCAATCTAAGTCAAACAAGTTCTCCATTTTACATCATAAATATAACGTCCTCTTTAACCTTGCACACTAAGGTCCATTTTTATTCAATGTCCCCAACATAACCTTCAAAATAAACGCTGTGAATTTGGATTTTTGCAATGACTGTCTCTTCATTGATGTAAGTGACAGTTCAACCCAAAGCCAAAAGTACAACATTTTCTTCTTCAGAAATCATGACCTGGTTACTCAAGATAATCCACAGACCTTGTTGTGAGCAGTTTCATGTAGGAACTATTTTCTTTCTACCAAACTAAACCTGCCAACTGAATCACTGATCTACTAAGCATGAGCTGCTAAGCTTAGCCAAGTAGACATTGAGCTAGCTTATGCTACAGCTTAGCCAAGGAGAACATTAATGTTTATGTATTATGCTTATGAGCACAAGCCTCTCATCCTTCTGCAGTGATACAGTTGGTGGTGTCGTTCAGCAGACAGGAAAAGATCCTGCTCACAACAAGGTCTGTGGATTATATTTAATAACCGGATCATAATTTCTGGAAAGACACATTGTTGTTTGAAGTTTTTCAAATGCATGGTGGGGTTTTTTTGTCGCTTTGAGCACCACAAGCCAAGCGCCATCTAGTTCCATTATATTAAAGAGAAGGCTGATATTTCTATGGGTGCTTTCAGACCTAGACTTTGCTTGCTTTGGTCCGAATCGGGGGCTAATTCTGGTACTATGTAAGTTGCATAATTGCCTAGAGTTGGTTCGTGTTTTCACAGCAGCATTTACCAGAGTTCGAACCCCCTTTTCAAGAGGGTCTTGGTCCAGTTGTTTCGGTGTGCACCAGAGTGTGATTACTGTGTTCACACCTGCCCAAACGAACCGCAAACAAAGTTGAGTTCAATTGAACCGAACCAAACAGGGCAGGTGTGAAAGCACCCCTAAAGTCCGATAAAAACAATGGCTTTGGATCAGACCCTGTTGGACCAGCAGATGGTTGGACACTTTAGAAGTGAACTTAGTGGGATTGTTGTTGATGCGGAATGAAGGAAAAACTTAAGCATGTCCAGATCATCACTTGTATGTTTGAGCAAGCTCCATCCTTTAATCAAAGGGAAATCAACATTGATGAAAATTTTGAAAAAGGTAGGCTCTACACTTTACTGTCTTTGTGTCAAAGGGGGACTGCTGAAGTTGTTGAGTGGACAGAAGGTTGTGTGGACAGAATTATATTTTAAAGGGGGAAAATGTTTTCAAAAATATCTGTATACATGTTAACAGGGCCTTAGGGTTTACTCCTAACTCCTCAACCACTGTGTATGTGGACACGCAGCCATTGCTTAATTCATTCTGCTTACCATATCTATGGAGAGCATCATAATAGCTCCTCCTATAAGTGCTCTAGCATGTATAGTGTAGATGATCTGATTAGACACTGGCACACCTCACTGCATAAATGTGTGCATTAAGAACAAAAAAAGCTCCGTAACGCTTCATCATACCAAGATGAGGATCATATTAAACCCACCTACTGTATGCCTTACGTAAAAGGTTATGTTTGCTAATTAATTAGACTAAATTTATCATGGTAGCACATGCGGAGAACACTGAAACACACAGATAACCTCTTGCAACATAAGCCTCTGTATGTTTGGATAAGGCACTGGGGAGAGGAGAAGGTTAAAGCAGACGATAAGAAAACGTATGAAACATTAAAATGGGGAGGGAGCAGAGCCCCCTGAGACAGAGTGGAAGATTACCTACAGCAGCTAGACAAAAATAATGAGCTGCAGAGAATCAGCGGGGAGACCAGGAGCACAGAGAATAAGAAAATCCCATTAGAAAAATCCTACAATCCTGAAACAACTAAACAATTATCGAAAAGGGTTTTTTTTAAAAAAGCAGTTTGCAGTACAACAGGAGCCGAGGTAAGAGAAAGAACAAAAGAGGAAGGAATACTTCACAGTTATTTCAGCGCTTTGGCCCTGCGGAGACCTGGAGGTCACATGAAGGGCAGGGAGAAAAGCGAGATGACAAAATCTTTGCGCTTCACTGCACTCGGTGAGCCAGTCCCCTTACAAGCACCACAGGGGCTGTGCCAACCTGATAGCAACAGTTAGACCTGAACCTGCCACATTTCTGCACCTCCAACAAAACTGCAGTGTCACACACTAATGTTATATTAAAACAAGCACCTGAGAAGACAGTTTTATATTTAGCTCATCAAATGTAGTGTTTTGATTCAGTAAAGGAGAAACCTTTGAGTCAGCCAGGTGACCTTGAGAGTAACCAGACACAGTTATTCAGCATAAAACTGTCTCACTTTGTATTTTAAGTCTTTCTCTAGACAGCAGCAAACACACAAAGATTCAGTCCTCAAGCTGTGGACGAACATATGCTTACAGACCAGATTCTGAAGCTAACTGAGCAACATCATATTCTCATTCCCCAAAATGCCTTTAAATTAACATCATGCACAGGGCTTTTACATAAGCGCCACCCAGCCAAACAGCCGACTATGCATTCAAACCTACAGTTGATAACTTGCGAAAATTAAAAATTACAAATTTCATGTCAATCACTGCCCATGAACTGCAGTCAAACTAGGCAGTGCTGATCAAACACGAATAAAGATTCTGTTACTGCCCTGCCTATTTCTGATCTCAGATGTTTACAGGCACATGTTTTAGTGTACTGTTTAGCTGTAAAATAAGAGTTTGCTCTGAATGGTGGGCGGCTCGACTGTTTGGCGTTAAGTTGTCAATGAATAACAAGTAAGGTCTGATCAGGAATACACATGGCTACTTATAGCTATTTACAGAGCTAAAACACACAAGAAGTCTGATTCACCTTTACAGTAATTCACTACATGTTTACAATCAGGTCGGAAAACCGAATAAAATATACAACAATTGAGATCAGTGTATATGATGACATGGTGGCTCTCCCCACAGACCCCTTCGCTGGCTACTTTTGCCCTCTGGCTGGCCACTCCATGTCCCTGCAGAAAGCCCTGATGCGGCTCGTTCTCTGTCGCTGTCATGCATGATTTGAAACATGACAGGGACATTTCACTGAGACACTAGATTTACAGCATGCACAACGGATAAAGTGATATTTACATCGCTGGACAGGCAGGAGCTATGAGTACACGTTACAATCTGCTGAGAGAGAGTCGCCAATAACAACTACTTCTACACTGCCTTATTTATAGACAAAAGGCAACCTGGATCCTTTGTTTTAGATCTGACAGCTGTAAAGAAATCATATTAAAATGATCTAAGAAGTACTATTTAATCCCTGGAGACTTCACCAAAGCCTCAGACTCACAAATGAACCACAATTCAAAATCAATAGGAGGTATAGTGTTACCACATGCTAATGTACACATAGCATAGCTCCTGCACCAGACGCCGCGCTCAGTGACACCAAACAAATTCAATAGAAAGCACAGGCTCATTTACTTTGGAAACGTGACTCTTAATGATGAGGGACCTCTGTGGTGTGGAGACTGGACAGTGGTCAAACCATTTGGACATGAGAGCGCTGTTTCAATCGAGAAGCATATTGACCAGGACTCATATGAGTGCAAATCAATACAGTATGTTCTGTACATGGTCCTCGCAAGTGACCCTCAGCAGTGCTGAAAAAGCAGTTGTGTGAAGAAAATCCTGTCATAAATCACAACGGGCTGACAGCACTGCGTGTCCCTGGTTGTCGCTGTCTGCAAGGCCGAGGGGGTGCAGCGAGACATTACAAAAAAACATGGTTACATGGGGCTCAGAGCTGAAGCTATTATAAAATCATCACCGTCATCAGTACTTCCAAACCACTGAAGGATAATTCTGGGTGATTACAACATTTTTCTCTGTAGTGTTTGTTACTACTCACTGAATATATTGCTAAGATTTGGAATGAAGGCAACATGTAACAATGAAGTTAGACAGAGCAATTAACAAGCTGTCATATAATCAGACAGGTGATAAACAAGGCAATGATTTGGACAGATAGTCTACACAACTTAATTTGGAGGTAAAAGTGAAATGCTGTTACAGGAAACCATTGCTGATGTTCAACCAGCTCTGTGTCGTTACAGTGTCACCCGTGTGTGCAGATGACTGACTTGAAACGACAGCAAATGGGCGGGGAGTTCCAAGCAGTCGTGGCACAGGGGACGGCAGCCAAACCATGTTCGTCTGCACACTGCAATGACATGAGCTGGTTAAAGATTGGCAATGCTACCTTTTAATAACCTCCCATTACACAGAAAAACTGTGTGGAAGCTCAGTACTAGCCTGGTTCCAGACCTCTAAATTGCTGCTCCAATCTCAGATTTGTTCATGAAGGTCTAGGGTAACTCAACTTGCTTTGCCGGAGGCCACTCTTGCAAAACGACAACAGGCCAGGGGCCACTTAATAAACAAACATCAATAAGTAGTACAAAAATAATCAGCCTGGATTTCTCTTCTGGGTCCAATGGATCCTCCCTTGGCATTTTATTCTTAAAAACAAGCTCTATTTTGATGCCTTTATGTACTTTGGCACCTTATTTACATTCATAGTGCTGTGAGTGCTTGTCAGGATTACCTAACAAGTCTATAAAAAGACTACAGCTAGTTCAGAATGCTGCAGCCAGAATGTTAACCAAAACAAAGGAAATGGTTGACAATACCCAGCTGCTTAAGTCACTACACTGGCTAACTGTATCTTTTAGAATGGATTATGAAATTCTTTTACTTGTTTATAAGCTTTAAATGGCCTCACACATCAGAGATTTACTTTCATGTTGTTTCAGCCAGATCACAAAGGTCCTCCACTGCTTTTAAATGTTCCTCATGTGTCCCATAAAAGTAGCTGTGAGAGTGCTTTCTGTTTTTATGCCCCTAAACTGTGGAACTCACCGCCTCTGGTTGTTAAAACCGCAAATTCTCTGTAGTATTTACAAGTAAATTAAAGATATACCTTTTTAATCTGGGTTTTTAATTTAGAGTAATATTACAGTCGTAATTTTAAGCTTTAAAAACATTATTTTTCACTGTGAATTAGAATTGGTGGATTAGCAGAATTTGTATCACCAGTGATTCTAATCAGTGCTTTGAAGGCATGATTGAAACTGTCAATATCATCGTCCTACATAGCCAGCTAGTAACCAATGAGAAGTGGTGATGGAAAGATGGCCACAATGTTCTTAGAATGTGAATTGATCCGTTCAACTGCGACCACAGCCTTTGTGTCACCTGAAAATCAATCAGTGAGTCACTTTCTACTGATGGTCATAAAGCAGGTCAATGGTGAACCAGGAAGTCGGTCTGTGAACCCTGATGGCTGGGAACACCTTTGTGTTTTCTTTTTGAAATAAGATCATTATTATTCCTTGACCCATCAGACCTCTTTTTAGCACTGCATTAATTGCCCATGGAAACTCAGTGAAATTCGTCTACTGCTCACAGCTGAAGTTTCTTTGGGTTTACCATCAGCTGTCACAAGTGGGTCCGAGATGTTCCCTTACTTCCACCGCCAAGTCTAACACTGCTATTCAAAGTCTAACAGTCACAGTAAATGTTAGTAGAACAATGCAAACAGGGCTCCCAGTAACTCACCTGGTAATGCTGGCGCCCCATGTACAAAGGTTTTGTCCTTACCACAGCTGCTGTGGGTTTGATTCCCACCCAGAGCCTTTTACTGCATGCCCCCCATGCTAATACTGCCCAACTGATTAAAGGCGAAAAGCCCTAAAAACAGAAATGCAGCATCCATCATCAGGTCTGTTGTCATTTTTTAAAGTAATTTTAGTTAGATTGTCTTTACTTTGAAATTAATGCTAGCTAATTAGCGTCTCAAAACATTATGACAGGCAATCCCAAAGCAGCGGACGCTATGTAATTTGCGTGGTCAAAACACTGTAGCTTCACTCGTCCAAATCACCCAGAATCGAGCCGACCATCAACCAGTGCAGTAGAGACGCCCTCTGAGTGGATGTGCACAAATCTAAACCCATTTATTCTCTCCAGCCCACATGACACTGTGTATTTATGATGAGCCGCTCAAGCGTCGCCTGTCGTCAGTTGGGAATAATTACTACGGAGGTTGATGACCTCTCAGGCACACACGGCTTTCTTTCTGCATGCAGGATGATTAGGATTTAAAAGGGAGTCTTCCAAGCATTCATTCTTTTGTCCTGTATCAAAGTTTGAGAGATGTTAAATGTAGGGCTGACCTTCGAATCCATATTTGGACATTCGAAGCTTCGCAGCTCAGAACGAATTCGAAGCATTTGATGACGGGGGGGGGGGGACCCCGTGGACTAAAAGCACGGACTAAAAGCGGAAACGGAAAAAAAGCGCTGAAGCTTCGATTTATTTTTTTCACAATCGTATCCCGTGGCATCGAACGAAGCTTCGAAGCTTCAAATTTTTTGGGTCAGCCCTAGTTAAATATACCTTTGGTTAAATGATGATCCTAATTTTTTTTAAAAACCTTGATGACGGAGCCAAAATCACACGTTGTTCCAGACAACAAGTCTTTAATATTCATCACCAACAGTTTTTAACCTCCCTCCAGATCACCTAATAACATTGCTTGCTAGTGAAAAATGTCCAATTACTTCCTGATTTGTAATGAGAGAAAGGTTCTTTGTGTGTGTGTGTGTGTGTGTGTGTGTGTGTGTGTGTGTGTGTGTGTGTGCAGCAGGAAGCCAATGAAAATGTCCCGTAAAGACAGGATTTTTGGCTGAGATGACTTTCATCCTTTTCCCACCAAAATCAGTGCATATATGCAGGTTGTTTAAATGCGGGGACACCAATTAAAAATAGGCGATAGACTGCTTTCCCACTGCCTGTCCACCAGAGCTGTGTGTAGCGATCTACAGTAGACAAGTATTCCTTTCTATTTGTTTTTATTTTTCTGATGTGTCATATTAGATAGACAGAGGGGCCAGAAAACAGGTTGGTAAACAGGAAAAAGCAGCATGGAGGCCAGTGAAAATGTTTCACTGGTACTCCTTTTTTTGCTGCAGCACACACTGGACCCGTCGCACTGCAGCTCCTCAACAGACAGGTATGCAGTAGTTATTACTACTTTTACTGAACGATCTGTACTTCCTCCATCTTTGCACTTTGATTTCTCACCAGAAGAGCCGATCTCCAGAGCCATGACTCGCCAAGCATTACCTATTTGGCCACTGTCTTTATAATGACGGGACTGTGGGTCGTTAAGCTCGGGATATTTCTCGACCTCAACAAGGAGTCTCCGGTCTTTGTCACACACAAGACACAGCAACAACGACAGAGTTCTCTTTATGCATCAGGGGTGAGGAGAGGAGTCAAGCTGCTATAGGAGCAGAGAAAAAGAGCTGCTACGGGAGTTGGTATGAGAGGCTGGAGATAGGACAGCGGTGTTAAGTGCTGTGGGGTGGCGCTTCCAAAAGTGCCGACGCGCGTCTAGCTGCTACAAGTGCGGGGTCTTACATTGAAAATAATGGGGCAATTTCGTTGTTGTTTGTTCGAGTGCTGCTTGGACGGAGAAGGATGGTATTTTTGTGATGGCCCATCGTTGCATCGTGCTGGCAGAGGGGCTAAAATTCGGGTCCACATAGATGTCATATTTCTAGCACTGCCAATCAGAGCTGATCCGAGGAGGAGCCGATAAATGCCTTTGACTACTGCAGAGTTATTTGTCCTGGCAGAGAGTGTCGATTGGTACCGTTCCCATTAAATACCAATGAAAAAGCCTGATGTTAGTGGGTGTAAGAGGGATTTTTGTTCATTCAAAAAGTGGCTCAAGAGTCGCAGAAGTTACCAACCCTCGCACTGGAAAAGGGGCAAAGATTCGCACGTCCACCCAGGTTTCACGTTTCCATTGTAACCTTTCCCACTAAAGCCAAAAGCCAGATGTTAGTGGGTGTTAGTTGTGTTTTTGCTCAGTGGGATATGGGCTGTAGTTGACGGGTAAAACATAACTGACTTTGAAACCTTGTCACTTGAACATGCAGACATGGACACGCAGGGCTATAATTTCTGGCAGGACAGGAGCTGGCAGAGATAAGGGGACAGGGAGCAAGAGGAGTAAAAGCTGGAGTTAAATGTACGCTAAATTATTGAAGAGAAGCAACATGGCAGCACAACTTTAATCATCCTAAACCCGGATCCCATTTGGGGCTTGTCAAGGCTAAAGGACTTAAGCAGGACACTCTGTCAGGATATTGGACGGAGAGAGGCAGCAACTGCATTGTTGTGGTACTGATGCAGCAAAATTCGTTTTCCATTTCTAAGAACCGATAGAACAGAGGAAGCTGAGTGCTTTTTGGAGAGCATGAAAGATGAAACCCGGTACACAAGGGGTCTTTGATTAAGCGTACTTCACCGCAGTGAAAAGGTAAAGTGCGCGCAAACATTCACAGGCACGCACGCACACATACTTGGTTCCGGTAATGGTGTAAACTTGATGTGCACTGAACTGACATGAAAGCCGCATCTCGGCAGCTCTCTGGTGACCTCACCGTGGACTCTACTTTTAACTTTTTTTTTAAAATGCCATCTGGCCGACACAAGCTGACTCTTCCAAGCCTACCAGCAGATCTACACACACGCCATTAAACTCTCATCAGACGAGATAAGATGACTTCATTTCGGGGTATTCTCTCGTATTTCTCTTTACCAATCCCGCTTGTGTGAAAAGTAAAATGAGGTCACCCGAGACGAGATGCTAATCCCTCTTGATTTTGTGTGATACATCTCCTCTTCCCTCGTCTTTCATACCCCATATGCGACTACTGGCTAACCCGCTAACCACTGACACAGTCATGACACAGCGATGAGTTTTCCTAGATATCACAACAGGAGCACAGATGCAACACTGCCAGTTGTATATGCTGAAAAAGCATGTACACATCACACATGCACACTCATGTCACTCACACATACTGTACAACATGCTGTATGTATCCATTGGCAGCAGCAGCTTAACTCCTTTGATGAGACTGTTATTGTCTCAGTCAGCCTCATCTCTGCCGTGCCAAGCTCCGGCGCATTGCATAACGGAGCACAGACACAAACACACAACCCCAGGCCTGGTCTGCACTATGGAGAGCCAGCGAGAAGAGTTCGCTCGCAACTGACAACCCAGATGAGGAGAGCAAAAATGAGGAAGGGAATAAAGATGCAACAAAACAGATAGAAGAATAAATGAATAAACAAATGATCTGTGACCTGAAAAGAAGCTCCCACACTCTTTAGGCAATAAAGTGGAAAATAGCTTGACGCAAACGCTTTTTCACCATTTACTATCCCTCTGTCTCTGAAGATGCTGAAGACATGCAAAGAGAAGAAGCCAGAGAGTTTCTGTAATCGCTGATTATAATCAAAAACCCATTATCATAATCACAGACATTTAAGTTATATACAGTCAGTGTTCTGTTAGAGGCATCTGTGATCTACTCAGTAAAACAAGAGCTTTTATCACATTAAAATCCTCTGGGAATTTCTGACATACATTGAAATACATTGAAATTCCCATCAGGGTTTGGTCACAAAAAGAAATATGCAAGCGAACAAACTAGTCCCGCTGCACAGCTCCAGGCTCGAGCCCACTTTTAGCGCTGGGACACATCTTCATCACCATCGTGCTTCCTTATTAATAAATAACATTCACATGCAACCATATCATTTTGCCCAATGTATGGTGTTATTGCACTTATGGTTAATAAATAAAGTAGCATAGAGCCTTTTAGGGCCTATGTCACTATGACGTCATTTTATTAGCTGGAGGCAAAACACGACTCACCACCACAGAGCTGGAGGCTACAGAGGAGTCTTAAAATGTCGTCTTGTTGTGTCATTGGGAGCCAGAGACAGAGTCATGGCTCAAAACTTACATTTTATCACAAACCAGCCACCACTGCCCGTCGACAAACAAACAAAGACAACGATGGCTAAATGTGATAAGACGAAAGGACTGGACAAAAGCGATCATCAAAAATGCTCACATGTGCAGCGCACACTTCATATAAGGTTAGGGAATAAGTATTTACTGTTGTAGCGATGAATAACGCGATGTGTATTAAGGGTTATCATGTCCACCTCATCAGAAATTTGGTTTCTCATTTAGATGACATATATTTGTTTGTTGGGCTTACCTTTAATAAATAAGGGTATTATATTTTACGATGCCACTGTGTATTGGCCTGTATGTTTGGAAGAGGATTACTAGAATACGACAGCATGCGTTTATTAGTTTGAATAAGCCACGCACCTTCCATCAATACCACCAAGGTAAACAATGAAACCTACTATTTCAGTACTTTTATAACTGTATTAACCTTATGAGTTTGCTAACCTTAGCTAGCTATGCTAATGTCGTAAGCAAACTAAATTATTTTGAGAAGGTGAAGGACGAACCCAAGGTGATATGTAAACTCCTCTTCATTGGTCGACTACAAACATGACGTATCATCTGAAACATGGAAGTAGTAGTGCTGTAGACATTCTAAGCTACAATTGCACTCTTTCATTTGTACATACAATACCAATCAAATTCCAACATCTACTGCTGAGCTCCAATTTCTGTTTCAACACCTCAAAATGATTCACATTCAGTAGTCCAGTCAGAGCTCAGCAAGGTTCTCCTGTGACTGCAGACGAAGCTTGGAGGGGAGCACAGTCACTGAGTGAATCAGAAGGAAGATTAATGATGGAGATATGTCACAGTCAATCTGTGCCACGACCAAAAACTGCACAGGGCCGTTGCCAGTCACAGCAGCTACTGCAAAGCCTCTGTGCTTCTGAACGTGTGTGTACAAAGTCTTCTCTGCAAACATGTGTGCACCACTGTCTGCCTGCATGTGCAAACGTTTGCCCTCCTGTGTATGTCGGTACACATACAGTATTTGCGTGTGCACATCCACTAACATTTGTATTTGTCATCGACCATCATATAGCTGTGTGTGTGCGTGTTACGTCTGCCACCTCCGAATGTCAATCCTGAAATAATAACTCTGTGTGTGTGCATGCCCCAATCGTATGTGTGAGTCCTATGATGTCCTGCGCCTGCCGATGAGATAATCTGGCAGAGCATGGAGTGACAATTTGATCAATTGCTGGCTCACAGGGAGTCTCTGAGTTATAGTGCTGCCATCTCTCCTGGCCACCACCAGTAAAGAGCCGTCTCTCCGCAAAGATGAGCCGCCACATTGTTACACACACAGCTGCAGACCACCCAGCAAACACACACACACACACACGAACACATACAAATGACTCTAGTTCGATGGAAGTAAACTGCCAAAATCATCCCATAAGGCCCCTGCAGCATGGTTTCTGTCAGGTAGTGACAGAATGTCTCATTACATAGTGCTCTAGAAGAATTGGTAATTTCCACCCACATTATACTCGCCTTTAACACACAAACTGAACCCAGTAGAGTATAAATTTCAATTATCAAGGGTGGCGACTTTTTTCTATTAAAAAAACTCTACATGTTAAATGGATTCTGTCCGAATACTGGAAAGCTGGTTATTAAAAGAACTGGAAACAAGTTCTGGGTATTATTTGAAATCTTTCGATATTATTGCCATAAAATATAACAGTAGTTTATGTCGTTATTTACATTCCTTCATTCATTTTCCGTAACCGCTTATCCTGTTAGGGGTCACGGGTGTGCTGGAACCTATCCCAGCTCCCATTGGGCAAGAGGCGGGGTCCACCCTGGACAATCATTCACACTCACATTCACACCTACGGGCAATTTACGGGCACCAATTATCCTGCATGTGTTCGGACTGTGGGAGGAAGCTGGAGTTCCCGGAGAAAACCCACGCTGACACAAGGAGAACGTGCAAACTCCATACAGAAGGGCTGCCCCACCCTGGGGTACCAACACTCCAACCCTGGGTTCTTGCCATGAGGCGACAATGCTAACCAATGCAACACCATGCCGCCAATGATGCCAAACTTCTCAATGCATTACTGTTGTTTTAACACAAGCAGCCACACAAGCACTTTGCCTGAATAAAATGTTTTTCTGATTTCCCGTTTTAGAACAGGAAATATCAGACCATAAAATAATAATAAACTGGTACTCAAAAACAACTAATTTTCCACTGAAAAATTCTAAAGGTTACTGATGGTGTTTATAACTTCACTGAATTTTTACTTTGAAGCTGTGGCAAAGACTACTCATGGACAACATGCTCGTACTGGTGACAACATGAGATATAAACATTAATGGCGTCCTCAACTGAGCTGTAACGTTGGCTAGCTCAGTGGTGCTAGGTGAGCTAGCTGCAGATGCACGCTTCCTTCTGCGCAGTGATACAGTTGGCGGGTGTAGTTTGGTACAAAGGAAATAGTTCCAACATGAAACTGCTCAAAACAAAGTCTGTGGATTATCTTGAGTGACCAGCTCATGACTTCTGGAAAGACACATTGCTGTTGAGTTTTTCAAATGTATTTTTTGGCACTTTGAGCACCACATGTCGAGTGCCATCTAGTTCCATTATATTGGAGAGAGGGCAAACATCTCTACAGCCGATATCTCCAACACTCTGCAACTCACACCAAAGAAATCTAGACTGATAAATCACACGACACGTAAGAGGAAAAACACGTGTTGTTGACTTTGGGGTGAACTGTCCCTTTAAACCACTGGCCAAAATGTCATATGTTGGGTTTAATAATACAGTGATAATTGACATCAGTGCGACACATTTAGTTCAGTTTGGTCAAGATACATGGACATAGAGAAGAAGGAAACAAGGACGGTCCCTCTTCTTTTTGCAGCCCCGTCTCTTTTCACAAAACACTTTGTTTCAACACCTCAAACCAAAAGGAGCTTTTATAACTCAGCATTTTTCGAACACAGCCTTTCTCCTTCTTTTCCAAATTACACTGCTAATCCGATGGATAGCTAATATGCGTCGACTGCTTGCACAGCGAAACCTGTTTTCCAAACGCTCACGACTTCTTTTTGCTGCTGAGAAATTGCACCGAAAACAATTGACAGCACTGTGTGCACTTGGGCATATCTGTCTCAGTGCATTACCACACACAGATCAATAAGGATTCTATTCTTGGCCATTAGATCTCCAAGCAGGGGATAGCCTGCCTCTCTCACTCTTTCCTATCTATTCCCTCTCCCTGCTCTATCGGCCTGTCCTCTCCGTTGGCTCTCCCGCCAACCTCTTTCTCCGCTCCCCTCCTCCAGACAACACCAAAGGGACATTGTCATCTTCCCAGCTGGACAGTGGAAGCAGCAGCAGAGTCAGCGGCGAGCATCAAACACGGGACAGTTTTAGGGGGGATCACAGAAGTGATTGGCTTTATGGCTAGAGGGATCAGCCGTCTCCTCTGAGGATTCGTGCACATACGCAGACACGCACGCACATATTCGCTCTCACGCATGCACACATCCACACACACCTCATGCTCCTGCTGTAATTCTCAGTCCTCTGCCACGCTGCCAGGCTGAGGCCCTTGATCTGCCACTTCCTGTAATCCTCCATGGGAGAAGGGGTGCAGCCAAATGTCCTGGCAGGCCAGCCAGGCAAATAAACACACACACACACACACACACACAAAGATGAATGGACACAAGTGGCCGTGAGTCGCCACTAACTGCAAAAATAATGACCTCTAGGACACAGTTGTGAATCAGCGCAGGAATCCCAGGATGTCTCTCACAAGACATGCAACCTGATAAAACTTTAACTACATTAAAGAAAAACCCACAAGCTGCAGCATAGCAACGCATAAAAAAAATATGAATGGTGAAGTCTCCATTATGCCCCTTCATCTGTGCCACGCTGGTATCATTGTCATCAGATAAAAAGACAGGGCTGACTAAACAGCAAATGACAGGGGAAGAGAACCAGAACCAAAGAATAGATGGATGACTCCCAATTCACCTTCCCCTGACTCTGATAAGACTCTATCTGATCCACATCACTCAAACACAAGAGATTCCTCTGTTCATTCAATTTCAAAGTGACCAGTTTCAGCCAGAAGGAACCATCTGACAAGATCATTTCACCCAAACTCTGGATAGTCTGAGGCAGAATGTGTTTTGATCTCAAACCTGATTGGTTACAGAATTCTTTAACACCACGAGTACAGCTTTTTTTTTTTGCCTTACTAAGTTTACCCAGTGTGGAGCTCACAGGAGTAATGTACCAACCAGCAAGACATAAGCCCCATTAAGCTTATTCACCAGTTCCTGCATCAGCCCCGACACAGTACTTTTAACAGAGGAGGGATTTCATCTCCTATTTTCTAATACATGTGTACCATTGACAGAAACCACAGATTTCTTCATCCAAAGTACAGCAGCTGCTGAATCTGAAAATCTTTAGGAACATTCGGTCATCCAGAAAGAGAAGGGCATTATTATCTCTTCTGTCCCCCTCACTGTGTTTCTAAAGGAATAATTCACCCCCCAGATGATGGAAAAAAAAGTTTCCTTCACGTGTGTTTGTTGAACGAAGAATCCAAAAACAGAAAATTAGCAAATCACCCAAACTATATCAAAACATCTGTTTACAAACTCTCACAAAATTTGTGCACCAGGCCTACCAGGCCAGACTCCATTGACGAAAATAGTGATTTTAGCCTGCTGAACACGGGAGCTGCTGGTCGACCACTGCCTCGATCAGTTAGCTTTTTTGTGTTATCGTGTGACTTTAGTGAATCTGAACTAACCCTTTAAAACACTTAAGTCACACGATAGCACAAACCAACTAAACAATCAAGGCAGTGGTCAACCAGCAGCTCCTGTGTTCAGTGAGGTACAATTGCTGTTTTTGTCAATGAGTCTGGCTTAGAAGAGAGCATCGCTAAGTTTCACTCTTCTGATCAGTTCCCCATCAGAAAAGGCTGTCTGCTTGCATGTACGTGCTGTATGAGAGTATGTACATGGATGTTTTGTTATAGTTTTGCTGCTTTAAAACGTGGACCCCGTTATGACGTTTTTGGATTCTTCCGTCACCGTGGAGGCATGAGAGAAAATCAAGGTTTTCTTCACAAATTCAATGTATTACTCTGTGAGTAAATTATATACAAATGATCATTTGGAGGGTGAAGTGCTCCTTTAAGAGAAGAAAGCATTGCCTCCTCCTCATGGGCTGAACACTGTCATCTTTTTAGAAGTCTGGAAAACATGGCTGTGCAGAGTCTGAGCTCACCCGCCTCTGTCTGCGAGCTTCTCTGTTTATATCCTCACCTCTGCCAGTGCAGGTGAAAGAGACTGAGTCACAGCCATAACTGCCAGCAGGTGGGAACGAGGGACAGCCAGGCGGACAGCTCTTCATCACGCCGTAATGAGCTGGCAAAGGTTGTCGGACAGGCATGAGAACACATGGAGGACCTGTAAAAGCAGCCTGACACAGGCGAGCTCGCGGGCGTTCTCCGCAGCTATACGACTCCCCGCGGTGCCGTTTCATCACAAGCTGTTGTCCCTGTTTGTGTAAACGTCCTCATATTGCAAGGAAGCCGACGCGAGCTACTTCAACCACTTACTTCTGCAGCTCAATTGCGGCACATATTTCAATGTGTGGCTAAATGTGGACTTTTCAGTGGCATTTCTTGTGATTTAAAATGTGCGAGCGAGTGTGCAAGAGTGTGGCGATGTCAGTAAGAGCAGCTAAAATGGGGGATTCAAGAGCTGCTGGATTTAGCTTGTTCTTGCTCTATGGTTTAAGCATTATCTTATCATGCAACAACATCTGGAGCTTGGAGTTGTTACCAAAAACTCTTTAGCATGCTCTAAAAATACCCTGAGACCCCAGCGATGTACATCAGCATCTGACTATGGCAGCTCAGACATCTGTTCACTTACCTGCTGCTGCCTCCCAGGGATGCAGGGACCTGAAGGAGCTGCCACAGGCCACAGTCACCTATAACAATGACACGTGAAAGGATACAATCTGAGAGCTCCACTCTGGGTACCGATGGCCAGTATCTTCTGCACAGGGTCGAAAGCCATGGATGACGGCTGGTAGGGGAAGCCATGACGGACAGTCTGAGAGATGCGCGGAAAGACGGGAAAAAAAAAGAGAACGTGTTATCAATTTGAATTTCACAGCAGGGGTGTTGTTTTGTCAAAGGATATCACACACATGATTTCGGTAAACAAATAGTCCAGATGGATGCAGCGAGTGTTATGAAACAGAAATGTAAAGCCTGAAATTGCGCAGACAAGAGAAAACGAAGGAGAGGAACAAACGCTCTTTCTATGCACGGTTACTCTGTTCTTCGTGATAGCTGATATTTGGCTTCGCTATTTAGGATCCTTTTATAATCACGGGCCTATTTTGAGATTTCTTCTCTCCCATTTCACTCTTTTTTATCTCGTTTTCCTTCTCTCGTTGCCTCCCACATGGAGTCGTGATTACACTGAAGTCTGGGAATGAAAAACGCGGAAAAACACACCAATGAGGAGCATTTCATTATGATTTCTTGCAGGGCCTTCTATTGTAGGGCACTGCATTGTGAGGTGTTTCTGTTTTTCTGTCCACCCTCTCTATGCTTGTGTGTTTGTGTGTGTGTGTGTGACTGTTGCTTTATGGCATCAGTCAGCCGGTGGTGGGCTGTTGGATTTGTTTGCTTTAGCGGCAGAAGGCTAAAGCACGTTACATAAGAAGCACTCAGTGCAGCAGAGACACCTGCCTTCTCCGCAGAGGAACATATTACAGAGAGTTTCTGTCCAGACAGACAGTGGAGGTGCAGCAGGGAGGATGGAGCCTTGTTCAAAGAGACTTCCATCAGATGCCTGGCTGCTGATAGACATATTTAGGCTACGGCGTCAATCAAAACCTGCAATCTCTGAGCTAGTCTTCCCAAACACAATATCCCCTGAGCCCTTTAGGTGTGTTGACTTGACTCGAGATGATGTTTTCTAGTTATTACTTCAGGCACTCAAACTTATTACTTCTGGCAACTTTTCAGATGATTGCACTTTCAGAAAGTTTATCTGTGCTAGGCCTTGGATTTCTGCAGCTTATGTCAGTGTTTGGGTGGCTGTTGGTGTCTCTAAAACAGTGTTTACTTCCAGAGGCACACTGCCATGCAAAATAAGCTGAGGCTTATCAATGACAATGCACTGTGGCAGAACTAAAGGTTGTGTCATCAGAACTGGGTCACATAAAGGAAGAACTGCACAAGCCTGTATGTTAGAACGTGATGAAAACCTACAATTACCTCATGCAACTATCAATAACTCCAGTGTGTGGAAATTTAGTGGCATCAAGCAGTGAAGTCATATAACTGAAACTTCACCCATGTGCCAACCGTGTAGGAGAACGAATGTGGCCGGTGTGAAAACCTGTCTACCACTGCCCCCTATTGGTAGTTTGTTTGTGTTGTTGCATGACTTCGCTGAATCCGAACTAACCCTTTAAAACGCCAAAGTCACACAATAACACAGACTAACTGATTAAGGCAGCGGTAGACCAGCAGCTCCTGTGTTCAGCAAGGTAAAATTACTGTTTTTGTCAGTGGAGTCTGGTCTGAAGAGAGCAGAGATGAGTGCAGCTAAAGGGCTGTCTGTTTAGGAAGCACTGAGGATTTGACTGGATACATGTGACTTGGATTTCAGCGCATGAGTTTGAGAGTTTGTACACTGATGTTTTTTATGTAGTTTTGTTGTCATTAAAGGTGGATCCTATGACTTCAACTCATCAAGACTTTTCTCTGTTTTTGGATTCTTCGTTCACAATGGAAGCATGCGAGAAAAACAAACGTTATCTCCACAAACTCAACGTAATGCCATGGTGGGTAACTGACGTACAGATGGCCATTTGGGGGGGTTGAGTTAAGAGCAGAAAACACACTCGCGAAAATGCAAATGGCCCCATCTAGAGTGAGGGATTTGTCCGTTTTAGTCTGCTGTAGAAACAACATGGTGGACACTATGGAAGGGGATCTGCTCCATATGTAGATATAAACGGCTCATTCTAAAGGCAACGAAAACACACTGATTTTTAATTTTAGGTGATTATAAATTAATGAAAACAGATTGTTTGGTTTTTTTAAGGATATTTTTAGGGTTTTTTAGCCTTTAATCGACAGGGCAAATGTTAGCGTGAAAAGGGAAAGAGATGAGAGTTGACATGCAACAAAGAGACGTAGGTTGGAATCAAACCATGCATGGAGCACTGGCTCTACCACGTGAGCTTAGTTCTGAATATTATATACCATTTCTGCCAATAGATGCCCTTAAATCCTTCAAAATGGACCCTAAAAAAACCTTAAGAAGAATCCAGGAAGAGTTGTGACTGTGCTGGTGGGGAAATCAATGGCAAGCACACAGTGATACCTATAAAAAAAACAGCTACACCAAACCGTTTGGGACACACATGGGGAAAGCCTGATATAATATTATATGTATCATATACCGCAGTGTGTCAGCTGCATGAGTGTTTATTAACCCCGTTCATTGTTGTGTGGCCGATTCAGACAGAAGAGGGCAAGCCATTTTTTCTTTCAAACAAGCCCCCACTCCAGGCGCCATCAGTCCCCAATGGATCAATGATCTGGGGGTAAAGTGGTGTGTGTGTGTGTGTGCGTGAGGGAGACAGAGAGCAAGAGAGAGGAGTGTGAGAGGTGTGTGCGTGTGAGAGAGAGAGATAGAGAGAGGAGGGGGAAGAAGAGGATGGAGAGATACTGGAAGGAAAAGACAACGCAAAAGAGGATGACACACACTCTCACTCACACACACACACACACACACACACATTAACCAGAAAGCACCGTTTTGCTAATCCAAACCCAGCAGATTATGCAAGAGAGGATCAGTTTGGCCCAACCCTCGATGTGACAGTTCATGCCAAGCACACATACAGCAAATGATGGTATTTCACAGAGGATAAAACACACATTACCATAACTGGGATATCTAGCTGGTTTGTGAAATTACAGGACAGATGCACAGAGGAACTTAGTCATGATTATTGTCCTGTCGCCAGAGCGCATTCGCCATACAGTATGCGCATTGTTAGGTATGTTACAGGCTGTCCACCATGGCTTCAGAGCGCTTTAATGACTCTCTTTCGTAATGGGATTCTTTGCAAATGTTAAATAAAGCTTCATCCAGCAGGTGTAGTTTAGAATAAGACTACAGAGAAAATGCTTTGCCCGTTAATTAACGTGTGGAGCTCCCTTGCACCTGCTGTATCCTGAGATGGGATTCGCGCACTGTGAGTAATAATAATTAAAAGATACATGCGACAGGGTGAGTGATAAAATCATCTGGCTCGCCCACCTTGCAGAGCTGGAAATGCTCGGACTGGAGGGTCTCCTGGATCAGATGGTTCTCCTGTGGCCCCACTTGGACAGACGGGGTGGAGGAGGACACCTCTTTCAAGCCGTCCAGCACCTTCCTGATGTTGAACTTCTTCATTTTCAGACTGCAGAGCACAGAATTGAGATCACCCGCACAAGATAAAGGGGGATAGCCACTTTCTCTCTCTCATGCACACACGCACACACACGCGCGCGCTCTCTCTCTGTCTCTCCTCTTGTAAATCTCACATTTTTAGTGCTTGGTTTTTAGCGCAGTCTCCATGCTGGAAGGGCTCTGGCGCGCCACCGCACAGGTTTCGGTTCTTGACGTGTGAGATTTGGGGGGAGACGGGCTGCTGGGATGTTGGTGCGTCGGTGCAATTTGCTCGGAGTCCGCGCTGTGTGCCCCCACTGCGTCTCGGTGGCTCCGCTCCTTCTCCTCGGCTTCCCTGCCCTCCCCTCTCGGCTGTGTGCGCCGCTCAGCCAAGGCGGAAACGCAGCGCCGCGGTGGTGTCGGTGCTGCTGCTGCTGCTGCTGCTGACGCTCTTGCGCATGTCTGACAGAGCACAGGCTTCAACACAAATCCCGCCACCTTGCCAGCCCCCTTTCTCTCTCTCCTCCTTTCATCTGCCCCCAGCGACAACGCCCCCCCTTCCCCTCCCTCCTCCTCCTCCTCCTCTTCCTCTCGCACGCACACACATAGTAGGTTTTGCTCCACTGCACCTGGTGATGTTGGGATGCTGCGGTGTTGTGAGTGTCCGTGGAGACAGACGAGCAGACAGGCGGGGGCTCAGTCCCATTCTTTCCACTACATCCACTCCGCCTCTGCTTGTGTGCTTGCGTGGAAGGATCGCCATATTAAAGGCCATCCCAAACCATAGTGGAGAGTTGGCTATGAAAGCCTTGCTGTGCTGCACTGGGGAGTTGGAAAAGGGAGAAGAAAATGTGGTGGCATTAAAATAAAACAGGCATGCATTTTTAAAAACCCCACCACACAGGCTGAATAATAAAACACACTGGTTTGGTTTTATTGTTTGGTGATGCTGTGTATTTGCGGGGAAACAGCAGCATAGAGCAGCCCAACAGCTGAGCAAGCAATGCATCTATCAGTATCCATGGTGACGGCTGTTTCCTGCTAATGGCGGAGTCCCACAGTTCACCTGTTATTTATACCCTCCCTCTTAATATGGAGAACCCTCCACAGCTGCAAGTGTGACTTCATGCGGGAGTAACACTCCATAGTGAAGAGCGACTGAGGAGGGAAGGGTTTGGGAAAGGCCCCTGTGTCTGCCAACCAGGTGACATTAGGTGATCCCCCTGACATCAAATATCAAAGGAGGATGTGTTGTTTCAAAACCGTGCCGCTGCCCCTCAATGAGCTCAGGACAATGCGTCTGTGTTGTTCATCCAACATTCAAAACCGGTGGTTCTGCAGACATGCTCAGCTTGGTTAACAGCGGGGACAGGTAGCTATGCTGCAACTGTGTTATGTGCAATAATTTTGCCATTATTTTCTTCTGCTTTGCAACTAGAATTAGGGTATAAATCCTTTAAATTAAAAACTATCTTGTGTGATCTTGTCTCTTCTCTACAAGCACTTTAACATCAGGTGGATATATTGGAGGACAGCATGGTGGTGCAGACAGACAGCACGGCTGCCCCAGAGCAAGAAAGTCCTAGATACAAATCCAGAGCCGTGTGGAGTTTTCGTGTTCTCCTCATACCTGCGTAGGTGTCCTCTGGTGGTCCCAGTTTCCTCCCACGCTCCAATGATATGCAGATCTGGTGGCACAGAATAGCCACAGGTGCTGACTTAAAAGGATCACAAATGAAAACAAGATGCAAAATAGCTGCAAAGACACACAGAGACCCACAACTACTACAGAAAATAGCAAAACAAGCACAAGTAAACTACAACTACAAAGAAATTAAAAATGACTACAAAGAGACTCAAATGACAACGAGGACATATGCAATTACTACAAAGAGACAGAAAATGACCACAAGAACATAACATGACTACAAAAAGACACAAAATGACCACAAGGACATAACATGACTACAAAGAGACAGAAAATGACCACAAGGACATAACATGACTACAAAAAGACACAAAATGACAACAAGGACACACAAAATGACTTCAAAGAGACTCAAAATGACAACAAGGAAACACAAAATGACCACAAAGAGACACAAAATGACCACGAGGAGACACAAAATGACAACAAGGAAGCACAAAATGACTACAAAGAGACACAAAATGACAAGAAGGACACAAAAAAGACTCAAAATGAAACAAAAACACAAAATGACACAAAAGAGAACAAAAACACTACAAAACACAAAACACAACAAAGAAGCACAAAAACAAACTCAAAGAAACAAAAACAAAAAAAAGAACACAAAATGACCACAAAAAACAAAAGACACAAACATGACAAACACAAAATGACAAAACAACACAAAATGACTTCAAAAGAGAAAATGACAACAAGGAAACACAAATGACACAAAAATAAAAAATGCAAAATGACAACAAGGAAACACAAAATGACCACAAAGAGACACAAAATGACCACGAGGAGACACAAAATGACAACAAGGAAGCACAAAATGACTACAAAGAGACACAAAATGACAACAAGGACACACAAAATGACTTCAAAGAGACTCAAAATGACAACAAGGAAACACAAAATGACCACAAAGAGACACAAAATGACCACGAGGAAACACAAAATGACTACAAAGAGACACAAAATGACAACAAGGAAGCACAAAATGACTTCAAAGAGACTCAAAATGACCATGAGGAGACACAAAATGACAACAAGGACACACAAAATGACTACAAAGAGACACAAAATCTCAACAAGGAAACACAAAATGACCACAAAGAGACACAAAATGACCACGAGGAGACACAAAATGACAACAACGACACACAAAATGACTACAAAGAGACTAAAAATGACAACAAGGAAACACAAAATGACTTCAAGGAGACTCAAAATGACAACAAGGAAACAAAAAATGACCACAAAGAGACACAAAATGACCACGAGGAGACACAAAATGACCACAAAGAGACACAAAATGACCACAAGGAGACACAAAATGACCACGAAGAGATGCAAAATGGCTACAAAAGGCTGCAAAATAATGGCTACAAAAGGCTGCAAAATGATGGCAGACAAAAAAACTGCACAGGGACACAGAGGGATGCGTAACTACTACAAACAGATGCAAAACAGCAACAAAAAGAGGGTTAACAACGACAAAGCCTGTGTGTCTAGCTCCTGTGTAGGAGAGATGGTGGGGCCTTCTCCATGTCTGAACCCAGAGACCCACTGTCTCATAATGTGTCCATGTGTACACCACCTCTTTCCTAATATCCAGATCATGGCAACTTTACAAAGCATAGGCAGGTGCAGACAATCGGCCCAGTCAGCAGGAGAAAATGTTTGCATTGTGTGTTTCTGCTAATCATAGATACATTACATTTGCATGTTCCATATCATACCAGTGCTTCTAAAGTGATGCAGTATATGAGCTCACTTTGTCATCTGGAGCTGCAGACCAAGAAACAACAAAACCAGATGTGATTTAGTGATTTGAGTGACTGCTGTGTTTCTCAGGTCATGAGCTCACAGGGTAAAATAAAAAAAAAACCTTTATGTGTGTCTCCACTTGACATGACCTTCCAAAGGGAAAGAAAGGACTGGAGCACACTGATTAATTTGCTTCCTTTAATTGTGCAAACAGATTAATTCACGAACCCTCAGGCTGTGAACTACCTGGATTAGCTTCTCCCACTCAGCCCGACTTCACCCCTGGATATGTTTTCCCTCAGAGCTCGAGCGAGTTGAGTTCAGACCCTCGGTGCAGCTGTGTATGTTTGTAAGGTCACAGATGAAAGTACGAGGCCTGACAAGCTCAGCTGAGGCTGCTCATGCTTGAGTGACACTGACGTTGCCACCTGTTTGGGCTGTTTGCTAACACGCTCGTCTTCGACAGGTTGCCGCCGGCAGCGGGGACAGGGGTGCAGCGGCGGAAGTAATAGCTGTGTTTGCGCTCTTGCTAACAACACCTGATGCCAACTCCGTCCCAGCCTGGAGAAAGTCCAAAAAGGGCATTTCTGTGTCCACCATATCTGCACATTGGAGCTTCTCTGCATGTGTCTCCATGTAAGCAGCCCTTTGTTGAGACGCAGCTGATATACACTGAACAAAAATATAAACGCAACACTTCTGTTTTTGCTCCCATTTTTCATGAGCTGAACTCAAAGATCTTTTTTTTTTTTTAAAGATATTTTTAGCCTTTATTTGATAGGACAGTTAAGTGTGAAAGGGGGAGAGAGAGAGAGAGAGAGAGAGAGAGAGAGAGAGAGAGAGAGAGACGCAGCAAAGGGCCACAGGCTGGAGTCGAACCCGGGCTGCTGCGGCAACAGCCTTGTACATGGGGCGCCTGCTCTACCACTAAACCACCGACGCCCCGTAAACTCAAAGATCTAAAACATTTTCTATACACACAAAAGACCATTTCCCTCAAATATTGTTCGCAAATCTGTCTAAATCTGTGTTAGTGAGCACTTCTCCTTTGCCGAGATAATCCATTCCACCTCACAGGTGTGGCATATCAAGATGCTGATTAGACAGCTTGATTATTGCACAGGTGTGCCTTAGGCTGGCCACAGTAAAAGGCCACTCTGAAATGTTCAGTTTTATCACACAGCACAATGCCACAGATGTCGCAAGTTTTGACGGAGCGTGCAATTGGCATGCTGACTGCAGGAATGTCCACCAGAGCTGTTGTCCGTGAATTGAATGTTCATTTATCTATCATAAGCCGTCTCCAAAGGCGTTTCAGACAATTTGGCAGTACATCCAACCGGCCTCACAACCGCAGACCACGTGTAACCACACCAGCCAGCTGAGATCAGCCACCCGGACAGCGGCTGCAACAATCGGTTTGCATAACCAAAGAATTTCTGTACAAACTGTCAGAAACCGTCTCAGGGAAGCTCATCTGCATGCTCGTCGTCCTCATCGGCGTCTTGACCTGACTGCAGTTCGTAAATGCTCACATTCGATGGCGTCTGGCACGTTGGAGAGGTGTTCTCTCCACGGATGAATCCCGATTTTCACTGTTCAGGGCAGATGGCAGACAGCGTGTGTGGCGTCGTGTGGGTGAGCGGTTTCCTGATGTCAACGTTGTGGATCGAGTGGCCCGTGGTGGCGGTGGGGTTATGGTATGGGCAGGCGTACGTTATGGACAGCGAACACTGGTGCATTTTATTGATGGCATTTTGAATGCACAGAGATACCGTGATGAAATCCTGAGGCCCATTGTTGTGCCATTCATTCACGACCAGTGGATGATAATGCGGGAAATGATGTTTGTGTATATAGAAAATGTTTTAGATCTTTGAGTTCAGCTCATGAAAAATGGGAGCAAAAACAAAAGTGTTGCGTTTATATTTTTGTTCAGTGTATAAAGGATGCATCAAGGAAAGGAAGATGCTATTGAATAAAAGGGCACAAAAAGATATGAAGAGGGCCAGGGAGCAAATTATTAATTCAGTAATCATACCAGGGTGGCTTGAGAACAATTGTTGCGGCGCTG
Organism: Epinephelus cyanopodus; assembly: GCA_026686955.1. NCBI lineage: Eukaryota > Metazoa > Chordata > Actinopteri > Perciformes > Serranidae > Epinephelus > Epinephelus cyanopodus. The sequence continues at coordinate 16,528,190 of CM048925.1, read as the reverse complement.
ATTTGCATAATGAACTGAAATTGACCATACGCACCTTCCAACCCCAACTGATATCGCCCGATCCAGAATACATTACACGGGCAAACAAAGAGGTCCTTATTAGTCAATCTTTGCATGTGTGTGAGTGAGTGAGTGATGTTGGAGGGGAGGGCTTTTGGCAACTCTGACATCAGTGATTTAATTTAGCACCATTGTGTTGCGGCCGGGCCATTCATCTGGCTGCATTGTGTGTATGTGTGTGTGTTGTGTTTTGAGTCTGACTGCTGTGTTTGTGCTCTTTGATAAGGCTTTCCACTGAGGCAGCGCTGTATTAGTGTTTTCTTTCTTTTTTGTGTGTGTGTGTGTGTAAAGGTCCAAAGTGGAAACACAGAGAGGGGGATGGTCAAGCAGAGGTGTAAATCACGTGTAAAGTCAAGATGATGTGGTTCTATTTGTTCATTTGACCAGTGCTTGGTCTTTATAACACACAGTTTAATGCTGATTTCATTTCATAAGCTTTGCCGTAATTTTGCTTTGCTTGTAAATGTTAGCAATGAGAGTTGAAAAGAGCAGAGTAATGGAGTAAAGCTTAAGTACAAGTATTGTAAAGTAGGGCTGTGACCTAACAGTTGTCCAAATGTTAGTCGACCAGAAAGGGCATTAGTCAGCAAGATTTCATCAGTCACTTAGTTGAAGAAAATAAAAAACAACTATGAAACTCTATTAGTAGCTGCACCTTGTCAAAATAAATCAAACCCTTAATTTGAAAGGACAGACACAGGAAGCGCCCACGGACGATAGGCCTACAATTTTAGAAGATCAGCTTTGCACTCAGGAATTTAGGTAAAGAGGCTTTACTGTGCCTGCTACGGTTGCTTAGAAACTTCAGACACAACCTGCCGCCTCAAGATTCAAGGTTCAAGGTTCAAGGTTCAATTTATTTCATGTCCCAAAGGGCAATTTGTGTTGCAGCACATAGGATCACATAAAAGTAAAAACATAAAACACAGGAAACATATAATGACATAAACACGCATTAGGATAAATAACAATATAAATAGTATGTGCACTGACTGTGGTCATATAAGAAATATAACTGCACGTGGATTGATTACACCACTGCAGAACACTGTGCCCCTGCAGCCCCCTGCAATATATATTATATTATCTATGCATTATCATTCAACACAACAACCCTGGGACAAATGCAAATTGAGTACATACAGATCTATTAGCTGCTATGAGCGGAGCACTAATCCAGTGCTTATCCTGTAGGTCAGAGGTGAGGGTGGATCCTCTACAACATGATGACTTTGACTGACGGCACAGTATACATCAGCAGTGGCACAAGACTGTTTGAGGCAGTGCTTAGTTACACACTTCGGCTATATTAATGTGTATTTTACACATTTTTGTCCTTCTAGTTTTGGACACACAGTAGCACAGCAGAGGTGGAAGTGTATTGTTGGACAGCAGATTGCAGAGTGAAGTGACAACGCCCACCTACACATGCAAATTTGCATATATTACACAGATGTTTGCATGAAGTGTATGAATATGCATCTACATACTTCATATACATACATCTCTACATGCATCTCATCATTCTCATTTACAGTATAGGGCTGTCTGATTATATAAGAATGGAGATATTCTCATTTTTTATGCAATTTGTTTTTATCTAAATGTTCTAAAAATAAACTAGACAGAATGAAATTCACAAAGAGTAAGTGTCCTTACACACTATTTACCTCTTGTGGATTTCGGCCACTTAAAATCTCACAGATGACCTAACAGAGATAGAACTTGTCGCACCCTCACACACTCACGACAGATCCATCCGAGGCGCCACACTGTGAAGCCCCGGAGCTTGGCATCACAGTCAGCCCTGTTTGACCCCTATAGCAGCGAGTCCCTGTGCTGTCTGGAGAAAGTGAAAAACCCGGGGGGACACGAGGGGACAACAGCAGGTCGCAGAGAGTCGGGGCGTCTGCCTGTCATGCAGAAAGACTGGAGGGACGAGGACCTTCTGCCCTCACTGACAGCTGTAGTTAATCAAGCGGATCTCAGCACACCTGAGTTTAGGGCTCGTGACCCCTCCCAAACCTTCCTGCGGCACTCAGCCACCGTGTCCTTCTGCAGCGAGTGTATGCAGTAAAGCGCTAGCTAACGAGTGCGAGGACACACAGTATCATCACACATGTAGCTCACGCACACATACGCTGCGGGCGTGTGATTAAAAGGAACAAGCAGAAGATGCTCACGCAAGATCACAGGAACGGACACACTCGCAAAACAGCTGAAGAGGAAACATATCAAGCTAACAATCACACACACGCACACACACACACACACACACACACACACACACAGATGTCCCAGAGGGTTAGTTAACGAGTCAATGCCCTTGAGGGATCGCTTGATTGTCTCTGCCTGGTTAAATAGGAGGATGTTTTCAATGTCAACCACCCCCCCTACAAACACATGTAGACGCGTTGCATGGGGACGGTAACAAAGCTTAGAGGCACTGTACATCTGTAAACGTCCCTCTGCAGAGCCCCTCCCCTCCACCCACCTACCAGTGCTTATGGCTACAGAGGGGCTTATAAATATTGATGGGAGGATAAAAGAGATGAGGAGATGGGGGTGAAGAAATTGACAATACCATAAAGCTTTCATCACGTCCATAGAGCTCCTAATCAAAAAGCTGGAGTCTAATACAAGTGTGAGTTTATGATCCTGGCATCACACCTTATTTCTGACAAATGTGGGAAAGCAAAGAGGACCGTAAATATACAGCGCAGAAATATTTAGACGTGTTAGATCGAGCGTTCAAGGTCATAAGGTCACAGAGGTGTGAATGTCTGGGAGGGACACATTTCCCTCATTAGTTAGAGCATGTGCATTTGTCTCCCTCAATGAACACATGAAATGCGCACTAGACAAAATGTGACATTCATTCATTCGTTTTCGGTAACTGCCTCTCCTGTTGGGGGTCGCAGGGGGAGCGTATCCCAGCTGGCACTGGGCGAGAGGCAGGGTACACCCTGGACAACATGCCAGGCTATCAGAGTGCTAACACATAGAGACAGACAACCATTCACTCTCACATTCACACCTACGGCAATTAAGAGTCACCAATTAACCTGCATGTCTTTGGACTGTGGGAGGAAGCGGAGCACCCGGAGAAAACCCACACTGACACAGAAGGGCTTCCCCACCCAGGATTCAAACCGGGAAACTCTCTTACTGTGAGGTGACAATGCTAACCACTGCACCACCATGCCCACCCCAAAATATCTGACATTCACACCACAAATTGATGCGTAAAAACCCCCAAAGCCCCTGTTTCATATGTTCCCCCCTCCCCCACATAAATGCTGAAATGAAACCTTCACCCCTCTGAGGTCACACATCCCTAACAACCCCAAAATGACTGAAATTGCATTTATTTCCCGGCTTGTGTATGTATCTGCAGGCATGTTTGTGCAAACAGCTCAGGGAACGGACGCGACACGTCAGCTCGTCTCCACCTGGGGCAACACAGCTGGTATCAGTTCCAATAATCAGCCGAGGCGATAAGCTGACCATCAACACACATGCACACAGACGCGCGCACAGTTGAGCAGATGGATGCCACTATTAAAGGAAAGGCCATTGCCAATGTTTCCATTGCAGTGACACGAGACCTCCGGGAGGACAGATTCTTAGAAAGAAGCTGCAGTCGGCGCGCAGCCAAAATTAAGTTTACTTAAACCAGCCGTCTGGAGATTGAAGAAAAGGGGACGTGGGAGGTGGAATTTGTCCTCGGTTCAATGTCGCTGGCTCAGTGAATGGAGACCACTACTACGGTCAGTCCCAGCAGTGTGAGGGAGCAGAGAGGGAATCCAACGCAGTCAGCAAAAGGCTGACCATGATTTTACAAGTATCTGGTTGAAGAGGGACCTCAAAGTACCAATACACTCTTCCCTACACACACACATGGTTATAAATTCAAGGAAAATTAGGCTCAGAGGGATGTGTGCGCCCGGCCGCTGTGTGGGTGTGAGAGAGAGAGAAAGAAGTCTCCTGTCCCATTATCTAAGATAGCCATAATCAATGCAGAGCACAGGACAGGTTATCGATGACCCCCTTGTACAGCCATCCCCTGTTGGTTTCAGCTCTGATCAATCCACACTTTCTCAAATCAGCACTTCACCGTGACCGTGCCTGTGTCGCTGTACCACTGCTTTCTGTCCACACACTGTCCACACAGCCCCACTACCTCTCCAACACAGGAGCAAGACAGACGTTGTGGTGGTTTTATGTCTCTTTATGGTAATTTTGTGTCTCCTTGTGGTTGTTTAGTGTCCCTTTGTAATCGTCTTGTGTCTCTTTAAGGTAAACTGTCTTGCATCTCTTTGTAGTCATTATGCATCTTGTGGTTTTGTGTCTCTTTGTGGTAATATTGTGTCTTCTTGTCCATGTTTTGTGTTGATTTGAAGTCATTCCGTGTTTCTTTTCAGTTATTTTATGTCTCTTTAAGGTCATTTTGTGTCTTTTTGTATGTCTTCGTGGTCATTTTGTGTCTTTAAGGTCATTTTGTGCCTCTTTTAAGTGACTTTGTGTCTTATTGTGTGTCTCTGAGGTCATTTTGTGTGTCTTTAAGGTCATTTTGTGTGTCTCTGAGGTCATTTTGTGTGTCCTTAAGGTCATTTTGTGTCTCTTTGTGGTCATTTTGTGTGTCTTCGAGGTCACTAAGTGAGTCTTTGAGGCCATTTTGTGTTTCTTTGTTGTCATTTTGTGTGTCTTTGTGATCAGTTTGTGTCTCTTTGAGGTCACTAAGTGTGTCTTTGAAGTCATTTTGTGTCTCTGAGATCATTTTGTGTCTCACTGAGGCCATTAAGTGAGTCTTTGAGGTCATTGTGTTTTTAAGGTAATTTTGCATCTCTTTGTGGTCGTTTTGTGTGTCTTTGAAGTCACTTTGTGGAAGTCTGTCATTAAAGAATCATGATTGGGTTTGTTCAAATAAAGAAGAAAACCATTGGCTAAGCATGACGGTGCTGAGAAACGAACACTGCAAAGAGGATTCTGAGGGAATTCCCTCTAGGACTACAGCGGTGCAATGATGAGCCTTCTTACCAAGGACTCCTCTCGTTCTGTAGCCTCCGATGGTGAATTAAGCCGCGCAATTATCCCCCCTGATTGGCAAAGGCTACTGCACAATCCAATAAAGAGGGATGAAACGTAGAGTCCTGTTTTATTGGCAACCTGACACCTCCCGGCTCTGCTGTGTAAACTGAGTCTGCACCGCTGAATTAATGCTATCGTCTACCAACACGAGGCAATTAGGTTGGGATTCAAGCAGTCGCTGTGATGCTATTTAAGGAAATTGTGTGTATCCTCCCATCCAGTCATCTATCTATTAGCTTACCCTTCATCTAATATATCTGCTGAGGCAGGGCTTTGAAACTGTGACATCAAATGATGCATGATTAGTCCCATGCTGAACAGATGTGCTTTTAACACCATGCACACGTGGCATAAAACACCATATCTGTGGATACCGGTACGAACAAACCAAGGCTGTAGTCAGAGAGTCAGCACTCGGGGGACCAAATCTGCCGGGACTGTCTGGGGGATGAGGTATTGAAGGTTACATTTTCATGCATGTCCTGACTGAAGTGAATTGTTATTGTTGAAATGGTGATACAATAATGTCCCCATCAACAACTGATGGGAACATTATTGCATCCTAACGTTACGCAAAGCTAGCAAATGGAATCTGCTTAGCATGTGCGAGCTGTTTGCCAGCTAATGCACTGAACGTATGCTAGTTAGCTAGTGTTCTGTGAGGAATTTAGCATTATATTGAGACGAGATAACCATTCATAAAAGTATCATTTTCATAGCTTTCACAATAGACATTGATTTAGCTGATATCTAGTCTTCAATTTCTTCTTACAAGTGAAAGTAATGAAATAGAGTGATGCAGGATTGAATCATAAAACCATGGAAAGGAGATATCATCTTACCACTCTAGGTTCACTCGTCTTGAACTCAATGGGTTTTTTGGTTAGATGCCTGAAATAAGGTCTGCGGTTCACACAAGCTTCAGAAACTTTCACGTATTGTTTAACAACATAAGACACGTCGGTAAATACCCAACCCATGAATTCTGAAGCTTTAATGTGTTTTAAAAAAAGGTGCTAAGAAGTGGCTAAATGAGACAACAGAAAGTCCTCATGACGAACATGGCTTTACAGCGTTGTTGTGTGGTGTCATGTGACCGCGGTGCAGTTTATCTATAGCCTACACCTTACATTTCAAAAATTACAGAAGTGGTGTTTACTTATTGTGAGGATTATAATGCTGAAACCAAACCAAACCATGTAAGTGTCAAAAACGTTATTTCACAGACCTTATTTTTGGCAATATTTCAAAATTCAATGGAGAAATCCCTTGAGCTTTTTAAGGGGGGAACGAGGGCGACGCTAACTTCTGCTTTGGCCTAAGTCCAGTTCAGAAACAAAGACTAGTCCAAACAGGCAACTACTACAACTACTAAAAACCTGCCTGTTCACTCAAATTCAACTAGATGAGGTGGTCTATCATCTCTATGCAACAACTCTGTACTTTCGTTCTGATTTCCAGCTTTTCAGTCTTATTTTGTGGCTGAATATGATTTGTAGCTTCTTAAAATATGAATGAGAATAGTGATAGTAAGATGCTGGCTGCAGTTGCATTTGTAACTGTGAAAAACGGAAACAAAAATAGCATCAGATGGACTATTCATAATAAATACGGCACAATAATATGAGTAAGAAGTGCCAATTAGTTGGGACAAAAACAGGGCTTGGCAGGGATGGAGCACCTGAACACACCAGCAGACTTCACTACAAGCTGACTGGCTGAAGAAACAGGTGACAAGCTTTACAGGTACGTTCTCTTTTTAAGATCAATATATTAATATATTTTGTGTTCCTTTGGAGTCATTTTGTATCTCTTTTGGTTATTTTGTGTATTTTTGGTCATTTTGTGTGTCTTTGAGGTCAAGTTGTGTCTCTCTGTGGTCATTTTGTGTCTCTGTATTGGTGGGGACATTTTAAGCATATTTGAATATTGTGGGTGATGTGTCCCCCTCAATATATATAATAATAACTCTCCTGAATCAAACAAAGAAGCACATCTAGAGAACTCTAAAGCAACATCTTTTGAAATAAACGCTTTGGACAGGCTGTGGCACAACAGGAAGTTACATCAGCTGCATCCTGACAACCACGACAACTTCTCTATAATAACTATAGACATGTGCAACTTGAAACACACAACAGCGGCCACCAAAACACGTTACCTCTTATCAGAAGTAGTTAGTATAACTGTCAGGGGGTGAAGCTGGGACGAAAATATCCCAGAAGACAACTGGCATCCAGAAACAAACTTTGATCAGAACATATAGACACACACACACACACACACACGTAGCAGTGCGCCCACACGTACGCACAGTCCCTTGATCCCTCCACTGTAAAAGTCGTGTAGTGATGGGCTGAGTGAGGGACAGCTGTCAACCCAGGCCTGTGCTCTGAATGGCAACTTGCCTATCTCTGCTGTCACTGTCACATCTTTAAGTGTACGTATAGAGCTGGACCACAAACATGCAGCTCCTCAGCGCTGCTTCAGTATTGACTCGGTTTGACCTTCAAATAGGAAAAGACTAATCTGTACAAAGTATTAACTGGTGGTCCTGGGAGGATCCTGCAGACGTTGATAAGTGACGGCCGAAGGGAAATAAGGAAGATACAATTAGAAAGCTAATCTGTATAAGTTACAACAGAACATGGTGTTAGAGAGGATTTCTCATGCTATACATTAGGTCTCCTGTCACATAAATCTGATGACAGCTGCTGTTTTTCTATGGTGATGATGACCTTGTGCTCGCTGCTTTATTCGCTCAGTACCTCTAAAAACTGAAGTGTTGCAGTTTTTTTTTTTTTTTTTTTTGTGAACTTCTCCAGACTCATTATTTGATTTTCACATCCCCCCCGGTGTCTGCAGAGCTGCGCTGCGTTAGCTGAAGACAACGAGGTGGCGTTGCTGGAGGGCGGGCCAAAAAAAAAGAGAGCAAAGAGAGAGTGAAGCCAGAGCAAGGTCAGGCAGAGGGGTTACAAGAGCGAGAATGCAACCAGGTCAGCATTTTTGCGTCTCCAAGTCTGGGGTTCGTAGAGTGTGTGCGTGTGTGTGCATTAGAGACAGAGTTACAGGGGTTTTAGATTACTGCAGTAAAGCCGGGACGTCAATCTGGGAGCCCTCACCTTTTCCCCTTGAGTGCTATCGTTGTGTGAACATACAGTAATGGCTTGGCCTTTTGCTCCCTGTTGTCTGAGCCGAGTCTTACAGCACGAGGGCGTCTCTCCTTCAAAGTCTCGCTCTTCTGTCTTTTATCAGGGGGGCAGGCTCTTTGGAAAGACCTCTAGAGATGCTCGGTCCCAGAGGAAGAGAGCGACAACAATGTGACAATGCTGCAGCATGTTGAGCCAATAAGCCAAAGGACCCTGTATCCACCCCGTGCCAGCTGGGAGTGCATGTTTGTGTGTGTGTGTGTGTGTGTGTGTGTGTGTGTGTGCTCACTGATGCGTGTGCCTGTGGTGAGTGAAAAGGTAAAAGGAGCTAACTGAGCATAAGGTTCCTGAAGACCTGAAGGGCGCTGCATATTCTTTGCAGACGCTACAGATTTATGGATTGAATGCAAAATAAGTTTACTCTTTCTTATGGATGAAAATCACTGGGTGGCACATAATTCAAAGATGTACATTTAAAGAAACAGTTTAACATTTTGGGAAATATGCTTACTTGCTTTCTTGCTGAGTGTGTTAGATGAGGGGATCAGTACCACTCTCACATCTGGATTAAAGCTACAGCCAGGACACCATTAGCTTAGCTTAGTGTAAAGACTGGATACAGGGGGAAGCAGCGAGACAATCTGACTACCCAAACCTCCAAAGCTCACTAACTAACATCATTAATCTGCACAAAACCGTGATGTAAAATTGTCAAGTCGTGGTTTCACAGATTTAAATGCTTAAACTATTTCTCGGCCAGGCCGGTGACCCCAGGAACAGCGCCAGCAGCTTTGAAGACAATTTGACATAGTGACCAACCAGTGGAATTACAACTTCCATGTCCGACAATTGATGCCACTGGGCCCAAAAATATTTTTCCCCATAGACTTTCATTGTGAAAGAGATGCCTGTAAATCAGTGGATTCATTTTTTGAGCATCACAATAGGTATTTGCAACTAAAAAATAATAATATCCTTAATATTTGTTAGTTAATAGAAATCTAGCCTATTGGAAAGCTTAGTTGTTAGCATAGCCTACCTACTTAGCAAGCAAACTCACTAAAATTCTAACCTTTTGGCAAGTTTTGGTGTTAGCATAGCCTCCCCAGTTAGCAAGCTTAGTTGTTAACCCTGCAGTAGCTTATAAAGATTTGGTTGAGTGTAACTATTTTGTTTGATTGTACTAACTTCAATTTAGAAGCACAAAGACATTTTGAAAAAAGCGCATGTGCAGCACACTGATGATGTCAGAGGGCTGTAGTTAGTTGATTGCAATGTTGGTCCAGGAACGCAATGTGGGATGTTGATCCAGGGGCTTGTCCTACACATTGTGTCCTGTGTGCCTGCTCTAGGGGCCCAACAATGAGGAAGTAAAGTAGAAGATCTTGTAATAGAAGAACTTTTTTGACTTCATGCGCCATTGAAGGACTTTCATTGGAATGAATGGGGCCCCGCCTTCAATACTGCATCCAGTTCTCTTTATTCATCTATGTTGCTAGCAGTCCTCATGCTGCTAAGCTAAGCTAACAAGCTCCTGGCTCTAGATTCACATTAAGGGCATGCATCAGTAAATGGGGTGCAATATTGCCCAAACAGATTGTAGAAAAACAGCAGTAGATTTTGTCACCAAAAATATTTTGTATTGCCCGTATAATCTCTTGCCAGTATGGCTGAATTACGGTGGCTGAGACCCGCCATAGCTGCAAATAAAAAGAAACGCCACGATACAAATAAAAAAAGCATTGACGCAAATAAAAAAGCAACGATGCAAATAAAAAAGCCACAACGGAAGTGAATTACCGGGGACTATTATTGCTGATGCACATGTTTTTTTATGTGAAAGAAGAAGAAGAAGAAGAAGAAGAGAGAGGAAAGTAACAAGAAGACGAAAAAGAAAAAGAAAAACAAACGAAAAACTAAGTGTGTTATATATGGTTAGGCCATGTAGCCCCAGGTTTGATATGAAGCTGAACTGGAGGATGCTGGTCTTCCTCTATCTGCATACTATAGACGAATTCGGTGATCGATTTGTGTATGCCGCCATCTTGAAATGACTCTCTACAATGACAGCATCATGAATAGCTGGGTTGATGTTAGACAGTGGCCTCCGGTAACTGATGAAGGTATCTTAAATGAGTTCCGATATTAATTTAGAAATTAATCATCTGTTTGAGCGATAAGCAGGAAAGATTAGAGTAATAGGGAGATAATAGACTGTATCATTAAACACTGTGTAATATAACGTTAGTATACGTTACGTGTGCTGACATTAGCAAGCTAGCAGTGTGACATTTAATCATTATGGAGAGGCTACGTGACCATCACATCATATTGAAGGTGATCAATATTGATCGCCTTCAATATGAGGTGATGGTCGTCTAAAAGGGGATGTAAAATTTGCCCGACCCATCCGGAGCTCAGGTAATTTTGACCCTCAATCAGAAACCTGTAATTGCCGTTTTTCTGGTCATCGGAGGCCACGTGATCAATAAAATATTCTTGAATACCTAAAACAAAACACAAAACAGTGTGTGTTGTTGTTTTTTAGTCACGTACCCTGTCCATAATGATTAAATGTCACGCTGCTAGCTTGCTAACGTCAGCACACGTAACGTATGCTAACGTTATATTACACAGTGTCTATTGTCTCCCTATTACTCTAATCTTTCCTGCTTATCGCTCAAACGATTGCTGCCATTGCTGACGACCGCAGCAATGGCGCTGCCGCAAGATGGCGGCATACACAAATCACTCGCCAAATTCGTCTATAGTATACCGATAGAGGAACACCAGCATCCTCCAGTTCAGCTTCATATCAAACCTGGAGCTACATGGCCTAACCATATATAACACACTTAGTTTTTCGTTCGTTTTTCTTTTTCTTTTTCGTCTTCTTGTTACTTTCCTCTCTCTTCTTCTTCTTCTTCTTCCTCTTCTTTCACATAAAATTAAAAAAAAAGCTCAAAAAAAAAAAGTTGTGCTCCGTCCGCACACAGCTTGTGACGAGCGGAGAAAGGAGGAGAGCAGACATGGCGAGCGGAGAAAGGAGGAGAGCAGACATGGCGAGCGGAGGAAAGGAGAGCTTGAACGCCCCGCGACACTTAAATCCCCTGTATGGGAGCATTTTGGCTTCCCTGTCAAGTATGATGACGAAGGAAAGAGGTCAGTGGACAAAACGGCGAGGGTGTGTAGGCACTGTGGCATAAGAAAGCCATATGACAGTGGAAACACATCGAGCATGTTCACGCATTTGAAGCGACATCACCCGGGTGTTTCACTGACCGGAGATAAAACGAAAGCTGGCCAACAACCGCTCATCACCGCAGCATTTAAGCAGCCTCTTCCTGCACAATCTGACCGGGCTAAAGCTATCACAAACGCTATCGGTGTGTTTATAGCTACAGACATGAGGCCATATTCAGTTGTGCAAAACGAGGGCTTTAAAAACATGCTGAAAGTGCTTGAGTCACGTTACAACATCCCATCGCGCACACGCTAGTTTTTGCTGATCCGAAAAATGATCCGATCCGTGATTCTTGATCCGAGGAACGATCCGATCCGTGAGTTTTGTGATCCGTTGCACCACTAGAGTACAGTGTTGAAACAAGTTTCTTACTGTCCTTATTTTTGTACATGTCAATAAATATGCCAATTAAGTTAGTCTCACATTCCTCTGTTGGTTTTATCTCATCATTAAAATACGTCCTGGTTTGAAGATACCTAAAGAGATCCAGTTTTTCTAACCCATATGTATCCGAAATTTTCTGAAAACTATCAAAACTTCTCCCTTCGATGAAATTGAGCAATAAGAAGTGATTTCCCCTTCTATACCAGTGTTTAAACCTCCCGTCAACCCTAGCGGGTATGAATTCGGGGTCAAAAGCAACCCATCTTAGCAATTTAGACTGTCTTTCAAGTAATGGTGATTTACATTCATTACTTTGATTGCATGCTACAAGACAATTAAAGGGACAGTTCACCCCATAAAATCAAAATATATATTTGTCGTATTACCTGTAGTGTTATTTATCAGTATAGATTTTTTTGGTGTGAATTGCTGAGGCTTGGAGATATCCAACATAGAAAACTTGGCCAAAACTCAGGACATAAACTCGTCCCGGCCAGGTTAGGTCTGCATTATTAGTCACTGATCTAGTCAGGTTACAAAAAGAGCCACTTTTGCAGGACGGGAAACTCCTTTAGACTCAGGTCATGATTTCTGGACAGAGACACTGCTGTTGAATTTTTTAAACATATTTTTTGGAGCTTTGAGCACCATCTAGTTCTATCTTATTCGAGAGAAGGCAGACATCTCTACGGCTGATATCTCCAACACTCGGGATCTCACATCACAACAATCCAGACTGATAAATAGCTCTGCAGGTAATAGGAAAAATATGCATTTTTTGATTTTGGGGTGAACTGTCCCTTTAAGCCTGCACTTCAACGGATCATTTACATGTCAGTGATGTACAGTTAATTCATGTAGAAGACATGATGAAGACTGTGACCTGCTGATACTGAGCCACATTAGATTTGAGTAAGGTGGGAAAGGACAGCAACACAGCTCACTGCAGGTATACATTGCATATTTGACAGAGATGTTGTCATAGAAACGGAGGGAGAAACCATGACTACACCGGCAGTTCCTGCAAGTTCCGATGCCCTTTTTTGACATTCACTAAAGTCAGAGCAAAGAAATTGATTAAGGCATTCGTGAATTATTACCTCTAAAATGGAAAGTGAATTAAAGAGCCACCACAGTCTCCACACCGCTCGGGGAATGTGTATCTACTTTCACTTAATTTCATCATCCTTCTTTGTGGGTCCATTTAAGAATCAAATATTTTCTTATTACTTGTGGGAAGTCGAACGCACACACGCAATCAAACACACACAGGCACAGACACACACAGGATGGCCGACTCTCCTCTTGTTTTCAAGGTTACACCAGAGTTCTTCTGACGCTCACAACACATTTGCATCAAACCACCAGCCAACAGCTGCCAATTAACAAACAGCCTCTCTGTTAATACACACACGTCACTGCCAATTAGAGCGTCGGGTGATCTCTCTCTCTAACAACAGGATGGTGTGACACACATACACTCACACCCAACCACTATACCTCATCTAGAGACAAGGCGGAGGAGGAGGAGGCTGGTGGGTGGGTTTAGGGGTACGGTAAACAGCAAATAACAGCTAATGTTTTAGGAAGGGAGGAATGGATTGGGCGAAAGGGAACCGTGTGGAGTCAAGAGGGAATGGTCTGTGCCAGGAACAAGGCTTTCTGGATTAGCTCGCGCAGTTACAGGGGTAGAAATAGTGGTTGGCTAGATGAGGCCTGACAGATTGAACAGACATTCAGATTGCAGTGCAAAATACACACATCACGCAGCGGCACACTTTTATGAGCAGGGAAAAAACACGGAGCAATGCACACACGCAGACACTGAGCAGCAATATAGGCGGATACATGCAGGTGTTCACACACAAGTACTGTTAAAGTTTGCTCGCATCTATAGCGTTCCTCAGTACTAAGATGTTGTACGTCCTAATTTAGGTCCAATGTTATAATGAAAGGGAATAAGGTCCTAAAGACAAATTTTAATACGCAAAAGGGTGTAGACACATCTGAAATGGAAATTCAGGGACTCAAGCAAGACATTTTGAGCATTGGACACCTCATTTCCAGCATTCTGGTGACTTTTTAAGCATAAATTTATGGTGCTCCCATGTCTTAATTGAGAGGGACACATGCACATATTGTCAGTACAGTACCAAAACTCTACAACTACGAACAAATTGTCAGCAGCAGGATACAGAAGCTTTCACGCAGGAGCAGATTACTGCAGGATGACTTTGCACATGCACACACATCAAGAGAGCACACATCTAATTCTTCTCAACCTGCTATCTTGTACAAAACACACACACACACACACACACACACAGCATGATAATAATTTCCCTCATGCAGCAGCACAAAATTGAACTATTCATTATTGTCAGCCATGAAAGCAGCACAGTGCAGGCATGGTAATGGAAATATATTAATACCCACAGCCACTAGATGGCACCCTCTGCCCTTTCATTTTCAATTTAGCTTCCCATTTCTCAGCTGGTCAGCTGACTCCCTCTGTGGGATGGAGACCAGCTACATGCACTCCAGATCCTCACATGAAGGGCACTTACTTTACTATATCACATTCACTTGGCAAAGAAACAGCACATTGATCAACAGTTATGCATATCAGGAACCTGATCATCTGTTTTGAAGTGTATTCACCTCATCCTTGGGGGTCATGGTGATTGATAGTTGCCATGCTGCTGAAAAGATCTGCCACCTACCTGTGTTGCATTTTTCAGAAGCAACACTTTGTCTTGGGTCTTGTAGCAAATGGACTCTCGCGGGCTTCTATCAGCACGAATATATCAATTAGCCAATCAATCAGTAGCACTCAGCTTGTGGGAGGTTGGCTGTATCCAGCATGCCCTGAGTCATGCAATCGATACAGTGACCTTCAAGGAAACAAAAGATTTGCGGAATATAATCAGGCGCACCGAGCATCAAAAAGTCAAAGCCATACATCGCGAGTGAGATGGCCTGACATTCTCAGCGCGGTGACAAATGCACACAGCCATTGATAGCCAAGTTTTTATTTGTTATATTTGAAACAGTCTGAATGAAATGAGCACATAGATTGTTTTTGTAGGTGGAGAATGACTGTTACAACAGGGTATATATGAAAGATGGAGGATATATATGTGTGCTAAAGGAATATTTTTAAATTTGATACAGAATAAATGCAACAATATGGAAACTTGAACTGAGTAACTTGAACTGATTAACTTGAACTGAGTTGTATTGCTGAAGAGTCAGAAGACATAAAGGAAGGCTAAGATGTGATTAAATGAAGATTCCTCTGCGCTCAAACATACTTATTGAGAGGTGTCTGCTGAGGAGAACTGAGACAGGATATTAGTGCCAATGACAGTCATTTCTTCTTGCCAGCACTCTTGGCATGTTTGTTGGGCTGCTGGGTGGCAGCAGAGGTGGGGGTTGTTTTTTCTAGAACCGCCTGCTGGGCCTCCTCCAGAGGCTGTTTCTCTTCTTGTTCCTTTTTCATGGCCGCCATCTGACGGCTTCTCAATGCCTCGCAAGCGTCGAGGAATTCCTTGCAGCACTGCAACGTGGCTGCCTGGAGATGAGACAGAGAGGCAAAGAGAGAGAAGTTACAGGATGATGTCTAACCAGAGGGAGAGGAGGCTGACAACAGATCCTGCTCGCTGTCTCTTACTTTGATAGTCAAAACTGATCATTATTGCTGTCTACGTCTTCGCTCTCAGACATCACACAGTCCCTTTCTCTGTCTTGACTGACCTGCATGTTCTCATACATCTCCAGCTGGTGTCTCATTAGCTCCTTCCTGTTGAGCTCCTCTTGTTTCTGATGTTCCAGCACGTTGTCTCGGACCAAGCTGTAAGCCTGCATCTTTTCTATGCGCTCCCTCTGCTGGATCTCCTCCATCTGTGAGTCCATTAGCACCGGAAAGTCCTTTCGCCGTCTATGGATGTACACAAGGACTTGATACAATGTGTATGTACACTTTAAAGGCCTAGTGTGTAAGATTTAGGGAGATTTAGTGGCATCTAGTGGTGAGGATTGCAAATTGCAACCAGCTGAAATTTCTCCAGGTTTTAATTCCTTTAGTTTTTATTCTAGAGGAGGTTTTTACTGTGAGCCGAATTATCAGCAGAGGTCTCTTCCTCTTGAAAACAAACAGACCAGGTGATTAAAACTGATAAAAACACTGAATAAAGCAGTTTCATTTTACAAATTTATGTTTCACAGATATGTTTGGCATGTTGGAGATAGACTGGTGGCCTAGCACCTGCTCCAGATGTTTAGTTCTTACTCTCCTAAACAAACAGACCAGGGGTCTCACTTGTAAAACAGCGTGTAGGATCCATACTAAAAGTGTATGGGTGGTCAAAAGCAGATAATGGAGCATGCTAAATAACATCCCAGATCAACTTGGAGCTCTCCGCACTTGGATCAGCCTCATATCCCGCCCTCTACACGCCCAAATTCAACACCTCACCTCATAAATGCTGGTGCACAGTAATGAGCCTGCTGATTGATGGCTGTTTACAGTGAATCATGGCGACATTCACATGTCACAGCCATATTTACATGTTTACAGCATCTGCTTCGCACTGTGCCAAAATGATCGGGACAATCTTGGCCTGCATCATGATTCAGACTCATAATGAGGATATGAAGTTTAATAATTCGGGGAGAGCTGTCACTGGATTTGTGTCCAGACTTTACTAGGACACTTTACAGTCCATATGTGCAGGTGGTGAGGATGTATGTAAGATGACAGGAGAAGGCAGAGTGTGTGTGGCAGCCAGTGTGCTGAGCTCTGTGTGCGCACAGTCGTGTTCACTGCAGTGATTTTACACACAAAAACTACATGAAAAGTAAAGTCGTGCTTGGTGATATATATTTACAGTATTGGAAGATACTATTACTATTTTGTAACTATTTAATGCAAGCGCTCCATCGCTGTCCACGAGTGACAGTGGCATGCAGTTCGTAATGTGATGAAGAAATAAAGAGTTGAATTCCATGAGAGAATTTTTTTTTTTTTTTTTTTAAAGATTATTTTTTGGGCCATTTTGCCTTTAATTGATAAGACAGTTAAGCGTGAAAGGGGGAGAAAGAGAGGGAGAGACGCAGCAAAGGGCCACAGGCTGGAGTCGAACCCGGGCCACTGCAGCAACAGCCTTGTATGTGGGGCGTCTTCTCTACCACTAAGCCACCGACGCCACAGAATTCCATGAGAGATTTGAGTTGAATTATAATTTTTATAACTGACAGACATTTATGGAAAAGTTACAGCTCACTAGCACAAGCACAAATAAAACGTCTGGACTGAGTGATTATGATAAAGTGAATATATCAGTAATGTGTGATATGAGGTGAAATTTAATGTGTGAGAGGAATCATCATATGCATAATGATTCCTCTCATATTTCATTTTTACAGTCTGGCTTCAATGCACCATCTCACCATCTGCATTGCCAATTTCCCTTCTCCGAAATGTTCGTACAAACGGTTAAGAGTTTTCGTACAAATGTGTACAGCCTCCCGTTAAGATTCGTTTACTATGTCACAGCTTTTGCGTGCAAAGTGGCATACCCCTCTTTCAGGCCTCACCCCAGGTGATTTAAACTTGGAAAAACACTGAACAAAGGAGTTAGTGTTACTATCAGAAAAAAGTGTACCGAATTGAACTGTACTGTACTGCTCAGTGGAAACTGGGCTGAAAGCTTGTGTTTGGTTTGTCCATTCTGGGCTACTGTAGAAACATGGCAGTGAACATAGCAATCTCCATAGATGTGTTCCCTATGTAGATATGAACATCTCATTCTGAGCTAACAAAAACACTACAATTCTTAGTTTTAGGTCATTATATAAGAAAGAAAACAAACTTATTACACTCCAGTTTTGCCAATATATCCTCCTAAATCTTACACACTGAAACATTAATTCACTGTCACATGCTCCAATGCCTCTGACACCTTCTCAATATTGTCTCTAACCCGAATATTAATGCTGGATAGTTGATTTATTCTAAATAAACGCTCAAGACTTTCTCTGAGAAATACAGTGTAGTGCAGTTGCATCTTCCACCAGATTCTAAAGGGATCAGATGTTAAAAAAATATCAGCTCGAGCTATAGAAAATATATCAAATTCTACCAGATTTTACATGCTATTTTGTGAGATGGGACCACTGACAATGTTGCCACAGGCAGGGGGAATAAAAATGGAAATGTGGCTGATAAATGCAGAGATAGGCAGAGGAAATTATGGACACACAGTCCCACGCCTTATCTCATACCCCAAGTTGTATATCCAGATTGATATCTGAGAAGTCTATTTGGTTCTGCTTGTAACCCCCGTATTTGGGTATTTCTCTAAGGATTGGGATTATAACGTAAATGACATTTGTGTGTGTGTGTGTGTGTGTTTGTGTGTGTGTGTGTGTGTAAAGAGGAGAGATATAGAATGAGTGAGCAAAGTAGTTAGTCAGTCAACATGTGTCTGACAAAGAGAAATGA
The DNA here is from genome assembly GCA_026686955.1 of Epinephelus cyanopodus. Classification (NCBI taxonomy): domain Eukaryota; kingdom Metazoa; phylum Chordata; class Actinopteri; order Perciformes; family Serranidae; genus Epinephelus; species Epinephelus cyanopodus. Next base: position 16,509,757 of record CM048925.1, on the reverse strand, counting down.
CTGAGAGTGGCCCTCTGAGGCACACACACAGAAGGAAGAACTCAAAGAGAGAATGTAAGTGCTAAATGTGGCTGCTTATTTCCTATAAGCTGACCTTAATGAAGAGGGGAGGCCAGCAGAGGTAATGAAGGAGTTCATTTGCTTTAATGAACATTGCCCTGCTCAACCTTTTTGTGTGCCAATGTTTTAAAGATGGCACGCATGAGAGAGAGAGAGTGTGTGTGTGTGTGTGTGTGTGTGTGTGTGTGTGTGTGTGTGTGTGTGTGTGTGTGTGTGTGTGTGTGTGTGAGAGAGTCTATAACGTGCCCTGTGGTGGCGCCTTTTCTAGAAAGCGGTATACTGCAGACTAATCAGACTCCCCTAATAGACTCCTCCTCGGGATCTCTCTCTCGGCTTGGATTGCAGGCCACACTGTCAGCAGCGATTAGCAGCTGGACACGGACACAGGTGTGGTCGCTCACACACACGCACACACTCCTACACACACATATGCACACACCCACAGCAGGAAAGGATGGAGATGGGCACATCTCATTGGAGCGACAAGCTCATTGGGGTCCTGAAATAGCTCTCTAATTAACAGACCCAAATATCATCTCATTTATCATGGAGAGGGACGGACAGAGGGAGAGATGGAGGGAGGACAGGAGAGGTGGTGTTAGGGAGAGCAGAGGGAGGCTCGGAGGGGAACCGTGAAGGGAGACTCTTCCCTTCAGAGCACTGACACTGACAGCAGTCTAAAGATGACACTTTACATAGATGAGCAGGAGACTCATACAGTCGGTGCTGGTGAACTAACTGTGAATTGATATTAAAGATATTCATGATTTTTCTATTGACAATGCTTTATAAAAAGTGTAAGTGAAGTTGAAGCTCTGGGTGACAGAAGCTAGTCACACTGTGGAGCTGTTGTATTTCCATCTTGTGGCTGTGCATTGTAAAATGGTGTAGATCGAGTCAGCCATAAAGCAGATGCACGGGGGACTGAATAACGTTTAACTGTGTGTGTATGTTGGTGTGTGATTGTACACTTTAGATAAGTTTGGAGTTTTAAGACAACATACAATTGATTTCTGCAGCTCCATGTAGCATAGAGACAGTATAGTAGTAGAGTAGTGTAGCATAGAGAGAGTCGGGATGTTGTTGCTGCTGGTAACTGAAGTCATGTGTCACTACTTGAGTGTTTTTTTGTTGTTTTTTAGTTTTATATTTTAGTGTGAGTTGATGGTGTGACTCATTAACATAAAGCCTAATAAAGTATAATGTATAATGTGAGAATTGTTCTTGAGGTTATATATGGAGAACATGTCTATACATTACACAGTATACATCACTGTCCTCTGGAGTCCATGTGTTGCCCTTTCAGACAAGCCAAAGCATACAGTCTGGTGACAGTGCTGTTCACAGCACCAATAGGAGCAAAGGTCATGAACACAGGAAATCACTTGCAAGTAGTGTAGTGTGCAGTGTATGAACCAATCTGCTGAGGATAAGGATGATGGTGTGTCCTCCAACATCGCAACTTGCATACCGATAATATACACACACACAGTCTCCTAAGCCAAGATTAAATTCTCACACAGCTGGAAAAGCACAGTGATCCAACACCTGCATCAGGCAACTGGACTGCAAACATACAGGACTTGGCTGTTTATGTATTTTATGCCATTGCAGCCCTTTAAGCACAGATATGAATGTGTCTGCTGGAACAAGCTGATACAGAGACAAAACCAGCCACAATGATATTTCGGTATGTATAGCCTATATAACTGTGAGCACATTATGATTTGACAGCTACGATCTGCTCTAATCATCATTCTGCCTTTATACTCCTGCTGTCTAATAATTCAAAATCAATGGAAAAAGAGTGAGTGTCAGAGTGACAAAGCACCTGATGAAGGGAGTGAAGTCCATGGGAGGATGGGAGGCATCAGTCAGCTTTTCATTAGATGCACTGAGAGAGGTGCCAGCTCCAGATCTGGAAGCAGCTGTCAAAGGACCAATCAGATAAGGCGTCATCACAATACTGTATGAGGAGTGTGAGTAATAGTGTATATGAGAAGCAGTGGTGAAAAGTAACTAAGTACATTTATTCAAGTATTGCACTTTGGTACAAATTTGAGGTACTTGTACTTTAGTTTTGCATTTGCATTTTTATGATACTTCATACGTCTACTCCACAACATCTCAGAGATGAATATTGTACTGTTTACTCCACTTAATTTGTCTGACAGCTTTTATCATGATTCAGATGATTGTTCAATCTGTACTTAAGGTAAATTTAGCTAATAATACCTATACTTAAGTAAGGTTTTAAGGTTTTAAATGCAGGACCTCTACTTATGTATTTGACAGGTATTTCCACAGTATGGTATTAGTTCTTTGACTTAAAGGTCTACTTAAATGGTTTAGCGCCATCTAGCAGTGAGGTTGCAGAACTGAAACTTCTCTGAAGTGCCAAACGTGTAAGAGAACTATGGTGGCCGACGCGAAAACTCAAATGGCTCTATGAAGAGCCATTGTTTGGTTTGTGCATTCTGGGATACTGTTAAAACATGGCAGCGCAACACAGCAATCTCTGAGGATGAGGACCCACTCCCTACGTAGATATAAACATGCTAAGCTACAGAAATTATTAGACGTGGGTGAATGAAAACATTTTTAGGAATATTATTTGAAATTTCTACCGATAGATGCCTCTAAATCCTTCACACTGGACCTTTAAGTAAAGATTTTGAGCACTTTTTCCATCACTGATAAGTATTAGTGTAAGTAGTTTCATCACCTGCTTCCTGTTGGAGTAGGTTCAGATAATTCAGGTGAGACTGGAAAGCCTAAAAGAAAAGCAAAATGTGAAGTCTGTAGTGTAAGTGTAAGTACAGAACAGTATTTAAAGAAGATTTTCACTGCTGGAAAGATGGTCTTCTCAGAAAACTAGGCTGTCTGTGCAGTAAAAAGATGCAAACACTCTGAAAATGTTGCTACATGACTAAACAAATTAAGGGTCTTTTCACACTCGGTCCTTTTCAGCCCTCTAAGTGGACTTAGAGCTATGACTCAGCATTTTTTGCACATATATGAACACTCCAAGAGAACTCAGACCCCCTCTGAAGCGTACTCAGACCACCTTCTCAGGAGTACTCAGACCACCTCCTGAGGAGGTCCGAGTACGGTTCACTTCAAGTCCATGATGTGGTTCACTTAAGCTGTGCACTATGAACACAAAGCACTCCAGATACATTTTGCTCTTTGCCATTGTATTAAGCCCTCTAGATCACATGCTGTTGCACTGGGATGCTTGAAAAATCAGAGGAAACCACTTAGGCCGAAAACGCTTGCAAGGACGCAGGACGAGGAGTAGTTTGGTCCACAGAAGATACTGCACATCTCCAGATGTGGAATGTAGAATACAATGCTCAGGTTTTCCTCCAATTTTAAGTTCATCTGAGAGTGAGGTGCTTCATTACCACACTGCAGTGCCACGTCAAAGAAGGTAAAAAATATGTCAATATATATTAAATATAGGCTATAGTGTGAACAGAAAAAGGACCGAGGCCCTGTTAGAACTGAAGTTGACCAGAGAGAGAACTGAGTCCTTTTTCTGTTGGTCCACTTTAAGAGGACTGAGTTCAGTTTGTTTCTAAAGGACTACATGTAAAAACAGCCTTAATGCAAACTGGTTTCGACTCATCCAAAAACAATATAGCTGCTGACTGGTCACAAACCATCTTGTATTTCAGTTAAACAGAAAGCTAAAATATGTTTATGAAAACATTTTAGGTGAGAAATAGGCAGGTTTTTTTAGCCTTTGTTTTTACAATACAGGAAACAGCATGGTGCCAACATCCTGTTTACAATGTCTCATATTACAGCCAAACGGTGTACTAAAATATATTTCTGAAGACATTTTAGGCAGGGACTGGACAATAGAGTAACAGAATCTTGGTCTATATTTGATCAGCACTGCCTAGTTTTACCATTTGGTCTGAGTTTGACAGAGAAAGGAAGAGGGTGTGTGTCTCTCTCAATCCACTTGTATACTCCGTGTCTGTGGCAGCAGGTGTTCAAAAATGCGGAAGTACAATGTGTAGTTCAAGGAACAACCCAAGAGCAAAAATTCACTGGCAAAATTTTGCTGGCAAAGGAACAGGTAGATCTGGGTGCTGACATCATGGGAGGAAGTTTACCTCAGTTCATTTATACATTCTACCCATGTGATGATACAAACCTGGTTGAAAATCAGCAAAGTATCCCTTTAAGCACATTTCCTTCCACATTTCTGCAGGAGATAATATTTTTTGAAAGTGCTTCAGCTGAAAAGTAATTTTATTAAATCCCCATTACAATCACAACTGCTGTTTTACCTTGGCACTGCGGCCTGGTTCAGCCATTTCCCAGGCTTTTTTAATGGCTTTAATCTGGTCTCTTCTCTCCGTGTCCTTCGTCACCTCCAAGCTCTCGCTTTTGCTCTTGTCACTGACCACACGCAGCGTCCAGTTCGCCTTAGTGAGGTCGAGGCTCTGCACAGACACGTAAACACACACACACAGTCCACAATAAGCACACACTGAGATGAAAACACAGCGCACATGGTGAAGCACAAAACATCCCAGACGAAGGTCACCGTAGCACAATACATTATGAGTATGTCTCTTTCAATGAGCCACTCAGACAGCAGTCTGGTACACAGCCAGCCTGGATTATATGTCCTGTTCAGCCGTCTCGTCTCGTCTTCACTGTAAATAATAGATCATTTTTAGTTCATTTATTCAAAGATCATCACGTCCTCTGTTGCACCTCCACCGACACTGTGCTGCTGAAATGGAAATTTAGTGATGTGGACCACTTTTCTGAAAAAAATCTGCCTTTCAAATTTCATTGTCTTTGGGGTTTGACGTGTCGCGCGGCAGAGAATAAAAGCCACTTATTACATGGATCAGAGATTTTCAAGCAGCTGTGTTTCTGACTCCTAAGCCAAGACCATCACAGTGAGAATTATACAGCAGGAGATTATAGTGTGCGATAAGTATCTCTTATTCAGTTTGAATACATGCAGGTCATCCTGGCAGTAGGGGAAGTACAGGTTGTTTTCATGCCAGCCTCTCTTTGTTAGTGTTCCAGAGTCGGCCGACAGCAGTCAATGAAATACGTAAATGCTGACCTGCCTGATGAAACAAATCATAAAAAAGATGTCAGGACTGAGTTCAACAGCAATCTTATTAAATGTGAATGGGAATCTGTGAAGTGGAGTTAAGTGTGTGCTCAGCTGAAGTGCCTCCGCTCAGAAAGGTTAATATGACTACTGTTGCTAATATTTATTAAGTTTTCATGACAAATACAATTGTACTTTGCTCTAACACTAGATACTGTGGAAAATGCAAAAATACACACTTATGTCAAGATTATAAAAGCAAAGCTCTGCCTTTAATTTCAGTGAATGATGTCTATTGCATTTGCCCTTGCTAGGACTCGTTTAATGAATGGTTTTCATATGTAGCATTGGGATATAATTGCCTCTTGCAATCAAATAAAAATCTCCACTCCAATAAAAGCTAATGGAACGCAACAGTTATTTGGAGATGCAATTTGGCAGCTGTGATGAAAACCTTTTAGGGTCGTACCCTCGGCTGCACAGTGACCAGCGGTAGGCAGTGAGAAGATTACTTCTGTGTTCATATGACATATATTCATAATATAACATCATGGCCAATCTGCAGCTGACATTATGATGGTGTTTTGTTATCTGTGCTGTGGTGAAGTCTCACCGCCTGCCTGGAGCCAGATTTAGAATTGGCAGCTGGCTTCCCCTTCTCCTTGTCACCTTCCCCTTTGCGGCTGGCTTTGGGTGTGTCAGATTTGTGCCCATGCTGGTGCAGTTTGTCCGTGGTGGGTGAACGGTTCAAGTCCTCAGGTTTGTATACTGCATTTAACAAACAGAGAAAATTTACAACCTCAGCTGTGTACTTACGTGATAAATACTGTCAACTTGGTGTTAATGATACATCGCATCATTATGTGATGTAAAAGCATGACTATTGTCACTACATAACACATGATCATATGACTCCAGGGTGTCCAAAAAGCAGCCAACAAGACTTAAACCAAATCACGTAAGCATGTTCATATCTCCTGTGTTTGAGCTCCCCTTTGTTTGCTGCCTGTTGGTTCCAGAATTGATTTTAATTCTTAGTCTTGACATTTAAGGCCCTGCATGGTATGGTACTGAGCTACCTGGCTGAGCTTCTAAATCATTACTCACCGCCCTGCACCCTGAGGTCCTCTGATAAGGCCCTGCTAACTGTCCTCTGGTCAAAGCTGAAGACTATGGGTGACAGGACATTTGCTATAAATGCCTTGGGAACAGCTTACCTGAGGAACTTAAACTAAACTGCCCTCTTTATAATCATCTCTCAGGACTCATTTATACCGTCTGACTTTTTCTTGATTATTCTGTTGTCTTTTTGTGCATTTTAATCATAATTTTCTTTGTTTTTATGGCTGTTTTATTGTTGTAGTTGTTTACTGACTGTGAATTTGTATTTAATTGTTTACCTGCTTTCTTTGGTGTGTCCTCGTGTGAGGAGCACTTTGTTATATTAGTTTTTAGATTTTTTTTTAAACATTAAATGTGAACAGTAACATTTCAACAAAGAAAATAAGTATAATGTCCCCAACCCTGGCAAGAAAAAAATAAAAAATAAATACATTTTAAAAATAAAATAAAATAAAATCTAAATAAATTAAATAGAAATAAATTAAATATAATTAAATAAATAAGTAATTCAAATAATAAAACAATAATAATATATGCAACTTAAGTTATTATTATTATTATAATTGTTGAACTAAATATTCTACAGTAAGCAGGTATTTAAAAAAAAATTTTTTTCAGCATGCCTCAGTATTCTGAAATTGACATGTCTTTGACAGGCCTACAGTATATGTATATATATATATACATATACACACACATATGTATACACAACATTTAAGTGAGTAACCTTATAATACTGGAACTACCATTAGTATATCATATACTATTACAGTAGTATATTAGTATTGTTTTTTCATTTGTGAATATTGAATATGAGTGATTTACCTCGGGATTAAGTTCTATCTTATCTTGAGTATTAATTTTCTGCAGTGTGAATACACCGGCATCACTCTCTGTAGTCATTCTGCTGTCCCCTGCTACTAACCAATACAAGAAAAGTCTCTGTCATCATGTTATAGTCTTGTTATGTTTCTTTTTTATGTATCTTTTTTAGTTTTAGAATTGATTCTAAGATTTTATTGATCACTTTTCAAGCACTTCATGGCTTAGCCCCCATCTACACTGCTGAGATGCTGCTCCCCTATGAGCCAGGTCGCAGCCTCAGATCCTCAGGCAGGGACTGAGGAACAACCTCTGTTGGCTGTTCCTCAGTCCCTGCTAAAAACTAAAAGGTGACAGGGCTTTTTCAGTCAACGCCCCTCAGCTGTGGGACTCCCTGCCTGAGGATCTGAGGCTCGTTGAATCACTGACATTTTTTCAATTGGTAATCAATATGTATCTGTTCAAAAAAGCCTTTTAATAATTTCAGCACACTGCTTATTTTGTATTGTCTCATTTGATTATTTCTATTGTTTCTATCTTGTGTTGTCAGCGGTTATTGTATTCTTCTATTTTGTATGAGTCTAACTGATTTGCTGTACCTGTTCACACTCTACTAATCGCAAGTAAAGGCCAGCTGAAGTGGGAGTGTAACAAAGTGCTCTGTATGTGCTGTGTGGTCACATGTGTGCTAGATGGCACTGTTGCACTTCATAGCTCCAGTGAACACAACCCCCAGCTTAGATGAAGCATTAACTATGAGTCTCACTCCTCTGCTATAGAGAGGCATAATAATCCATCATTTAGCTGCCACCCTGCCATTCTGCCTCAACAGCTTTGGTGCATGCTCACTGAGTTACTATTATCTCCGAGTCATAACGAAATTCAATGTTAAAATTGGACATAAATATCAATCTGTGTTGTAATTTCGGGCTGATACTTGTATTGAAATCTGATTTTCAGCTGGCCAAACTTCAATAGAATGTATCAAAAAAAGATTTTGTTCACTGAGAGCCTACAGCCGCATTGTTTAGGTACTCAAAATGCAGCACAGTAAAGAAAATGTCAAGGAGGTTTGCAGGGAAATGAACACCACTGCCTCAACTGCACGCACAGCCACAGCTCACTGCTCAACGGTATATACTGGGGTTTAAAGCAGACACGGGTAAATGTGCATTCATTAAACATGCGCAGTACAGTATTTTGACTGAAGCTTGTTAAACAGCTTGTTAAAGCGGTTTCAAAGCTCGGCGTGGCATGTCGTGCGTGTGCATCCATGTAGCATGTAGGGAGCATGATCAAGGGCACAGCCTCACCACTGAGACAGAGTTAAACTGGGTGAAATTAATTCACTTTCCTGCTGAGATATTTCCCAGGGCACCAGGGGGCAAGAGCCAACTTCATTTGACTTCCCATCGACCCACTTTCACAGGCTTATTGGAATACCACAGGAGGTTTTGTGTGGACACTGGCCTGCACGTACACACACGGACAAATCCGAACATACAAACCTCAACGTGCTCACATGTAGCAATGAGCAGAAAGCACATGCAAACGACTGGGTGAACACGCAGCATAGCTACAGTTGAGCTCGCACACGACTATAACCGTAATATATATGTAACCAGAGGTTTGTCTTCCTCTGTAGTCAAAACGCATCTGATATCTGGTTGTTGGTTTAGGAATGCCTCCCACACAAAGGCACACATGTACACTCACGTACACACACACATGCACAATATCATCCTCAGATTTCACGCCATGCAAACTGAATGAGTAAATACTAGGACTATTGTCAGAAGCAACAGCGAGACGAGAATGCGAATTCAATGACAGCGGGGCCAGCCTGTCTCTTCAGGCAATCATGCAAATTGTCACCTCTTCCACATCAGCATCCACCCCTGTCACAATTAATTCATCCCCTCAACATTTTTTAAGAAGCGTTCGCAAATTTCAAAGCCCTGATTTTTCAATCGATCCAATTTGTGTGGCGTGATTAAAGGTGCCGAGGCAGAGTTGGTGGCAGAGGACGGGATTACTGCCTCAGCCTACGACCAGTGGGCACAAGAAATCACGCTCTGTGATCTGCAAAAGCAGCTGTATTCATTTGGCTTTCATTAGGCTTGTGATTAACAGGCCCCTGGCTGGCGGAAGCAAAGAACAAACAGCGTCTGCCTTGGCCCCTGACACTGCCTGCTGAGTATCTGCCACATTTCACGCTCAACACAAAAATAAGCTGTGCAAAAACAAACATGAAGTCCGTATATTAGAAAATCCATTCAAAACACGGGGCTGAAATCCTGAACACTTTTAAATGCGGACATGAAAAGGCTCCATGACCCATTATAGGGATATTTGGGGATATGTGAACCCTGCGTGATGTGTATTTAGGCTTTTATTTGGATGCTCAGATCAAGATTCATGTTACTTTACTAAATTAACTGAGCATATTTTTATGCTTTCAAAGGGAGCAAAATAAAAACCATGACTTTCCTTCCTGTCTGTCTCTCGGGCAGCTCGGTGTAGCTGACTGTTTGATGTCGGCTTTATGATTGTCTTAAGTATGTACCTCTCATTTCACTCTTCTCCAAGTCTCTGAGCATATGGACGAAAGCCAGCTGAGATTCATCCAAGTCCCAGCTCTTACGGAGCACCTCTGCCTGCACCACATACTTATGACCCTGTGAAACACAGACAAGCAAAGTCAATATTCAACACCCACATCACAGCTTCGACACGATGTGATAGACAGATACTGTACACGCATTGTAAAATAAACATACACAGCATAATGCATGCGGTGCACAACACCGTAAACACAAGCAGCCAACATGAGAGTGGTTCTGTGTTTTGTGAGCGTACAGCTGTAAAGTGTGCGAGTGCTGATGATTCAAAGAAAGACACAGAGATCTTAAAGGACTGCATTATTTTGTTTCTGCTGCTCCCTGCCCTCTCTGACAGAAGCACATGCTTGGCACAAAGGGAGAGAGGAGGCAGAGGGCATGTTAGCCAAGATTATATCAAGGGTGGCAGCTCCCACATCCATCTCACTGAACAGAAAAGACAGAACTTCAACAAATCCCAAGGTGAGACTGCTAATAGAGCAAGACAAATTCCACAAAACAAAAAAATTATCCATAAGTAAACAGTATTACTCTGTCCGATGTTGTGCTTATAGTTGTAAAAGAGCCTAATAAATACAATTTGTAGGGAGTGATTGTGTTGTTATGAATCCCTGTAACACCATTGTACACCTTTATAAATAAATTTAAAGGAATACTTCACCCCTCAAAAGACCATTTGTATACGCTTTCATTAAATCTACATATTGCTGCTCTAGTTAGGAAGCTTAGAGTGAAGATTGTTTTTTATTTTATAAATAAATCTTGTTTTTAGTGCTGAGAAAAAACTATCAACGTAGCCTTGATTCAGTACACTGTGCATCTCTTCGTTTTATTACAAATGCAAGGTCATATACTCGTCACTGCATTCTTTATGATTTGGTCGGTGGTTGGATGTCATTGACCGCTTGCAGACAACAGCACATTGTATATTTTTATCTATAAAGCAATACTGGGCAAACTTCTGGCCTCTGCTCCCTTCTGTGTGTGAGCTCTGGTAGTTACCAGCTATATTCATCCAGATGGTTGCTTTTTAATGTTCCGCGGGTACTGTATTTTCCAACTCTGCACCTTGGACATGGAACAATCGTCAAAAAGATCTAAAATTAAAACACTTAAATCCACTGATGAATTTAAGGGCATCATAACGAAGGTGTTGATAAGGACCTGCTTGTTTTTCTTGAGAGGCCACTGTGTTTGAATAGTTGTTGGGGATTTTTTTATTATATGTTGTATTTGTTGCATTTTAAATGTGTTTTGATTGGCTGCTATCTCGGCCAGGTCTCTCTTGTAAAAGATTATTAGTCTCGATGGGACTTGCTGCTTGAATAAAAGTTAAATAACCTACTTGCTCTGTGTTACTTTGAATTTGTGAAGAAAACTAGGGGTCTGCGTTTAACAACAGCAAAACTATATCAAAACATCTGTTCATTAACTCTCACACCACTCATGCAGTATAATCCAAGTCTAATTTATCAAGTCAAATGGTTCGTACTTCCTAAACCGACAGCCGTTTCTGATGGGGAATTGATCTGTAAGTGAAACTTATCGATGATCTTTTCAAAGCCAGGCTCCATCCATTCATTCATTTTCATCCTGATCAGATGCCTGAACCACCTCAACTGACCCCTTTCAATGCGAAGGAGCAGCGGCTCTTTCTGAGCTTGCTCCTGATGTCCGAGCTCCTTTCTCTATCTTCTCCTCCTCCGAAGCAGACTCATTTCAGCCGCTTATATCTGCAGTCTCATTCTTTTGGTCACTACCCAGAGCTCATGACCAACATGTCTTTTCAAAGCCGGACTCTAATGACAAAAGCAGTAACTTTACCTCACTGAACATGAGAGCTGCTGGTCTACCACTGCCTCAATCAGTTTGTTTGTGTAGCTTTGGTATTTGAAAGGGTTAGTTTTGGTCAGTTAAGTCACAGAATAACACACACTACTAATTGAGGCAATGGTAGACCGGTTTTCATATCGGCCATCATAGTTGATGAATCTAAACTTACCCCTTTCTAGTTAGGTGTCCAAATTGGCCAAGCTGCTGAAATATCGTCTACATATGTGATTATGCTAATCAATGCTAATTATGCAATTTTCCCAACATATGCAAGTATATGCCAGTTTCCAAATGCTGGGGACATATTCTGTACATTTCTAACGTAAGACTTGGGGAACTCAACATTACCATCACTGGGTTCACAGTTCAGAGATTGTTTGGAAGGCTACTGTTTTCTCTAATTTGAGGTATAGTGACAAATTAAGGCCAAAGCAAGTGTATTTTCAAGATAGAAAGGTCAACTTGGGCTCAGATTGAAGCCTTTCAACTTGGGGAGTTTTCTATGTACGAGTGAAGCAGTTGAAGCAGTGAAATTTCATACTAAGTGATGAAAAATAATCATTTTCGATGAGGATTTGTAAAACGGACAGTGATTTTTATTTTTATTTTTTTTAGTATGTTGTGTGTGATATTTTAAAATAGAATGGCAGCAAGCTCCAGAGTCTGATTTTGCTACATTCCCCTTTGTGTCAGGAGACTCCTAGCCAAGTTTCATACTTGTATGACCATTTATGCTTTCGTAGTGCCCTAAAATTAAAAATTAAAATTTACATCATTTCGTCCCCCTGAGACCAAACAGCCCTAAGTTGGGGGTGCTTGGTTTCAGCTCGTGATGGCCCAAGGTTCAGGCTAACAGGAAATAATAATGAAGAAAAGGTAGCAGAAAACATCATGAGGGCTGGACCAGGCTCCTGGCCTACAGGTAAGTAAAATAAGTAAAGCAACACAATAATACAAGCTACAAATCAAGGCAGTGGTAGACCAGCAGCTCCTGTGTTCATAACAGTTTTTGTCAATGGAGTCTGGCTCTGAAGAGAGCATAGGTAAGTTTCACTTTCTGTTCAGTTCCCTGTCAGAGAGGGCTGTCTGTTTGAGAAGTACTGAGCATATGACTGCATAAGTGAGATTTATACTGGACAGGTTGTGTGAGAGTTTGTTCACAGTTGTTTTAATGTAGTTTTGCTGCTCCTAAACATGGACCCCTTTGACTTCTATTTATCATGTACTGTCTCAGATTTGGATTCTTCGGTCACTCAGGGGGCAAGTATTCGTTTCAGGCTACAGTTACATCACCGTGTTGTTTTTTCACGTGTTTACATGTGCTTTCAAGTCCCAAAAACAGATTACACCATAGGAACCTTTACCATCAGTCTATCATTACTGAGTCTCAATATGTCTGGTGTGTGTCCCTGCAGCACAAATCAGTGCTTTAATCACTGGCCCTTTGCTCTGAGTCTTGATCAATGGTCTTACTTGTGATCGATAGCTGTTTATTCTGTCCTGCTGTTGATCTGATCTATGGGATCCGACATGATCTCATTGCTGTTGTTGTCTCTACACTGTTGGACTCATTTGTCGAACAGACTTTGTACTAAAAAAATATTTGTAACACACACAGGCTGTGACCAAAACAAACTTCCTGATGGGTCTATTGCAATAAGATATGTTTCTCTCAATCCAATGCTGTGAATGTCAAATTAATGATACGTCTTTATGAGGTGCAGTTACAGAGGCAACATTAAAATGATTGGTTGTCCTCCAGATGTATTGCTGCCATCACTGACAGTCACAACAGCAAAACAAATAAACCTCAGCTGATTGTCATTGTCTTATGGACTTGTGAACACTGCACAATGTGTGAGTGTGTGACGCTACACACATATAGTAAGCCCGATATACTTTGGCAATCATCAAAGCACGACAACAGGTCTGTTAGATAGGGGGTCCTCAGACAATCCAGTGACTCATAAATCATGTACAAATCACTGCTCCCTGACAAGCGCTGATAAGTCAGACGGTAACAACAGAACCACCCCTCCAGTTTCTGCTGCTCTCCTCTTGCAAATTTTGTCTGTGTGAGAATGACTGTGTGGGTGTGTGTAAGTTCATGTGTGTGTGTGTGCATGCCTGCAAGTAAGGCGTTATGTGTATCTGGCAGTGAAAAATTGATATCAACACAGGCAGCAAGCAAGTGGGTGAGAAAGACAGAGAGGGAAAGCGAGATGCACGCTTGTGTGCGTGTGCAAGTGAGATCAGTAAAGTGTTTGAGCAACAGCAGATACCACGCAGGCAGTTGTCAGTGATACCATAGTCTCTGTGGGAGGCTGGTAGTGGTCAGACCAGGAGTCTGATTTCCCAGCTGTGCTGTCCTCCTCGTCTCTTTGCTGGGGAGTGTCTGCCACTTTGACTCCCTTGCCCCGGGAGGGGGATCCCTTCTGGTTCTTCTCATCTGCGCGACTGGTGGCTGTAACAGAAAGAGAGATATTAAACTAAGCCTACGACTAAGTGACGACAAGTGGTCAGCAAGTTTTGTTTTTGTACCTGGAAAGTAGACTAAAGAGTTTGAGAGGCAAGTTTTGAAGAGCACTTTTGTGTTTTACTGTAGATCAGGCTGGCATAGAAAAAAGACCAGTTCAATATCACTTTAACACTCAACTTCAGCCAAAGTAAAACTACCAAAAAATGTTTTCTCACGAGCCATTAGTGGTTTTACCCTTGGGGATGGTTTTAGTTTTATCTGCCCCGGTTTTAAAGTAATAAATGAAGATTTTTATCTTCAATAAATGTCTGTTGGGTGACTATATCTTGCCAAATGAGGTCACACAATAGTAACTGAACCTTTGGCCCACTAATGGGAGTATTGCAATATTTCTATATTTGCAGTGAAAATGAACTGGGTGTTAAGGGCTGACATTTACAGAAATAATGCTGTATTAACTCAATGGTGTCTTAATGCCGAAGCCTTTGCGTCAAGAATGTTTTATTTTGGAATTGCATTTTTTTTTTAATGAAATAGTGTATTTTAGCAGAGAAATTATTTTCTGTTTCTTGCCCAGGGACTACAGATGAAAATGAGCTAACTCTGCGGCAAAGTAGCTATGCACTGTCCCTGTTATATAAATAAACAAAATAAAATAAAGTTACTGCTAGTGCAAACCAAGCATTTCCAACTGCTGCAGCTTTACATTAAAAGCACTTAACTGGCAAATCTAAAATTAACTTCTGTTATAAAATAGTAATGGGAAACGCAATGTTTTTCAGTGAGATTAGTACTTACAGTTATCTTTCATCAAATATGCATCTACAAAACAAGACACCATTTAGGCATTTTTTGACAGCGGCTAAGTTTAAAATATTGCATGGAGAAAAAAAAAAAAAAAAAGGAGCAGCCACAGTGAGCTGTTAATAATAATAAAAATAATTACAATTTTTTTTTTTTTGATATAGCACCTTTCACAGAAATGAAATTCAAGCAATATAACAATAAAACATGCAATCAATAAAAACAAAGGCAATATAAAAACAGAAACATACCAGGGAACAAGCACTGGACAATTCAGGGTGGGACAAAGGCCATTTTGAAGAGATGGGTTTTCTATAAAGACTGCAGATCATAAATCTAAAGGGGGAGAGTTCCAAAGCGCTGGAGCCACAACTTCAAAGGCACGATCACTTTTTGTTTTGAGTATGGAGCGGGGGACTGTCAGTAGGTCCTGTTCTGAAAACCTAAGGGACCTACTGACAATATATGGATGGAGGAGATCACTTATGTATTCAGGTGCCTGACTGCGGAGGGATCTATACGTAAGAACAAGTATCTTGAAGTGAATCCTGAACCTGATGGGAAGCCAGTGTAAAGACACTAAAATGGGAGTGAGACTGTCAGACGAAGAGCTGCAGGTGACAGGCTGCACACCTCTAACTTAGCCATGCTGCAACTTTAATTTGAACTTTAAATCAGATTTAATTTGTAAAACAACAGAAGCAACTGTACCAAAAGCTACAGTTGAATTATTTCACAACCAGAAACTATGGATTACCAGAACCATCTACAATCATGGACAGTTACAAAGCACAACAGTGTACAATGTACCAGCCAACAATGTAAGAAGATGTAAAAAATAAGTCTACATTGCAATGCATATGTTGCGGGAGCTGACAGGATCGCATTTTGTATGACTTCATGTAACAAATGAATAAATCATTGATTGATTTCATCCTGCCCTGCTGTCCGTGGACTCATGCCCTTTGCAGCACTAAATCAGATCACTGTTACTCATAGAATGACGGCGAAAGGCCAATTAAGGCCTAATTTCTTTATGAAAACAACAGTAGTTTGTTTTGCTGCCTCCAGAACTCTGTGGCCTGTGGTATTATTTTGTCGCCAAATCAACAAGGACTATGGTGCTGTAAACATATCAGCAATTTGAGTGCTTGTGGTTTGATTCTGGCTGGGGACCTCTGTTGCATATCATACGCTTCTCTCTCTCTTGGCATTTCCTGTCTGTAAACTGTATCTACTGTCTATCAAAGGAAGGCAAAATGCCCTAAAATCAACAAATACATAATAGATAACAGACAAAAAATTCTACAGCAATCTCTCTTTCCACGAACAGGTCTCCTGTTACTCTGGCAAATTCACAGAACATACTGGCAAAAGTTTTTACAGGTATTGTTTCTACACTACGAGTAGAACCAATCAATGTATCTCTCTGACTCTTACTTACATTTAATGGAAATACAGGGAATAAACACAGACAGACTGAATTAGCATTTTCATTTAGGCTGAGCACATATTTTGATTGAGCCACAATAGGGAATAAGTTGGTCCATCACGTGAATTATTCTTGATGACTGTAAGCCTACATATTTAACAGTAAACTCTACCAACAGCATAAGTAGAGTGTTGTCATGATGGCACCAGTCAACAACCAAATGAGGAAATTAACCACTTTCACCCTCTATCCAAGAGGTGGTAAAATCACTTAATCCACAGCTTACAAACTGCCACTCACTTCAAACATACTATCCTTAAAGTCCCTGTGCCCAAACATTAATCCCAGCTCACTAGTGACAAGTTACACAACTCTTAATGCTAAACCCAAAGGCAAGCTATTTGGTGTTTGGCATGCTCTTATCAAAACTGAGACTTCATTAGTGTTGTTCGAAGTGGCAGAAAAAACAAGTTTGCATGACAAATTTGATTTTGTGTCTAGAAATGAATGTCTGTACAGAACTGAAGCAACTGTTTAAGACTTAATTTGATACATTTTTATCTAAAATGTAAAAAAATAAACTCTTAACCAAGCGTGCATGCAGAATTTCTGCAACCATGTTTGCTAATGCATCCATGTGTTGCCCCCATGCAACTGCCAACTGGCATGAACACATACACACACCTTAACACACACCTTAACACACACATACACTTGACCTCCATGCAAAATATCAGCCTCACCGAGCAAGAACTGAGGCCACCAAACAGTGGGGGAATTAAAAATGGTGAAAACATAGTTTCTTCCAGCACTAGAATTAAGATAAAAATATTCACAAACGAAAAAACACTAATAGTCAGTGATAAGTAGTATTTAACTTTTGATAGAACACTAAATTAAACCCCTGTGTCTCTGACACCAGACTCAGAGCGGACCGGTGAAACTGGAAAATGCATATTTTACATAAATAAAATCTTATTATTTGAGTCACATTGTTGAAAGAATTTAGTCGTCTGTGTTCAAGCAGGATAATAGCAGGTCTCCATTGTGCATCAGGCTTTCTACTTCCTAGTTGGAGATTTTTTCTTTTTTAATTACATGATATATAGGCTATTCTCCATTAAATCACCAGTAAAAAATACCTTCATTCATTTCAAATGTGATATGCCAATTGCTTTTGGCAAATCTGGCACTCTGCTTTCTAGGGATTGCGCTCCTTGTCAGTATCGGACTGGTGGGGGTTAGTGTTGTGTTTAAGGCCTCCCCCCAAAAAAAGGAAAAAAAGCACCGAAGCTTCGTTGTCCCCCCCCCCCCCCCCCCCCCCACACACACACACACAATCAAATCCTGTAC
The DNA here is from genome assembly GCA_026686955.1 of Epinephelus cyanopodus. Lineage (NCBI taxonomy): Eukaryota > Metazoa > Chordata > Actinopteri > Perciformes > Serranidae > Epinephelus > Epinephelus cyanopodus. Next base: position 16,492,139 of record CM048925.1, on the reverse strand, counting down.
CATCGAACGAAGCTTCCAAGCTTCAAATTTTTTGGGTCAGCCCCAGTAACAGGTATGTGTGCTTTCACAGAATGAGGTGTTGCCACTATTAATCTCTCTGGAAATGGCTCGCTGCCGAGCACTGTCCACCACAGAACTGCTAAAGCATGAATAAGAAAGTGTGAAAACAACAACAACAAAAACAAGTAAGACAGAAAAGAGTAAAAGGAAGGACTTTAGCAGAGTAAAGCATAAAAAACTGGGCTGAATCCTACTCATGACATTTACTGTATACCCTCACCCCTCTCTCTCACACAATATGTCCACTCAGTCAGCTCTGGAAGGGAAATGGCTGCATATGGGAGCTCTGCTGTTTTGATAGTATCTGTTTGATGAGTTTGCAAAATTTCTACTGTAGTAGAATAACTAGAAAAAAACAAACGACGACAAAGACAAAGACAAAGACGAAAAACTTTAAAATCTGGTTCAGTGATTGAGAATGGTAAAACAGGAACTAGGGTTGTGCTGATGGGCGATCAGATCACCCATCGGCACAACCCTAGTTCCTGTTTAGAAGGGTTGTTTCACAATGTCTTTTTGTGTGGCGCATGCTAACGAGATCGAGGCTGAGTGAGAGGAGACAGAGGGAGGCTGCTTAGTGAGAGAGCAGAGGGTGGGGGGGGGGGAATCAATGCCTCTGCCCGCTCGACAGTGAACAAACCAAACAACAAAATGTCAGGAGAAATTAAAAAAGATATGCCGTCTATGTAAAGTCAACTTGCTAATTAAGGAGCCTTTACATGTTCAAGAGTTTTATAAAGCTTCTCCGACACCATCGCCACCTTCTCTTCTTGTCTTCTCTCCTTGCCACGGCGACGCGTAATGACCGCAACCCCGTGGTCGCGCACATTGCATGCTTTTGTTTTTAACGTTACCATGGCTACAGACAATGAGTGAAACAAAGCTGTCACTCATCTACTAATAGCAACGTGATTTTCCTACACTGTGACAAGAGTGTGTCAATAAAGCATTAAGATGTTGCATTTTACTGGCTAGTTAGCTAGCTAGCTCGCTAACTCCACCATGCTATCAGGCTACACTTGATATAAAAAAATGAAGAATACGGTATTACACGTCTGCATGCATCTATTTGTATTGAACGGTCACTCTGACCAATGGTTTACCTTCATCACTCAATAACTCAGTCACCCACTCACTCATGGACAGACTTCCACAGGGCTGGCCTCGCCTCTGTAGTCCAGCCAAAAAGATCAGCACAGAACAAAACAGACACTGAACATGTAACTTTCCAACACTCAGATAAAAGTAGGGTTGCAACAGTATGTTATTCTCACAGTATGATAACCGTCTCAGAAAATATCGCGGTTTCACAGTATCATGGTATTACAAAATTGTTATTATCATCAGTCAGAATGACCCTTAAAGAAATGAAAACAGAAGGGTTATTGTTGACTGAACAAAATTGCATTACTATAACTGAAACTTGAAACCATTTTGTTAATGGAACTATGTGTGAAAAGTCCTCCCTTTGAAAATAACTAAAATAAAGGGGAGATCCAACGCCCCGTTACATTTTTTCACCAATATCGTAGATAAACAAATGTACATGGTCTGACAACCCCTTTATATCCTGGTATACCATTAAACCGGTATATCGCTGCAACCTTAGATGAGAGACAGTCTTCTGCCATGATCCAGAAAATTATCATTCAGTTACTTTGATTACTTTAAGTCTCACCTTTGTCAGCCAAGAAGTAGAACGCAGGAATCACCACGTGGCCCTTCCCAGTGTCGCCGGCCACCTCCTTCTCCTGGTCCAGAACGGACAGGCGGATCAACACGTCTGGCTTCGAAGTCTCAAACTGAATTGTTCCCAATACGTCTGCCGTCACCTGCACAAAGTAACTGTGGAAAAGTGTCAAATTACTGTAGGTACCATAAATCTCTCAGAGTATCTCTGATGTTGGCTTGTGTTAAAAAATGGGAATTTTCAACAGCTTTCTTGCTCTTTGACTATTGTCACACCCTCTAATAATAAAACACCATACTGCAGTGTCAGTGAGAATCAGTGAGAGCTATTGGACAAAGTTTATTTTTATGATCTACCTCAGAAACAATGAATTTTTATAGACCAGTATAAATCCTATGATGATGATTCGACTTAAACTGTCAATTAAATATACAGCCCATGTTTCTCTTACCGACAGATGAGGTTTTTGTCATTGGGAATGTAGTAATCCCGGATTTCCTTCACTGAGAACGTGTTGAAAGTACTCTCATGGGACAGTTTTAGGGGGAGATCCCTTGAGCCAATCAGGCACATCGTCCACTTGGCCCCAACAGGAGGTGATTCAGGTGTGAAAGCCACTGCTACAAAGGTGTAGCCAAGCTGGAACAAGAGATACAGAGAGATTTAGTCAATAACAAGCCTGTAGCCAGTTTTTGATTGATTCAGACAGGAAGCATTTCTAAAGTGAAGCAATTTATCATGATAATAGGACGACTGGGAATATACTAATATTAAAAAGTTACCAAAAAAAGAACATGAAGGTTTGAAGTGCAAGGATTCACAGCTTCCACAGACCTTGTTGGGTTGATAGACATGGGGCGCTACTTTATTTAAAATCATTTCTAGCTCCTCTCCTGTGTCGTTATTTATGACGTGCAGCAGACGGTTACGGATTGGGCAGTAGACTTTTGGTATCAGCAGCATTTCTTTCGGAACCAGGAACACCTCTCTGCGCAAACAACAAACATGAAGTCAACAGCAAGATATCAGGTCTGACCAAATAGTCGGTAGAACCGGGGTTATATCCATGACCTTAAGATATCTACACATGTTCAGATATTAGCTTCACCAGTGCTGAGTGCAAACATTTGGTGGGAAGAAGACAACAGGCATTTACACCCGGATTCACCCAGATTTTCCAAGACATGTTTTCTTTCAGTGACAAGTTTAATAACCCTTAAGTTGCAATGTTCTCCAACCTAAAGACCAAGACCCAGGTGTTGGCTGTGTCTGGAACAGAGACAGAGTAATCAGCAAAGGTGATTTTGGTCCATTCATCCTGCTGACAGGTGTAGAGCTCGGCATTCCTCTCAGAGTGGTCGATGATGTATCTGTGTAGGGAACACAAAGGGCAAAGCACATTGACTACGTTTGCATGCACACTAATATTCCACTATTATTCAGAATATGACAACATTCTGACTTTGATACAGGTCATGTAAACAGCAAATTCCGTCTACATGAGTGGTTCTTTACTTTTTTTGGACCAGCCCACCCTCCCCATTATCCAGGTCCCTTACTGCCCCCAGTTGGGTAACACTAGTTTAGATATTCCAAATTAGGCCTTTTCCAAATTGAGCATTTTCCCATAAAGACGTGGGATATTCCTGTGTTATTTGGGTTTTAATGACATTCTTTGGGCATGTATAAAGCGCATTCAGAACATGCGTCTTAACTGGGGTTTTTACTGCAGTTTGCGACACATGGCAAACTGATTACAGTCAGCTCTGTGTGTTGTCATGGATGCGTTGTACACACAACGATTCGCCAACAGTTTGCAAAGCTGGTGTAGAGATGCATGCCCAAAAGAAAAGCCCCACGTTTCTGGTCGGAACAAGAGTCACATCTACTTTTAAACATTATGAAAGATTTGGATATTAACAGGTTTTTGGATATGTGCAAATATCGCAATGCTGATCTTTTCGAGAAGGTCGTCATTTTAATGCAAAGAAGCAAAGTGATGTGTCTCCAACTGTTACACTTCTCTGTAATTTAACATGATAAACCACACGTTGGGGCATGTTAACTGGAGTATTCACTGCTGCCTGTAATTGGGATTATTAGTGGAATATTCACTTTCATTTGCCATGTAAACAGTTTAGTAGGAATATTGTCTTTTTTTGGAAAAAGGGCAAGAAAATGTATATTTTGTGCATGTAAATGTAGTCAGTGAAAAACTTTTAAATGAGGTATTAAAACCTCACACATTGAACAAACAAAACAACAAAAACCAAAATCAATTCTCAGAAAATAATTTACACAAAAGTTTTGGAGAAAACATCACCCTAATGTAACTGGTTGTATAATAAAGATGGGTGAAATGACAGCTCCCCAAAAGTACATGTCAAATGAATTTTTCCCAAAGAGGTCATTTTAGGTAGTTATTATCATGATGATGTATGATCAGGTGTTAATTTTTCTGATAAGTTTGATTTTAATTAGGGCGTGTGTGAACATAGCATTTTTCTTTAGCAGAAAAGCACTTTTCCCAGAGCTTCATATAAAAAGCTCTCAGCACTTTTTGTAATGACGCGTTATGTGTGGGTTTGGTTTCTTTGACAACAATGTCTTGCCATTAGCTGGGTAGCTAATACTACATTAACAACCAGCTTACACACACAGTAACACATGGTCCAGCCGGTCCAGCCAGCTCCCACAAATTGGCTATTCTGTCTTCATTGGGTGCAGTTACATGATGGCTTCTCATTCAGAATCAAATAAATCTGAATGAAATCATTCGGAATTAAAGTTTAACAATATTCATTCCGAATGAGGGTGTATACCTTTATTCAGGTCTGCGCAAGGTTTGGGGCAGGGAAGGTTTCTGATTGGATAGGGGGCGGGGCGGGGCGGATGTTACGTGTTTACATTTACCGAAAGAGAACACTGTAGTCCTCGCTCCGGATAACAAGATTCTTGACGACACCGTTCTTAGCGCCTTTTTCAGACTTGTTTTGTTCATATTCTTGAAACAGCGGTACGACAACCTTGTTCTGTTAATGCTTCATCTATTGAGGAGGAGAAGGGGGGTAGAAGGCCGAAGAAGGGAGACAGAAGACGTTTTTTGGCGAATGGAAACCGATGAGTGCAACAAGTCCGACTGCTCTATCTCAGCCCGTTGCTATGCGCACTATATACGTCATCACACCAGAAGGGCAAGGAAACGAGCATGCGCAGAAAGACCGGAATGAACTTAAAGAGGAATGAGCATTTAAATGCACACAAAATTCTTTCATTCGGAATGACAAACGGAATAAACCACCCCCTTTAATCGGATTTAATTTTCAATCAGAATGACCGTTTACATGACCACTTTTAATCGGAATGGCCTTTCATTCCGAATGAAAGTCAAATTAAACTGTCCATGTAAACGTACTGATTGTGACTTATGAGTTTCTGATTTACATATCATACAGCTTGGAATAGACAGTAGCTAAGGGAGTGGGAGTGATGACAACAAGTAGAGATTTTCAGCTCAAAGCGCTTGGAGCTGCTGCCCAAAAAAGTCAGAGCTCTCTGAAGAAAGACACGGATGCTCAAAAATAAAAAAACACAATGTAGACACAGGTCCTTAGTTATTCAATGTTATAAAAAGCTGGTGTGACATCACGACTGATAGCTGTCTACAAATCAGTGTTTTTGAAATTGCTCCACTTCCCAATAGCTACTGCGCAGACTCTGGCTCCAAATGATGTCACCAGCACAAAATGGCAGCGCCTGTATCTGAGATATTTTGGCATCATTTTTGCACAGTGGGAGGAGGTGTAGAGGTGACATCTATCCTAATATACAGTCTATGAAGAAATCCAGTTAAAAAAAAAAAAGAAAAGAAATAAAACTCCACTCCCTCAGAGGAAAATAGATGCACTTCACATCTCAGCATGAACTTTGACTGAAGTGGATGCCGGTTAAGGAAAACATACTCACAGGCTCATAACACCCCACCAGCCCCCACCCCACCCTCCACACACACTCACACACTGACCAAGCTCTCAGTGCTCATGCACACACATACTTCCCCAGGCAGCAGGTCATTCGGCAGACGCTGCTAGCCGATTGGAACGAGGAGAGGATAAACAGCAGATGGTACCACTGGGAAAAGATGGAACACAATGTGGAAAATGCTCCCTGCCTGGCCGCCACAGGCCGCCATAACCAGGAGAGGGAGCAGATTCTGGGCATGCGGTGCGACAGAGAGGCTAAATGCATGCCATACAATGTACATAGCATTGGCACAGGACTGTAGGAGGAGCCTCTGTATTCTCCCATATAAAGACATTTGGTTGAATGAATACCTGCTGCGTTAATATGGTGTGTCTGCACAATTCCTACACTGAGTGATGATAAATGATGTGCACACAGAGTCATTGTGGTTATGCATTTGTAGTCTTCATTTACCGTAGCAACCGTTCCGCATGCTTCTCTGCATCTGATTCAACCTTCGTCCACATGTCTGAGAGGATCTTGGATGCAGAGAGGTTCTCCTTTGTGCCTGGATAACACAAGCACGGCAGCATTAAAGATGGAAGATGATCCATGTTACTGTTAAACACATGAAGTCATTATTGCAGCTGACCTAGATCAGGGGAGTAAGTAGGAATTGCAAAATGTATTTTAGCCTCATTCAGCGAGAGGTGATGGAGGAGATTATTCACACCTTAACATCAACTTTCACACTCATCTCACCAGACAGGTAACCACCCCGACAGAACAGAACATTTGATAAAAGATGCAGCACTATGTGCTCATGACTAAGTGTGTGTCAGTTAGTGTGTGTTTGAGCATATAAGTGAGAGAAACGCTCCGAGACGACAGCTGCATGATGGAAGTTTTCACATCTGACTGTGACATAGGTGTCCTCACATCCTCCCTCCACCCCTCCCCTTCCCTGGTGCTCGGCTCTCGCTTTTCAAATGGCCACTTTTCCAAATTCATACAGCCATTATAGCGGGCCAAGGCTGGCTATTGAGAGAGATGAAGACCTCCTATCATCTTCAGAACCAAAGAGAGAGGCAACAGACAGACAGAAAAAGAGGAAGACAGGAAAGAGTAGATGGGGAACATACAGTGGGAAAGAGCGAGGAGGAAAAGAGAGTTGTGCAGAAATATGCGGTATAAACAGATGTGCGGTGAAAGAAATAAGAAAAGACAAGTTCTTACTTTTCTTTAAATGAATGGCTTTTCAAAGTGAAGTTAGACAGGCGGTGTTTTTTTTTTAAATATGATTGGTGTTTTTGCCATTACTGTAAGTGCCACTCTGAAAGCTGCACTTTGTGCTTTGACAAGTAAATGAATAAAATTTGAGAGAAATTAACCATGGCAGGCCTATTTCGTCGAAGTCAAGCTGTTCAGCCTGTGTGTGCGCTCATGCTAATGCCACATAACCACCAGCAATATTTTTAAGGTTGCCGGCAGATGGGTTCTATAATGATGTAGATATTTTGGATGTCTGGTATGCTTGAACTACATTTTCAAGCCTTAAAAAAAAACACAGCGACATAATTGTGCAGCACTTTTTTATGCAAATATTGCATTAATGAGGCTGTGCATACTCCCTTATGTGCACATTATTTAGAGGGTGACAGAGTCATGTGTTGCGTCTGGAGAAGACACTGGTAGCTTCAGGATCCCTGCGATAAAGAGACTTGGCAATAAAAAGCTGCAAACAGTGGCGCACCTTCACACTAAGATAATTATCACCACTTCTAGAGAAAATTAGATATTAGAAAAAAAATTAAATGAGGAACTGATGAAACTTTTTAAATTGCTCGCAACCTGCACAAGAGCATAACTGGCACTGAAACAGTGGGAGAAACAAAAATAAAACATAATTCCAAAGCAACAGTGATGACTAAATTTACAAAGGAAAAGCGGCTCAGTTCTGTCTCTCCGTGTAATCTCTCATTCTCTCCTGCCAGCTGTCCAGTGTCTCCACGTCTTCTCCTCTCCATCTTTCACTTGCTGTCACTACTGAGAGGTTTAGCCATCGATGCAAGAATGCCGTGTGCATGCCTGTGTGCGTCTCTACATGTGTGTGTACGTCCCCGCTGTGGCCACCTCATCTGTCAGGGTGTGTTATTGAGAGTGACAGTCTCATCAATACATATTTCTGCCTCTGCTCAGAGGCTTGATATATACCATCGGGCTAAATCAAACAGTGACTGTAAGAAGCAGGAGGTGTTTTCTGTGTGCATGTGTGTTTTTGTACACTAAATAATAATCTACAAATGAATCAGGTATTCTGTTGTTTTATTTGACCCCATTAACCCTCCCAATGGCTGCATATCGTTTTGTCTTTCAAACATTGAGCACTGAAGAAGCAGGTAGAATTTAAAGGAAAACTTCACCCCCAAATGACCATTTGTATATTGATTACTCCACCCCATGACATTATGAATTGGTTAAGAAAAATTTGGTTTTCTTCCATGCCTCCAGGGAATGAAGAATCCAGAAACTGAGAAAATTCCAGATGAATTGGAGTCATAGGGGTCCAAGTTTTACAGCAGCAAAACTATATCAAAGCATGCATATACAAACTTAACCACAATTTGTGTGGTATAATCCAAGTCTATTCCAGGAGATGAACTGAAAGTGAGATTTTCTTAAAAGCCAGACTATCTGTGCATTCCAATACCCACTGAACCATACTATACAGTATGCCACAAAAAATTTATTATGCCCCAATACATAGTTTGTCAAATGCAGTATGCCCAAAACACCAGGATCTTCTACTATATCAGGTCCGACTTGGCAGTATCTAAGCCAGCATTGCTTTTCTGGCTATTCTGACCCACAACCCTCTGCGCAACAGACGACACATCACATTGACTGACCCGCAAACAGATGACACCTGATCGACAGCTGTCAGTAGTCGCAATGACGGATGACAGCGCATTCAAGTACCTGATGATCAGTCAAACAGTAATAAAAGGAATATCAATTGTTTAGGTAAACAAAATAATCATAAATATTACAAAAGACAAACGGACGCAACTATGAAAATAACAATGACAGAGAACTGCAGATGTGATTTCACTGTCACGAATATAATGTTAGAATCTACAATCTGTGCAAGTATAACTTCAAAGTTAAACTACAAACATTGCAGAATAACAACAGCAGAGCTCTACGGGTTGATCTCCAACTCTGGTGAACTTGGTGAGTGGCGTTTTTGTTTAATTTCCAACGTAACAGATATAAAAGCAAGAGGGTCATAATTCAGGATGTAATGTTATGAGAGAGTACAATGTCCCGATTTTGTGCACACTGCATGAATTGGAGCTTTCCTAGCGAGTTTCAGGAGCAGGAGCAGGACCACACCTCAAACACACCTCTTCCGTTCCCTATAAATGCCAACTTAACCTGCTCTTCCCTTTCGCTCCCGTCTTCTGCGCCACCGTAACCGAGAGCACAACACGGCCCGAGAGCCTTCTACTATTAGCCAAACAATATTCGCTCATTTATTGAGTAGTATTTCCTACTCAGTTTCCTTACGCTCCCACCAGCGGATCCAGCTTCGGAGGCTGAGGACTTCCCCACAGATGCCGTGCCCGACACGCTGCCTCACCGGGTCCTTCAGCCGTCGAAGAAGCACGTGAGTCCAACCAGCTGCATCTCCTCCGCCATCCACATCCCGCCCAGCTCGTCTCTCCACAACTTGCAGCTCACTCCTACGGTCAGAGAGAAGAGGACGCGGCGACTTCAGAACAACCCACCGCGGTCGCCGCAACTCCCCGACGCCCTCACCTGCCAGAGTACTTCAGCCCCCCCGCCATCACGGTGAAAACACTGGTCGCTCTTCCCGACGGCAGTCCCAGTGTCACCACGCTCCGGCGAGGTCTCCCGAAGGCCGACCCCCTTCCAAAATTACCGACTGGACCGTGGCAACTCTCCAGATAACACTCCGTGACAAAAGCATCCCCTTCCGTCGCACCGACAATAAAGCAAAACTTCTCAACATCCTCATGGTCGCCTGTCTTGGCCGCCGCTCTGCCGGCTCCAGCCGCATAACGTCACCATGCACACCCCGACGACGCGCCAGGTCAAAAATCTCTGACATCTTGTCAGAAGCCCTCTGCTGGATCCTGTCCAACAACCATGGAATTCCATTCCTCGTCCATCTCTTAGACGATTTCCTCATCATTACCCCCTCTTCATTGCCACCAGCTTCTGGCCTGGTCACCCTGACCTCAGGGGGTTCCGCTGTCAGTGGAGAAAACTGAAGGCCCCTCTACTTCCCTCGAGTTCCTCGGAATCACACTGGACACCAATTTGTTTCAGGCCTCTCTTCCCGCTGAGAAGCTAAACAGCATTAGTCTCCTGATATCCAGTTTCCTCCTTGCTCCTCGCTGCACCAAACGCCAACTGCTCTCCCTTTTGGGTCACCTCAACTTCGCCATGCGCATCATTCCTCAGGGGTGGGCGTTCATCTCTCACCTGTTGTCGATTGCTTCTTCCGTCCCATCTCTTCTGGCCTTCATTTCCCTGGACGATTCAAGCCGTGCTGAGCTCCGCCTTTGGCTTCACCTGCTTGCAAATTGGAATGGGATCACCTTTTTTTATGATGATCACCTGACCCATCGGCAGGACATCCATCTCTTCATGGATGCTGCCCCCTCAACCGGTTTTGGGGGCTTCTATAATGGAAAGTGGTTTGCAGCAAAATGGCCCCTGGAGGTCTCCAACGAATGCCAGATCGCTTCCTCAGCGCTATTCGAAATTTACCCCATCATAGCTGCTGCTGTTCTGTGGGGCCACGAATGGTCTCGCAAGTCCATCCTCGTACATTCAGACAACCTCGCCGTCGTCGACATCATAAACAAAGGTCGTTCTAACTCTCCATCCATCATGCCGTTCATGCGCCGCCTAGTCTGGCACTCCGTTACCCATCAATACATTCTCCATGCAGCCCATGTTCCCGATCACTTCAATGCCATCGCTGACTCTCTCTCTCGTTTCAGAAGTTCAGAAGCTTGGCTCCTCATGCAGACGCTCCTCCAACATCAGTTCCTCCATATTCAGCATTGACATTCAATCTGTAAATCATGGCCTTATACCTCTGATAGTCAAAGCACAGAACTCCATAATCAACAGCCTATCACCTGCAACCTTATCATCATACTTGACAGCTTGGAAACAATTCCGTCACTTCCACAACCTGTATCACATTGCCTTCCCATCGTTCGGCCTCGTCACCTTGACTAGCTTCATCACCCATGCTCATTCCGTCATGGCCATTACTGCTCACACCATCAAGGTGTATCTTAGCAGCATGAGCTTCTTTTGCAAGCTCATAATAGGCAGTCCAAGCCTAGCCTCCAACCACCCGCAAATTACTGCTCTCCTCAAAGGACTCATACGCCAAGAACCAGCTAAGATCCCTCACCGTCTCCCCCTTACATCTGACTTGCTGTTAGCTTGCTTCCATACCATCCGCTCAGGATACTGCACTTACCACATCGCACGAACCTTAGAAGCCATGTTTCTGCTTGCCTTCTTCGGTTCCCTCCGATGCTCAGAATTCACCTCCTCGACCATCCGCTTTGACCCACGCCGCCACGCCTGCATTTCAGATTTGTCCCAATTCTCCAACGATGCCATGGTCTTCTACATCAGGCAAAGTAAAACCAAGCAATCCGGTCATCCTACACCAGTCTTCTACTTCGTACCATCGCCGCTGAATCCATTCGAGACCCTGACTAGTTATTTGTCATTCCGAAAGTCTCAAAACACTTCATCCACAGATCCACTTTTTGTCTCAGAAGTCGGACAAGTCGTCACTCGATTCTGGTTTCAACATCACCTCCGCCACGTACTCTCCTTATCCGGTGTTTCCCCTTTGCAGTACTCTCATGAAAATCATGGGTCGTTGGTCTTCGCAAACGTATCATCGTTACATCCGTTCAGACCTCAAAGATCTCAGATCTGCTCAAACCTTTTCAATAAGTAACTGGAGGTTTTTGGGGGTCCGTCGTTGCCCGGGCACTGCGGCGGATTCCCTAAGCCTCCCAGCTGAAGAACAATATTTCGCAGTTTTGTGTTGTTTGGTTTAGTTTAGTTTCATTTGTTATTCAATAAATCATTCTATGCATTACTTTGATGGTGTGGTCCTTACTAGTGAAACAGTACGTACTCTTTAAGGGCAGCTGCAATACATACCAAAAGCAAAAAGAAAAGGTATGTGATTCGTAATGACAATAATAACAGCCATTTCACCTTGCTGAACACAAGAGCGGCTGGTTTACCACTGCCTTAATTAGAAGTTTATGTCATTGTGTGTCCCTATTGAAACACCAACCAAACTAACTAATCAAGGCAGCTCCCCCATTTAGCAAAAGAAAGAATACAGGTAAGTTTCACGTTCAGTTCAGTTCCCTCATGGAAAAGGCCGTCTGTTTGGGATGTACCGAGAACCGACTGGATGAACGAGACTTTGTAAACAGATGTCTTGATACAGTTTTGCAGTTGTCAAATGCTGACCCCTACGACTTCAATTCAAGAATTCCGACGCTTCCAGTGAGAGGAGAGGGAGACATAAAACAAAATAAGAAAAAATAGGAAAAATCTGTCTCCCTCTTTTATTTTATTTTCAGCGTTTAATCAAGGCGGAGGCGGGCGGCTGGAGGTCCGAGACTTCCAGCGTGGGGAGAGGTAGAAACAAACAGCCAGTGTGTTTCTGTGTGTGTTATGTTCAGGTGTTGTCATGTAAATAAAAGTGCCCAAGCAATAAACAGGACAGACAATAGGATTTTATTTATTTTTATACTACATTTTCACTGAAAGCTGAACAAATCCGACCCCAGCCCCAGTACAATACAGCTACATTTTTGACCAAACCGGGCCCACCGGTCGGGCACCGTTGGGCTCGGATCGCCATACTCTAGTGTGTGTATGTGTCCCCTATAGAGGCCTATCTGAATATCTGTCTTTGAGAGATATTATTTTGTAATATAACTGAATTTTCTATCCATACATATACATTTTAAATATATTAAAATGATAAGGCATCTTTGAGTAAACTGCAAGTATCATTTAAATAGGCTATGTCATGGCCGGCCGAGTGTCAGTTTGTTTTTGGAAATCAAAATATGGTCACCCTATATGATGTAAAACTGACCATGAAACTTGAATGAATATGTGTGTATGACAGTGCTAACCTGGTTTTGAGGCATGGAAAATCTCTCGCACCAAGTGCCCTTTGAATCCAGCCTGCAGAATGGTGGCTGCCTTGACCTCGCTGTCTGTCGGCTCCCTGTCTCTCCAGCCCTTTGGAGGCTTTGACTCTGCATCCACTGAGCAGAGTAACAGCAGAATACTGCATGTTAATATTGGTTACTAGTTAAATATGGTACAATGAGTGAATGATTTTAGATACAGTATTAGGGAATTATTTCTGAATTGATGGCAGTGTACAAAATTGAAAAACATACAAATAGCACTTACACGTAGGGGGGTGTTTTTTGGGGTCAGTGGCCAAGAGTGAAGGGTCAGCTGTGAGGGCCAGTATAGCAAACCGCTCCTCTGCTGTTAGCTTCCTGCCCAGAGCCTCACTGAACATGTGGTAAACTGCAGAGTTGAACACCTAAACACACACACACACACACACACACACACACACACATACAATAAACATGCTTAATATGGTCAGTTCAGCCTACACCATTTCACTCTATATGTCATATCTCATCTGTCCTGGGAACACCTAGGGGTCCCCCAGGAGGAGCTGGGAAGCATTGCTGGAGGGGGGGTCCTCGGGTGCTTTGCTTGGCCTGCTGTCCCTGAGACCTGACATCGGATAAGTGGATGAAAATGGATGGATGGATTGTTATTTACTCTTTATTATGTGCATTCATTTTGGAAAACTGTTCAGAGGGACGGGCATAAATTACTACTATTACTCTTACTATACGCAGAAGGGTATAAGCAATTGTGTGATGTGTGTGTGTTTCCATGTGAGCATTCCGTGTGTGAAGACACTTATTTTTTCAGGTGTTTTACATTGTAATCTACATGAATGACAGTATCTAGAAGAGATAATTCATGACCCTTTGCTATGAACCACCCCATTCTTCCAGCATGCAGGTGGTTAGACAACATTCAGTTTTTTCAATAACAGCATAGGTCAGGGTTATTATCCGTCTTTTACAGGCAATCAAACTCTACAGACATTGATAAGAACAGGGCTCCAGACTGCGCCTAATTGGTCCCATTTTGCAACCTTTTTTGGAGGCCGTGCGACCTATTTTTTTAACAAGGAGCACCAGCGCAACTTACAAATCCACCCCTCTCCCCTTTTTTTCTTCTTTTTACAATTGTATTTTATGGAGGAGCGGAAGCAAGTGTCTGTGTGTGTGTGTGTGTGTGTGTGTGTGTGTATGCCTGTCATGTGTCTGGATGCGCACTGCGAGGCGGGGGGGGCGCCAGTAACCATAACAACGTGCTGCAGTTTTAGTACCTACGTGTGTACAGTGCGCGGGGTTAGACAGAGAGGGGTCACAGAGCCGGTGTCAAGTAGAAAGTGCTGTGTCGTTTGACCATAAGTGACGCTATGAAACGAACTATAGATTCGTTTTTCACAAGAAAAAATTATCCAGAAACTCCTGTCGGTCCTGTGCCAGTTTCCCAAACTTCCGATGACGATAGTTCAGAGGATGAGTCAGCATTGTCCTGCCCACAGTCCCCCACTGATATTATTTTGCGCGACGGACGCTTCATATAATAACCTAACGATATACTATTTATGGTGTTATGTCATTGTGTCATTTCTGTCTCTACATGGTCACGCGTGAACAGTTCTCCTGTGCTCTCTGTGTTGCGCACGGCGGAGTTCCGCCACACACAGGTGAGCACGCTAGAGCGGCTCGGGCCGCATTTTCCTGACTAAACCTGACCCAAGCCCGGTGCAGTTTGTCAGCTGACAAAGTTATTGTTACGGACAGTCTGTAAATAACAACAGACTGTTGTTACGCACAGACAAACACGCTGCTCGCACAGCAGCGCCGCACGGCACTCGGTGCTGAGCTTGTGTTGTATTGCGTTCAGGCGTTGTCACGTAATTAACAACTTCCAGCACTTAAATAGGTCATAGCACAAAACAGCAGCATCTCAAGTGACTTTTATTATGTTCAATAAAATTGTATGTTCCTAAATCTTGAGACACCTCATATGTAAGCTAGACAGACATTTCACCTGCTCATTACTGTGCACACATGTACTGTATGTACTTAGTCCGAAAGAGCCCCTCTGGTGCCAGTATACATAGAAACATCCCAGCAGGTTGTGCTTTGCGAGCATGCAAAAAAGTTTCATGCATGTGAAAATTATTTTTCATGTGTGTGCTTCACCTCCACTGCTACAACTCCATCCTAGGGGAAACACTGCTGTGTGTGTTTTGTGCAGCAGGTGGATGTGGTAGTCTACTGGTAGGATAGAGAGAGAGCTAAGTAGCGTTGAAGTAGAGTAGAGCAGGGCAGAGAGATGGAGGCAAAATATATTAAACCTGGTGTTGATACAGCAGAACTGGAGAGAGGGGTAAAAAATAAATAGAGGTGGGCATGGCTCAAGTAGGGTGCAAAATTATAGGGAGAGAACGATACAGTGTGAATAATGATTAGATAACATAAAAATAACTGCAGTCTTTGTTATTTGATAGCCACTTAAATTAAACAATTTTTATTGGGCAAGTAAAAACTGACTTTGGGCAAGTGAAAAAAAAACCTTAGCGTTGAACCCTGCAGGGCTGTCTGTGTTTATTGCTAAATTATCAGTAATGCAGTTAATCTCGACAAAATTATGAATATGTTGTGTCAATATATATAGTGCTTCTAAATTTTGTGCTGGTGCTCCTAAAATTTTCAGTAAGGAGCGGTGGTGCTCCTAGTGGAAAAAGTTAATCTGGAGCCCTGAAGAATGAACATTCTTGGCATGTGGGACCTTATTTAAATAAAAAAAACTTTATCTGTCTTAAAAAACATGTTATTTTACTGTTCCAAAAAGTAGAAGAAGCAGCCTTGTAACTCTGAGTATTAGCTCAGTACATTGCCAGTGTATATCAGTATGCATCCTGGTTGTGCAGTTATCTGAAAATGAAGCAGCCCCTCTGGGCAGAGCTGATTAGTGTCCATAGCAGCTGAAAAACAACTGTGACTTAAAATATTCTGAAAGCAGTGCACAGCGGTAGCATCGACATCCTCGAAAAAACTCTTTAACTTTTTGAATGGTGAGGTGAAACATTTGTTGCACAGTTGCTACACAGCGTGGCTGGTCAGGAATTCATGAGTAGTACCAATATGACTGGTGATGTTTTCCCTCATTCATTAACAACTCAGTGACATGCTTTACAGTCATGCGTGTACTGCAAAGTGTGGCTTCGCAAGGCTGGTGCTACCTTGCTACATGCTACCTTGTGGTGTTCCCCTTTTTCCGGGTTGGTGTTGATATTTTGGGGGCAGTGAGCCTCCTCTAGGCTTCTTCTTGCTGCCTGCTGGTCCTGCTCATGGCTAAAGGAAGACACCACTCTGGACAGGGCCCTCAAGATGGACGAGGCCTGCTCAGTGAAACGGGCACTTTCCTGTTGAAAATAGGAAACCAGGAGGAAACATTCAAATGTTACTGGCGCAAATTAAACAAGAATATAAGTTTAACAGAAGAGAAAAGCAGAACGCCCACAATACATATACATTTCAGTGATTTTACGGTGGTGGAACACATTGGGATTGTTTACAGGAAATTTGCTATGAGCATATAAACTGTGCTGGATTGGGAATGACAGATGAGATAAAAAGCATTTTATTTCTTTGTTGTTCTCACAAGCATGAGCCTCCTACACCCATTGTTTATCATGTGAGAAAATGGCACTAAAAAGGTTACAATCAGCAGCACAAACATAAGGCTGAAAACTAAGGAAGGATGGCATGTTGAGGGATTATCCATTTCTTGATTTGCCTGTCTGTGACATAAGAAAAAGGAGGGAACAGGGGCGTCGGTAGCATAGTGGATAGTGCCGGCGCCACAGAGGTGATGTCTCGCTGCACTGGTCGCGAGCTTGACTCCGGCTTGCAACCCTTTGCTGCATGTTTTCCCCCCACTCTCTCTGTCTCCCCATTTCACACTGTCCTGTATATTAAAGGCAAACAGCCCAAAAAATAATCTTTAAAAAAAAAAAGGAAAAAAAAGGAGGGAACAAGGAAAACGTCATGTAAAGTTTCCTTTGCTGTACATAACCAGCTGTGGTGGACCCCTCAGCAAACTAAAATTCCCTCACAAATCCAAAAGAAGATTTTACATGTTATGAATCAACTGACTGTCAACTGATAACTAACGGCCGCAGTCACCTTGTTAAGGTGTGGCATGACGGCATCTTCATCCCCAAAAATGAAAGGTGTCTTGCTGCACAGGTGAACATGGTAGCCGAGTGCTGCCTTTGTGTGGAGGGACAGCATGAAACGCCTGGAGAGAAGAGAAAGAGAAAGAGAACATTTTTAAAACAGGAATGCACAATGCAGGTTTACTGCACAATATAAAATACTCTAAAAAAAACAGCAGCTCCAAATTGTTTTGACCGCAGATACAAGCGGCTGAAATGAGTCTCCTCTGTGGGGTGGCTGGGCTCAGCCTTAGAGACAGGGTGAGGAGCTTGGACATCCGGAGGGAGCTCGGAGTAGGGCCGTTGCTCCTTCGTGTCGAAAGGGGTCAGTTGAGGTGATTCAGGCATCTGACTAGGATGCCTCCTGGGCGCCTACCACTGGAGGTGTCCAGGGACGTCCCACTGCCCGGGGCAACCAAGAAAACGCTGGAGGGATTACATATCTTGTCTGGCTTGGGATCGCCTTGGGGTCCCTCAGGAAGAGCTGGAAAGCATTGCCAGGGAGAAGGATGTCTGGGGGCTTCGCTCGGCCTGCTGCCCCCACGGCCCAGCCCCGGATAAGCGGATAAAAATGGATGGATGGATGGAATGGATGGATGGAAGGAAACGGGCAAGGATCTTGAGTTGGACAGCATTTGACCCGGAATTCGAACCTGCTAGGTTGGATGGGAGATTTGAACTGTGGGTATCACGCCTCTCTGTTCAGTCATCTCCGACGGAAAATTACAGAGCTATCAGGACATTTCAAAGGCATTTGAACTAGAAAAGCAGGACTTCTACAGATACCTGCAAGTTAAGGACTACTTCAATAAAAATGTCAAAGCTTAAAGATAAACAAACACTACCTTATTACTATATTTTCAAATGCATACTTAATGGAAGATACTAAAATGTTAGTTTCAAGATTGTATGGAAGTATTCAAATTTCAAAGAATCATTCTACAAGACATATTAAACAAAAATGGGGGAAAGCACGTGATGCATTGGGATTTGACCTTGTAGCACCCATGACGACCTCCTGTTCTTTGTTTCTTAAAAAAAAAAAAAGAGTTACAAAAAAAGAAAAGAGCAAAGTTGTGTAGTGGCAATATTTCTTTCTTTTTTTTCTCTATCTTATTAATCATCTCAATATCATAATATTATCTTGTGCCCCCTTTATAGTTCCTGACCCCCAGGTTAGACCCTAGACTAATTCATTTTTATTCCCCAATGTGGGTACTAAGTAGAACAATGTCTAAATATTAGGCTGCATTGACAACCCTCTGGTCTCACAGTTTTTGGTAATGGTAACGGCACAATCACAGGAAAAAATGAATGAAATAACAGTTAATTTAACTGAATAAAACCCCTTTCTCCGCTTGATAGTGGAACTATGTTTCTGTCAAGTAATACTGAACGGGTCAAACAGTCAGGAGTGCTGTAGCCTCATGTCCTGCCTGCCAAGTGCCAAGCTGAGTTCACAGGGCCTGGTCAGGCATGAGAGAGTGGAACCCCACTTCCTTGGCCCCATTAGTTTTACATAATTCAGCCATCACAGCCTAACTAGATGGATGAGCAGTGAGGCGGAGCTGGGCTCGTGCTGGAGAAGCAGAGGACAGCATACAAAAGGGAAACGGATGGGAGAGAGAGAAAAGAAGGTGGGGAGTGTGGGAGAGATGAAAGGAGGAAGAGACAAATGGAAATGGAGAGGGAAAGAAAGGCGGATGTACAAAGGAGGAGAAACAAAAACCTCTTTAAAATTAATATATTAGCATAGGACAGTATGTTCGAAAACTGAAGAAGAAGAAAGCACACAGGGTCACTGCAGAGACGAGAGAAAATAACACATTGCGGAAACAGTGTAACACATACAGATGGGCTGACGGGAGCATACAAAGAGAAAAAGTGCTTATAAAATGATTGCTGCCCAAAAGACGTATCAGCTATTCTCTGCTGGAGAGAGGGTACTGTGGGGCGTATGGGCATGATAAGTTGAGTGCTATGTGTGTGATTATGGCTCAGTGGTAATTGCACTGCTGCATACCTGCACCTGACCCCAGAAACTAGGCCCTCTGCTTCTAGGCCAAGTAGCACCCATTAATAGAGACTAGGACAGATGCTTTTTACTGCTTTTCAGAGCATCTGAGGTAGGCAGATATCCTCTGCTCGCTTCATGATAGCTTTAAGTAGATCTCTGCATAGTGTTAAAATCACAGTGAAAGTGAAGCTTTCCTTTCATCGACATCCTGAGGGTGCTGTGCAAGAAAAATGCATACATTTCTACACCAGATTCCCATGATTAGAATTAAAGCTTGGCACCATTGGTGTCATGCTTACAAGCGCTTGGGGTAATTTAGGGTTATGAGGTAAAAGCATGGAAGTGACGAGATGACATTTTGTTTGCGTACACGTGAAAAAATGAAAAGTGACATTAATTCCTGAGTTAAAAAGACATCAAAGAATGAAAGATGCCAGCAAACCCATGATGAGATTGAGTGTTAAGACTAGTATAGTGCAGAATATTTAATTAGCATGGCATGGTTGACTCAAGATGTTACTGAAGAATCAAAATATTACCATAAGAAATACTCTAAATGAGGCCACATCCGCACTTATACATTCAGATTTTAAAATGGTGTTTTACATAAAAACAATCTCTGTACACACAAGCATTTTAGCACCGTTTCAGGACTCGATGTCCGTCTGTACTAACATGCATATCAGATGACCACTCACATACACTGGGCATGCAAGCCGGTGTAAACACGAAGCAGATTGTCTACTTTGTGGTTGGTTGCTCGGTTAAAGAGAGAAAGAAGAAGACGAATAAGAAGAAGGAGACGAATAAGAAGACGAAGGCAAAGAGGAAGAAGACAACAACGAAGACAAAGAAGAAGATAAAGATGAAGACAAAGACAGACGAAGAAGACGAAGACAACGAAGAAGATAAAGATGAAGACAAAGACAGATGAAGAAGACGAAGTAGACGACGACAAAGACGAAAAAGATGAAGGATGCAAAGAAGACTACAAAGAACACAAATAAGAAGACAAAGACGATGTAGAAGAAGAAGACAAAGAAAAAGAAGAAGATGACAAATAATGCAAAGACGATGAAGAAGACGACAAAGACAAAAATGAAGAAGATGAAGACAAAGAAGATGAAGACAACAAAGAAGATGAAGAAAGAATTAATCCTAAACAGGACCTATACATGCATTAAATGGGGAGATGTCTTGAGTAGGCGCCTTGGGCGTTTGGGGGCTTGGTGCCTTGCTCAAGGGCACCTTAGTGATGCTTGGGAGGCTAGCTGACCTTGCTCCAGCTACCAGTCGACACTCCATGTTTGGTCCAGACGGGGGCTTCAGCCAGCAACCCTCCTGTTCCCAACCCAGGTCCCTACGGACAGAGCTACTGCCGCCCCCGAAATACAACGGAGATGACAAAAACTAGGGCCAACGATTTCTTTTTTTGTAGGGACGGCTTGGTGGAACTATTACTCAAAGTAGCACATGAATATAAGGCGGTCAAAATGACAGAAAACAGATTGAGAGACACTGCAAAGCAAATACAGCGACACATCAGAGCATTATCCATCGCTGGATAAAGTCATGGCAATAGCAGAGGAGTACCAACACAAGAAGGATGAATTCACAAAAAGTATGGAGAGCTCGCTATTGTGTTTTCACTTGACACGTCATGACTGATAAGATGCAAGTAGGACCTAAATGCAGCCCTGGGTTTTACAAACTAAAAAGGGGTCAGCTGGGTTTCCAAAGGTTTGTGTTTAAGGTTCCAAACTGTCAGAGCAGTGTGGATGCAATGTGTTTTTAAACCAAAAACATATTAGTGCAGAGGTAGCCTAAAGGACATACTACTGTGGTAGTAGCTAATGAGAATCCTGATTAACATACACTTTCATTACAGAGTCTTGGAACACAGATTTGTGACATCCTGATCTGCTCATGAACCTGATCTAAGCTTTTAATTTCGATCAATGCAGTACACAGTTCTCAGCATTTATTAATGCCGTCCTACCCTGGGGGTAAGTTAAGCATGGCTGCCTTTGAGGAGGTGGTCTTGATGGAGACAATTGGCAGGTGAGACTGCAGGTCTTTGTAGGACTGGGGCTGGGCAGTGAGCAGTGGAGGCCTACATGCTGCTGCTGACATCTTCTTTCCTATGAGGTGAGGCAGAGCAGAGAAAATGTGATCGGTCACACACCACAGTGAAGTATTAAAAACACAGTAGGTCACAGTCATGAAATGTTCATACATTTTTAGGCATCTTAACATACTCTGTATATCCCAAACAGGTGGTACTGTGGGTTAATGCATGCTTAGATGGAGAGCTATAATTGCTGTCAGAGACGTGCCCCAAGCTCCTTACAGTGCTTGATTCAGAAAATCCTTTTGTATCTGAGAATCTGTGTGTGTGTGTGTGTGTGTGTGTGTGTGTGTGTGTGTGTGTGTGTGTGTATATATAAATCCTTACTCTCAGCAGTACCTCCCAGCGGTGCAGAGCAGAGAAGCCGATGAGGATCTGGGCAGGGTGCAGGCTGTCCACACACAGGTAGTGAGTGCTTCTCACCTCTAGACACTGGGTGAGGGGATATACATACACACACACAGGCCTTAGTTATCAATAAAAAGGCAGACAAGGAAATGAAGAAGCAAAAGAGAACAGGAGCAGAAAACTGTTGGAAGGGGTGATGGAAAAAACTGATAGAAGAATAGCTTAGTGCGAGCTGGAGAACAGAGGAAGAGAAAAAAAGACGGGGAGGTAAGTGGAAGAAATAAGAGGAGATACAAAAGAGCTGAGTGAGTTTAAGACCAATTTAAGGTGGCACCTGAATAGGAGAGGCCAAGACAGTGAATTTAGTCATGTAAGAAAAAAGCAGCTGTCGAGAAAGACAGTGAGAAAGACAAAGCAGGAAACAAAGAGAGGGGCAGAAGAGACAGATAGAGAACAAGAGAAGAGGGAGAGAATGTATACGTGTCCGGGGTGACAAGCAGACTCAGCAGTCTACACACACAGACGTGCAAACACACACACTTATAGAAAAAGTTTAGACTAAAACCTGCACTACACACACACACACACACACACACACTCAGACAACTTCAGAGGTGTATATGAGATGCATACATCATGACACAGTTTACTTAGACAACTTTACAGATCCATGACTTTCTGCAGACAGACAAGGGGCACTAACACCTCGAATAAGCCAAGAACTACTTTCACCAGACACCAAAACTGGCCTCAGTGAAGGAGATCGTGAATACATTTACAATGTCTTCTAAGATTCTCTCCATTACTCTCAAAGCTTTGCACAGCTTGCAGTCACTAGATATCTGTGAGCTGCTGAACCCTACAGAAGCTAATGATTCTTTTGTACCGCAGGTAAATGACCTGTGCCTTCTGCTGTGGCATTACACTCTGAAACAGACTTCCACAGAATGTAATGGCAGCAAACCTTCTGTCAGTATTTTATGCATGGCTCTTTTTTGGCCTTGGAAATAGCAGTTTGACAAAAACAGTCTTAACTCAAGGTCCACTGATCAGCTTTTACCAGATGCCAAAGATGTTTCTGTGTCTTTTTTAAAAGCGACAGGAGCTATGATCTCCCCACTTACTGTAACATGTGACCAAAGTTCCACACATGACAATTGAGCCATCGCCATGACAACTGAGCACAATCCATCTGCTGATTAAGCCTGTGAGATGCAAATCTCACAAAGCTTTGGAAAACTTTGGTAAGTAGACCTTAAAGGTGCAGGATTTAGTGGCATCTAGCAGTGAGTTTACAGAACTGAAACTTGAATGGCCCTGACAAGAGCCAGGGTTGGTTTGTCTGTTCTGGGCTACTGTAGAACAACACGGCGGACTCTGTGGAAGAGGACCCGCTCCTTTTGTAGCTATAAACAGATCATTCTAAAGCCAAGTTCAGACCAATCATTCGTGACAAGACAAAACCGTTTGGAATGTTGCATAGAGATGATACACCATCTCATCTAGTTGCATTGGTGTGAACTGGCAGGTTTTTACAACGTTGCACAACAGTCATATGCATGAGGATGCAAACATGCTTGCACACACTTAAATGAAGCGATACATAATCCTGTCAGTGGGTTTAGACTCTTCCACTGATCTACAAGTGGCTAGAAACACCAAGAAACGCAGCAGTATGCCATCAAAGGCAGGGTAGAAGACGACTGCATGACAAAATATAACTTTTGTTTGTTTACAAGAAATCTCCACAGGGCACCTTGAAAAGTATACTGTGTAGTATTTTCCTAAAAAACAATGTACAAGCTGACAGAAGAGTAATCCCTCTCAATCATCACTTATGACCCACTAGGAGTGTGCGGTGGTGTTTTTATCTGCAGCTACTCTGCCTTCTGTGTGTCCTTATTTTCTTCTTATTTTGCTGTGGTCAGAACATTTTTGGGCGTGCTGGCAGCCCCCAGCCCAAAACACCACACAGCTGAGGTCGGGACTTTCGAAAAAAGGTAGCAGTGAGGTAGCAGCAGCAGGCATTGAAGAGAAAGGTACAAACATCACAGGGAAACCACCAAAAAAGAAATATAATAAAGTGAAACACCAAGCAAACAAAGCTCGTTCCAAAACGAGAGTGAATCTGGGGTTGGCTTTCACTGTTATACACTGACGGAGAGGATGAAGAGCGACATGGAGTTGGACTGTTTTCTGTTGAAGAGGCAGCTAGCCTACAGTAGTTAGTTTGCTATAGTATGAACTGTTCTATTACAACAAATTTAACTTTCGCTTTGCAGTGTACATCGTGCAGGGAGGGAGGCTCAAGTTCGAACATTGTGTTTACAAACAGTAACTGTATATTTGTGTAGAGCAGTGGTTCCCAACTGGTCCAGCCACAGGGTCCAGATTTCTCCTTAGTTAAGGGCCACACAGTGTAATATATTCAGCGTCATACTTGCATTTGGCAATGTCGTCGAGCTAGTTTGCGGTCTCTGTCATGTAGTTGTCCGTTAGTTACTCACTCAACAGCAGGAAATGGCTCTGGAAAATAAAAGCTCTGTGCCAGAAATGAAAAATAAAATGTGTTTTTTACAAACATGTTTGCGAGTCACTTGCAGTCCATTCAGAAAGGACCTGTGACCCACTTTTGGACCATGATCCACCAGTTGGGAGCCACTGCTGTAGAGCATACTTTCAAGCTTCATTAGTAGGTAAAATGTATGTATGTATCAGGTTGAACCACACACAACAAATTATGTGCACATGTAAAATTTGTGCTGCGTGTGTGCTTCTGTGTGTTTGCATGTGTGTACCTCGGGGCTTGCGACAGCAAATGTCCCTGGGAGGGATCCAGTGGTAAGAGAGTGTGTAGATGATCTAGTACTGTTGGTGACCGCTGCAGTTTTGGACAACACAGTGCTCTATGGAAAAAAAAACAAAACGGCAAAATTAATGAAAATATATCCAATACTGGTGAAAATAAATGAAAAGTACCAGCACTGGAAACTGAACATGCAGAAACAAGTCAGTGGGTCATTATATGACAAATACTGTACTTGACCTTAAAATGAGATGTCTGCATATTGTGTGGGTACATCTCTGGCTTATGGAACACCCACAGAGTCCTGGAAGAGGAACACGAATAAATGCCAGTTATTTTTAGTTTAGTTAATAAGAGCAATTACAGTATAATCTTCATTCATCTTATCATTTAGGCCCCTTGTACAGTATGTTTGCAGTACAGAAGTATATATGTGTGTCTGTGTGTACATGTGTCTCACTGAAAACATTTAGCAAAGTCATCCACGTCCACCCAGGTCTCCTGCAGGATGGGTGTGACAACAGCGGCGGGTTCCTCAGTTACAGGCTCTTCCAATGAAGTTTGGGGCCGCTCTGGTAGAGAGATTCAAAGTCCACTCTTTAGTTTGACAGAATTCGTGATTAATTATGTTTTTATAATCATTTTGTTGGGTTAGAATTT
Source organism: Epinephelus cyanopodus (assembly GCA_026686955.1). Lineage (NCBI taxonomy): Eukaryota > Metazoa > Chordata > Actinopteri > Perciformes > Serranidae > Epinephelus > Epinephelus cyanopodus. The sequence goes on along the minus strand of CM048925.1, from coordinate 16,467,027 downwards.
TGATGTGAGGTAACAAGTTTGCAGTGAACCACTGCTGAGCTAAGAGATTTTATTTTGTAACACCCATTATTGCTAATGCAAATGTGCAGCTTCCGAGTCTGGGAAAAACATGTCCTTATAAAGCTGAGTAGCAGCCAAGTTGACTAGGGCTTTTTTATGCCACAAAACAGATATTGCCTGTGAAATCTCCCATTGCAAAATGCTGCGAGTAACAAAATGCCTTTCCTCTTGTGACTCATAGCAAGTTATCTGAGACTGAAATCATTATCTTAAACACAGTGAGCCGAATTGGCCAAACTCCCACATAATGGCATAGTGTAAGCGCACATGCACATCCATACTCCCACTCACTGACTCCCACTATCTCAATGCATGCAGAGCAAAGTCATAGACATGTGCACACAGACACACACTCCACCCCAAAACACACACACACACACACATACACACACAGAGTTGCTCTGCCCCCAGGCTCTTCTCAAAGCGAGAAGTCTGATCAGAAAGCTGAGGCGGCGAGGGCCAGTGTCTCTGCTGCTGAGCAATGGTGGTCCGCTAACTCAAACTGCAGGTGTTACTAAGCAACTAAACGGGGGCAGAGAGAAGGCAGTGAATTGGCTAGTTGTCATAAGGCATAATTACAGTCCCATCTCCTTCAAAGTGTCTTGGCCAACTGACGGAAGCACGGAGCGAGAGAAAGATGGAGGGAGTGGAGGCGAGAGATGGAAATACTTGTAATCACATTAATTGGACTACGCTGCACAGATGCTGTTCAAGTCAACCAATAACCAAGACTTTTAACTACATCCATCATTTCCAATAAAGCTGAATTAATGGGCACCTGTCCATTCTGGAAGCCTGATATTTGACTCCAGTTAAGGCGCAGATACAGTGCAGGTTATTCTCTACATGAATGAGGGACCCAGCGTTAAAGAGGAACAGCTTTTACCATTGGAGATGTCATCATCGTCCTTCCCCCTGTCCTCTGCAGTAACCTAAAGGGACAGAGAGACAGAGTTAGAGAGGCATGAGCAGTGAGTTGCTGATAGAGTAACACTGCCAGAGATACGCCTCCGCCCTCTAGTGATTCCATGCCAGCTGTGGTGTTGCGCCGTTCTCGCCGAACAACACGGGACACGAGACGCGGTTTAATGTGACAAGGGCTGCTCCTCTCCCGCTAAAAGCACCACTAGGGAATACCAGCTCTAATTTACTTTGACTGTCAGTGACAGACGAGGGGTTATTATGTTGTTTAGCATGTTACTTCACTTGGAGGGGAATTACTCAACAGCTCTGATTTCATGCTCGTCTGCCCGACACAATAAAGACATATAGCTAATGAGTCATGAACAAATCCTTCAATAACACGTTCTTCTGTCCGATCAAGGCACAAAATGGTGTGTCTGGGAAAAGGGCATCGCCGTCTGCTGCTTCAATAACAAAACTGGATTCAAGTGCGAGAAGCAGCACACCTGTTTCATATGATATTCATAATGCTCCCTTGAGGAAAAACCCTGGTGAGTGTCCAACAGTATACTCTATTCTGAATAAGAATTATGGCATTGTGTCGTGTAACTTCAAAGCAACCCCAGCCAAGACTCTCCGATGAGTCAGAGTGAGTGTGTGTGTCTGTGTGTGTGAGTCACCGCTTATTTGAATAAGTACTCAGAGACCCAGACAGACGGAAAGAGGCATTGTGATAGGGAGGCACACTTGACCTCCTCTCCACCTCTATAGCAACACTTTCACAGCAGGAAAAACATATAAACGCACATGTGTGTGTTGTCGCAAGAGTGTGTGAAACTTTGAGTCTAGCTCTGAGGCATGGTATGTCCCGTCCACCCACAGCATGCTATTTATTAGATCTCTTACCTGTGTACAGTAAGAGGACATTGAGAGTGATGGATCTTACACACAAGGCTCCTGGGAGTTTAAGCTGCTGCTGTCGGAGGAGAGTGCTATTTTTTTCCCGTGATCAAATCACAGTCATGGGCTGATGGGTGGAAGAGGGTGCGTTTCTTTAATCCCACACTTCATGGGGCTTTATTTTACACAGCCAGAGTTAAGTCTTTGCTCTCCAAGAGACTGCCTCCATATTTCACATTTTCCCCTGAAGTCTACCCCCAAATACATACATGAAACATGTCAAATAAAATCAAGTTAAAGATTTCTTTGTGGCTATTCACAGTTAACACAAGCATATGCGTTGATCTTAGAGTCAAGAATGGACCATAGGCTGTTCAATAAAAATAGACGACATGGCAGCTCCTTAAAAGTCAGAACATCGTGATCGCCCCCTGGTGACTGGCTGCATAACCCCCCACCCCCTTCATGTTATGTCATGACATGTTTGGCAGGTATGTGTGCCGATCAGTGTGCTCACGATCAATGACACTACCCATGATTGGTCAGACGGGTGTACTAATGGGAACTTGACATCGCAGAGATTGCTACTGCGCAGACTCTGGCTCCAGATAACATCACCAGCCCAAGACGGCAGTGGCTGTAGCCGAGATATTTTGGCTTCAATATTGTACAGTTGAGTCAAGTGAAAATGCATCATCCATCTTTAGGGGTGGTTAAAGACATGCCGCATCTGTACCCGCTTGGAAAACACGAGGTCGGGCACTGGGCGTTACTTTTGTGCCTTTTTTGAGCTAGATTTCAAGAGCGCAGCTGTACTGTAGGTTGTGTTTGAGGTTGCTGAGCAACGTTAACACGTACTGTATCGCAGCCTATTTACCTGAAATCCTGACTGCAGAGCTGATCCTCTTCCAGGCACTGTTTATAAGTGTGTGATTATATGTGCGACCCCTTGCAGTGGCAGTTCTAGCATAAATGGCGCCCTGAGCAAACACCCATTCGGCCCATATCAGGATCCGCTACTGGCCCCTTGCATAGTCTATGGACTAGACATTTGGGAATGTAGTTTTCTGGCACGAGTAATGTGCCAAAGTTATAAAATCACAAGAGTATTACATTTAGTGGGTGCACACTCCCATGATCTCTCACGTTTGATGTAAGGTTGTCACAATACTCAGTCTGAGCTTTCTTAGGTCTGTTGTTGTTTAATGTTCAAGGCTCATGCAAATAGTTATGACTAGGTGCGCTCTGTCCAGCACCAAACAAGAAGCAGCAAACACGGTAGACAGTAAACATGGGGGGGACTCTGGGGAGACAAGAACATGAATAAGGCTTGGTTCTCTTATACTGTGGAAAAGGAGGAGAAACTGGTGGAGTTGTGGAATGAACAAGGGTTGATGTTTAATTTTGCATGTATCTGATCTACCAACCAGCACTTACTTTAGTGAGGAATTGTCATTTTTGAAACAGTTCGTCTCTCATTCCCACAGTCTCCTCCCACTAAAATAGTGCAGCTACCCAACGGAGGCTTGTGGTGAGAAAAGGCAACAAAATCCAAACATCTGTACACAAATACTGTTTATCTGTATGGATTATACTGATGCCAAATGGATAATAATACTGTCAATATATGATGCTTTTTATATAATATGTTTTTCTCTGTAATTGTTACAGGGGGTCTACCGACATAACTAAGTTAAATTGAAGACTTTTAAAGACCTTTTTAATATCACCTTATATGAAATATAAGACCAAAGTATGTGTGTTTGTGTGTGTGACAAGTACACTTCCCAAGTAAACTATTGGATAAGTTTAAGTTTAAAAAAGAAACCAAAATGGCATCCCTGTCAAAAATGCTATTAATTATCACAATATTCATTGAAATACCACATGAATTTTTTTTTCTTCAGTCTGTCCAGTGATTATAAACAGGCACTGGGTCTGTCAGGCTGGAAAAACTTTGAAGGTAATGTGAGCGAAAATATTTAAGACCCATCGAATCTGAATTTAAGACTTCTGGGTTGTTGTTTTTGTTTGGTTTTTTTTTAAGATTATTTTTTGGGCTTTTTGACTTTAATTGACACAGCAGTATGAAATGGGGAGAGAGAGAGTGGGGGATGACATGCAGCAAAGGGTTGCAAACCAGAATTGAACCTGTGACCGCTACAGTGAAGCATCGCTGCCGATGCCCCATTTTAAGACTTCTTAAGGACCCATAGACACCCTGGGCCCTATTTAGATGGTCTAAAAAGCGAAGCGCCAGGTGTGTGGCGCATGGGCGCGTCCCAGTCACTTGCTAGTTAGACAGCGCGTTTTTAGACTGTGCGCCTTGGCGGAGAGTACTCTGTGAATTAGTAATGGGTGTGTTTTGGGCGTATCATTCAATAAGCCAATCAGAGTGTCACCTCCCATTCCCTTTACAAGAGGCGCAATTGGAGCGCATGGTGAAGAGCTGGTTAGATGGCGGACCTACCAACTGGAAAGAGTGAGCGTTTTACAGCTGAGGAGACGATCGCCTCGTGCGGGAGGTGAAGGCCCGTCAGCACCAGAACTACGGGGACAGCAGATAGGCACCCAAGCTCCCCGAGGTAATAATGGAAAATGGATGGATTATTATTCAATAGAGCACAGCTGTCAGGACTGCCGCGGAGCTCCCCAAGGTGCTGATCCTGCAGCTAGGACCTGTTTAGCGTTTTCTCCCCCACCCATGTTTGTTAATTGTTTTCACATGTTTCCTAGAGCTGTGTTCTGCCTCTTATTTGCATGTGTGTCCTCTCTACACTCAGATAACAATATAATATAATATAATGTAATATAATATAATATAATATATATAATGTAGCCTAGTATATAATGTAGCCTAGTATAACATGTTAAAATAAATGCAATGTGTGGGCTTTGGTTTTCAATCAAAAAAATGATTATTTGGTCAGATCATTTCACAGTTTCATTATTACAAATTATGACGATCATTATTACTGCGATTAGATCATTCTGATTAATGACTGACCATTATCATCTAAATAGCAATGACACTTGCGACATGGATTATGTGCCCTCCGCCATCCATTTTAGACCATCTAAATAGGGCCCCCTGTGTTAATATGTCATATTTGGTGTAATAGTTTGCACTGGGAGCAGGATGGGAAACAATCTCAAAAGGAATCTAGTTGCAGATTTGCAAAACACTGAGCCTGAAAGATCCCCAGTCTTTGCAAAATCTTAGTGTGTGACTAAAAAAGTCATTGTCATTAGATGTGATATCTTTATAAAGTCTTTTCAAAGTTTTCTCGTGAATAGTAGGCACAATCTGAAACCATAGGGGCTTTGGTAATTTAGTGATTAACCACATACCAAGAGGTTAAAACAGTTCTGTTACACTGGGATCTAATCCTTCTGAGTGAGTAGGCCATTGAGGGTCTTAGGAACATCATGTGACACCAGCGTCTTATATTCTAGGAGCGAGGCACAGAGGTTAATACTGTTGGCCAGAGTTGACAGAAACAGAGGGAGGGGTCACAACAGCAAAAAAAAAAAACCTTCTCCCTTGTGTACTGTCCCCACAGCACGTGACCCACCACGTGCTTGTGAAGAGCGGGAACACACGCTGAGTAAAAATGTGGCACACATATGACACATACACAAACCAATCCACAAGAGTGCGTACACACACACACACACACACACACACACACACACATCAAACGACACATCAAATTAGCGTGTCCATACTGCCCTAGCCTAACCGCTCTATAACTGGCCACAGTTACACAAGAGGGCGATTAATATGAACTCTATTTTTTCTCTGTATGCTAGGAGTGAAGTGTAATAATGAACCCCCCAGGAGACGCAGACACTGATGGCTCACCATCTAATTGCACTGCTTTTTTCATCAGCGCAGTACACGACCTCTCCCTGTATGAAACCCACGCGCCCCATTCGCCACCATCACACACCAGAGATTCTCTCTTCCCTGTCTCCCTGTTTCCTGCTCCGCTTTCATCTCTCCCTGTCCAGCTGTCACTTTCTTTCCATTTTTCAGTCCCCCTTTTTTCTTATTCTGCACAGTTGTCCCCCTTTTTTTTATTCCTCTCTGTCTTTGTTTCTATCCTTGTCTCTGTGTGTGTCTCTCTGCTGCTCTGAACCACCACCCCCCTCCCTCCTCTTCTCCCTTCGCTCACTGGTTCTCTCTTTAGTGCAGATGTGCCCCTGGTCAGTGGTGGCCTGGCTGGGAGACAACAGAAGTGACTTTGAGACTGGGGGATGGCAGCCTTGTTGTCACTGACACACAGCTACTCTGATGAGCCTTCAACTGCATACTTACAGGGTAGACAGAGGGGTGAGGGAGGGAAAAATAACAAAAAAAGAGGCAACAAAATCTTGCAGACAGCTGCTACCATCTTAGCTGTTGGATGGATATACTATACTGGGCTACACAGATCATCACACCTACTTAAACTCATCCTGCAGACATGTTTCAAAGTATGTACTTATTCATTCATATATCGTTTACAGTGGTTTCCCCCATGTGGCAACAACAAAATGCTCTGTGCGATATCAAAACACACGCTGAACGTATAAATCAACTCTGTGCCCAAGCATACAGTCATTCTGTGTACCTTTGTTTCGTCTGTTGTGCTGTTTGGTGAGTTAGTGGTGCGTTCAGCTGCGTCAGGCTCAAGGCCTTCTCGCCATTCAGTCCCCTCTCTCTCAGCAATGGACACTAGAGGGGATCCATAGGAACGTTTCCTCTGAGCGCTCTGCTTGGCCTCACTGACACACAAAGACACATATCCATGCCACATGTTATGTGGGCACATAGCACATTCATTATATCACAATCACGACATACATGCATCTCATCTCATGGCAACACATTTAGAAGCAATACACCGGATCATCCACACGAGTCATGCGTGTCACATTATAAACACCAAATGCAACAGCATTGCGACCATAACCCTGCTTTGATCTTTGATTTCTTTTAATACATCTTTATGATATTGTAGGGTCATAGCACAAAAGTATAGAAGAGGAAAAAAGCCAACAGAGTTTGACTTTTTCAGCTGCTATATGTGTTGTTGTATGTCGCAGGGAGAATGGGGGTGGCAGAGATGGAGGTATAGTAAGAAGTATGGGTGTATCGATCCATTGATCTGGATCGATATATCCATTCAGTGATCACTGATCCAATGTCATCCACGCAAAGTGAAAACATCGACCCATATCATCATCTTTAGGTTACGCTTTTGTTTTCAAAGTCTGTCACCGTCTGCGGCAGGCGGATGTCAAACAGCCGAGAGAAAGATGATGAGGATAATGTTACTTGAGAATAAATCAGCAGTGCGGAAATATTTTGGATTTTGGAGAAAATATGGGTCAACAGAACACATGGCATATGTAGACAATGATGTTAGGAGATAAAACACAATGTAACGTAACGTAACATAACACGCCTGGATGGGCGAAATGTGATCACTATTAGTGTGATTTTTTTGATCCTTAGATGAAAGTTGTTTCTTGCCTTTCTTCCTCTACAGCAGAAGGTTAGTTATAGTAAAGTGAAATACTTTTTAAGCAATACGATACAGTAAAAAGAGCAGGACAACAGAAAAGACTCATCTCCTTTCATTCCTCAGTTTTAGATCATTTAAGTGTACACACAGCTCTGGGATCGGGCCAGCGCTGCTCTTGACACGGTAGGAGAGAAAAGGGCTGGCGACCTCAATGAAACGCTCTGGTTTTGACACAGGAGGCTCTGCAAAAAAACAGAAAAGGGAAAAAAAAAATCTCACACATCATTCTAGCACGGCTTTTTTCACACTCTGACTCTTTTTGCTGCATTTTCTGTTTCACCCAGAGATCAGCTGATGTCAGATATGCCCGAGCCAGCAGCTATTTTCATTACAGAAATATTGTAGCTATCCTCCTCCCTTTTTCATTTCAGCATGCGGTGCTGTGTGCCCTCTGTACTGCAGCTTCTAAATCTCCTGCATTAGCACTCGCTTCTCTTTCTAGTCATATTTATTTATGACATTCACCTACACTCTATCGCATAATTTGTGCTTTTCTGTCTGTTTGATATCCTCCCCTGCATCCTCCTCCTGGTCCCCCCCTTCAACACCTTTTTTTTTTTTTTTTTTTTTTTTTTACTTAATTTTAACATTGCCTATATCCTGCCTCCTTTTCTGTCTCTCACATACTCTGTGGCTCATCTGTGACCACGATCTCCTTCCGCTGGCGGATGAGTTTCCATCTGGGCACAGGTGGAGGTTTGGGTGGTGCCTCCAGCTGGCATGCCCGGGTTCTGGTCAGCAGGACAATGTGGCTGTGCAGCAAGGAGAGACCGTACCGATGGAGAGACTCTGAGGAATCAGCCTGTGAGCCAGCAGAGAGACAAATGCACAGAAATAAGCACACATGCAGTATTCATTTTAAAAATTATTCTCCCATACTGAGATCACTGTCACCTGTAACCAGCTCTATAGGTAATCAGGTCTAACTTTAAAAAGGGGGTTCTGACCTATGATCACACAGTGGAGGTGATACAACACCTCTAACAAAGCAAAACCCTTTCCACCAATTAGCCCCGTGTAGTATGGGCATAAATAATAAAACAAGTGAAGCCTGTTGAGGCGAAGCATCCAAATAGAACACACCATGCCCCCAGGTCACAGGCACTGTTGTGTTTCATCTCCACCACCCACTATTACTTTGGGGCTTCAGTACATTTTTCACATTACTGTGCTCTGTAACAGAGGTGACTAAAACAGCATATTTTAATAACCATTGAAACACAATTACATGTTTCACATTTAGGGTAAAATCATTATTATGTCTGAGTTAAAGTTATAGTTGCTAACTTTTTTGAAAATAACTTTTTGTAATATTTGAAACTGTCATTAAATTCTGATAGAAGTACATGAGACAGACAGTCTGTGAAAAAAGCATTTCCTGCCTCAGGTGGAGGAGTTTAAGTATCTCAGGATCTTGTTCACGAGTGAGGGTAGGATGGAGCGGGAGATTGACAGGCAGATTGGGGTGGCATCAGCAGTGATGCAGTCGCTTAACCAGTCCGTTGTGGTGAAGAGGGAGCTTAGCCAGAAAGTGAAGCTCTGGTCGATCTACGTTCCAACCCTCACCTATGGTCACAAGCTCTGGGTAGTGAGCGAAAGAACGAGATCGCGAGTACAAGCAGCCGAAATGAGTTTCCTCCGCAGGGTGGAGATAGGGTGAGCAGCTTGGACATCCAGGAGGGACTCGGAGTAGAGCTGCTGCTCCTCCACATCGAGAGGAGCCAGTTGAGGCGGATGCCTTCAGGACGCCTCCCTTGGGAGGTGTTTCGGGAGTGTCCAACCGGGAGGAGACCTTGGGGCTGCTCCAGGACACAGTGGAAGGGATTACATCACCCGGCTGGCCTGGGACCCCCTTGGGGTTCCCTCGGAAGAGCTGACAGAAGTGGCTGGGGAGAGGACTGTCTGGGCTTCTTTGCTGAGGCTGCTGCCCCCGCAATCCGGACCCGGATGAGCGGAGGATAACGAGTACGAGTACGGTTCTCAACATGGAGGTGGCTGGCAAATGTTGGCAACCCCATAAACAGCGCTAAACAATGGTGACAGCGCCGACAAAGCTAACGGTGTTAACATGGTAAGGGAACCAGAGGTTGGGCACTACGCCTCCACGACAACACCATGCCGTTATCAGTGGTAACCGCCATATAAGCTCAGTGCAGAGTGGTGGCGATTAGCTAACCATTGGGATACACACATGCACAAACATGCAAATGTAGCCAAACTGGCTCACCACAACAGAAGCTCAGACTACAACACACACACAAAGGTATTCATTCATTCATTTTCTGAAGCCACTTATCCTGTTAGGGACCATGGGGGGGCTGGAGCCTATCCAAGCTGACATTGGGCGAGAGGCGGGGTTCACCCTGGACAGGTCGCCAGACTATCACAGGGCTGACACATAGAGACAGACAACCATTCACACTCGCATTCACACCTACGGACAATTTAGAGTCACCAGTTAACCTGCATGTCTTTGGACAGAGTACCAAGGGAAAACCCACGCTGACATGGGGAGAACATACAAACTCCGCACTGAGGGGCTCCCTCACCCCAGTCTCAAACCCCCCAAACCAGGTTTGACCCTCTTGCTGTGAGGCCACAATGGACAAAGGACACCACTACTTCACGCTATCTTTACATAGCAAATAGCCATCTGAATATTGTATAGAGCTCCTTTAAAGTGTTCCATTTGTACTGTGTAGATCATTGATCCAACTCCTAACATCAGAGGTTGAGTTTCCTCCTCCTCCTCTACACATCTCTAAAATGCTCATGTAGACATTCTGGCCAGATTGCATCCAGACTATGTAGTATTTGCATCATAATGTGAATCTCTCTATTTTAGGCTTCCAAATCTGTAATGAAGATCTGACTGCAATCTACAGAAGGTGAAATCTAATTTTCATGGATGCAAATGTGTCTTCTTACGGTGTGACTGAAGTACAAAACCTGCACTGAATGAGCAAGTGCATAGCCAGCAAGGGAGGAGGGATAGAGAGAAGACCTACCATTTGTCCAAACCCAAAGGAACTGTTATGTGGCTGTAAAGGGTAGTAGCTGGCACACACCACTACCTTGGGGGCACCTGAGAATCACACACAAAGACATGACATCAGTTCAGGTAAAGCCAACAGGCATCTGCAAAGTCACACTATGGGCACACAAAAATACTCTATCACTACACAGTACAGCCTATTAAGACACTGAAATGATCAATTGACATGTCATTAAAACACAATGAAGACAATAAAACATTACATTTCAGATATGACAGCCCTATTGGCCTCCACAGGTATAAATACGGCGACAAGAGAGTATCTAGGTTATCTATGGATGGCCCTGCCCCCTATGGTGCATCTTAGAGTAAATCGTATACGGAGCACATGTGCCAGGAGACACGGAAAATCAATTTGGAGGACCGTGGTGAAGAGAGATGGGAGCACTGCGAGACTAATATAAAGGCTACACATTAAGAATTGAACAGAGAAGTGGTTCTCACACTGCGTCGTGCTTAATGCATTTCAATGGAATGCTACTGCCGGCGCCAAAACAGTGGGAGAGAAAGAACGTGTAGGGATTTTTTTATTTGTTTTTGCATGCGTGTACATGATGCATTTCCCTAAAGGATAAATGTAATACCACTCTAGGCCTGCATGTCATTATGCTGGTAATACCCAACACTTTAATTACTGTAAACAAGTGCAACTGTTGGAGAGACCAAGGAACAGATTAATGTGGGTAAGAGCAAGACAGAGGGGATTTAATTCATACTGCGGCCCAATATTGACAAATGTGTCATGTTTTAAAATGAGTTTATACCTCTAATGTGTTGTATTGCAATTACAAAGTCTTCTCGAAATTAATTGCACAACCTTTATAAAGACTTTTACTGTCGATGATCTGAAACAACTCCAAGCCACACACTCTTTTCTGAGGACATGTTTCAATCCTGCATTCATCACATAACCACATTTGACTTGGGAGGCTCTTCTGCCCTGCGGTAACACCAAATAATTCACCCTGCCACTGCTCCCTCTGCTGGTTTATTTATAGTCCGCCATACACGCATTAACCCTCCACGCGCTCCATAATACATGAGCTCGGGAAAACAGGAAGTGATGCTTGAAACAACAGGAAAGAGGCAGCTGAAGAAAACTGCTACATGGCATGGTAGTGAACTTAGGCCTGGAGTGTTTCCCAGTCGTAAAGGTGTAAGTGTTATTACTGCTATATGAGAATGGAATCATTGATAAGTGTGAGTTTCTGTACGACAATTAAATATTCATTGTCATGCTCTGGAGTAGCTGAATTATGGATGCAGCGGGAGGAAAACAGATCTACACACACACTGTGCATTCACATACATATAAATATACAGTACTGCCAGTGGTGCAAGACGTACTCAGATCTTACACTCAAGTCAAAGTAGTAATACATCAGTAAAGAAGCCTTGCATTCGAAATTATACTTCAGCAAAAGCACTAGCATCGAACTACACTTAAAGTACCAAAAGTCAAAGCACTAATTTATGCAGAATGGTCCATTTCAAATCAATATGCATAATCAGATTATAATCACTGATGGATTAATGTATCACTTCAGTTCACTTTAATTACTTTACATATGGCTAGGTAGTTTGTGAAATCCCCACCTTGGATTAATAAAGTGTCATCCTACTCTGTAATGATACATCATCATTTGTTTTTTGGACTATATTTTGTGTCATTAATCTGAATCTGTTCAGTTATTGAAACTGTCAAATAAAAGTTATTGTAATAAGTAAGTGTAGTGGAGTAGTGTATATAAGTAAAGTAGCAGCAGCAGTAAGTTGACGTATGTCAAAATTGTACTTAAGTACTTGAGTAAATGTACTTAGTTTTCCACCATTGACTACTGCACACACACACACAACACATAACTTTTCAAACAATGCACTGACTAATGAATACACTGTAGTGTTATGTGCATACAAATGATCATACTCTAATGAATGATTGATTTAATTGACTCACTCAATTAGATGTGCAAGCACAGTGTGTAATTGAGATGTATGTTTCTGGGTATGCATGTATGCCTCTCTGTGTTTGTGTGTCCTTTTGTGTGTGTGTGTTTGGGTGAGACTGTGGCACAATTCAGACCTTTACTATTCTCTGGCTCAGGCAGCTGATTCTTGCCGTTGCTGAAACTGGAATCTCTCCCTTCAGCTAGATCTGCAGTCTGAGTCTTCGTCTCCGGCAGACTCTCATCTGGGTGTGTAAATATTGGGATGGTGTCTTGTAAGAAATCCCAGGTTTTTCCAAGATATATAGACCTGAGAGGAGGGGTGAAAATTAGCATTGCTTACTGCATTTTTGAGTCGGCTTTGTCTGGAATTTGTCTGCTTGTCCAATACAAAATTACAGATTTTCTGGAGGAGAAGCATTGACGTTGAGTCGTCACGTCTGTTGTTGAGCTAACACCACTTCAATGCCACGGCTTCTCGAATACCAGATGAAGTCTACCGCTTCTGCACTCCATCTTAACCCTGAGCCTACTGCAGTTTCTGTTCCTGCTGTTGTGCATTCATTGTCCCTATATTTGCAATACATAGGCTGCAGTTATTACATCAGCATTTCCCTCTCGCTTTGAAATAAAAGTGCATAATACAGTCTCATTTCTACTTCAGCACATTTGTTGGATGATATTTTTTACTGAGAGCAAGGTTAGGTTTGTTGTTGTATAGCACATTTCATACAAACAGGCAATGCAAAGTGCTTTACATAATGCATCAAAACATCTTTTAAATCGCATAAAAACATTGAAATGCAAATTAAAAACAGAGACCTTTTAGAAAGAAGACTGACTCTCCTAGAAACGACTGAACATATTGGAGAGACCAGTGAGGAATGAAGTTGGAGCAGGTTCCTAGCCTCCCTATCATGCCAGATTTAAGGGTCATCTCAGTGCACTTATGCAGACAGCATGGTGAGAAGCAAGTTAGTATCACAGAATCATCATCATTTTATGTGTGAAAAGTAGAGTCATGTTATCACTTTGTTTCTGTTGGTTGAAATCTGGCTTTAACCGCAGCATGTACTTGTCCTTTTTTAGTAGGTCTACCTCCAAGTGAGGGCGGAGGAATCTCAAGAATCAGGCAAACCAAAAAATAGTTCCTCCAAATTGTTGGCTCACTAATTGTGGAAGGTACAGACAGTGGCTGATAATGATGCACCAGAGCACAATATGTACTAATTAAAAAAAAATAGAACTTGATAACAACTAATGCTGGATATCATTTTTTATAAAAAAAGATGATACCAATACCAACGCAGCAGTGGTTCCCAACTGGTGGGTCACAGTCCAAAAGTGGGTCGCGGATCCATTCTGAAAGGACCACAAGTGACTCTCAAACACACCTTATTTTTAAGTACAGTGAATTTTCAGCACAGAGCTTTTATTTTGTAGTGCTGTTTCCCACCGTAGAGTTAGTGCCTTACAGACAGCTACTTAACAGAGACAGCAAATTAGTTCAACAACATGGCCAGACAAGTATGATGCTGAACTCGATCGACCTTGAAGTAATGACAAAGGAGAAATCTAGAGCCTGTGTCTGGACCAGTTGGGAACCACTACAATATAGTACTTAACTCCATACCAGTCATGTGAATAGACCTGTGTGTAGCATTAGCCTCGAAATCCAGACTCAAATCTAGAAAGATTTTGAGCCTAGCCCTCACCGGTACACCAATCCTACTCAAGGGGTGGCACTAACTGAGGCATACTGAATGCCGCCGCACGCAATCGGATAGCACAATAGCCAATCAGAACAAAAAACAAGGTGACCTATTCATTGCAGTTAGCCCAATTGTTTTGCCGACCAGTGGGGCTAACTGATATATTATGCTTTTGCCGTATCCTGTTGGCAAAAAGGCAAAAACGTCCTTCCTGGAAACGAAGGCTTCTAGGGAAGTCTTCTGTTCCTCTCTCAAGGAAAAAAAGATAAGTGTAGTTGGCTTAGCGTTTCTTCCAAAGCTAAACTGAATGGACGCAGTCCTTCGGCAGCTGCCATCTTGGCTGTTTACTTTTAGACTCCTATGGCGCAGCGCTGTCCTCATCATGTTATGCCCGCCCAGAGCCCGCCTCTGTCAGATAGACTGATCTGATTGGTCCGATGGCGATTCAGCAGGCTCTGCTCGTCAGGGCCAGATCCCCGTGCAGTGCAAATTCGAATTTGCGGGGGGCGGGGCATCTGGATTTCCAGGTTAGTGTAGCATAGCTATTCTTTCAAATGTTTGCATGGCACCTCAGCACGCTGAACTGCCAACTGTCAACTATACCACACTTGATTTAAACACACAACAGACTTTATGGGCTCTGGCTGTTGCTGAAGTGTGAGCTCCACACTGGGAACAGTTGTAATAGTCTGCCTGGACAGACACAGTGACAGGGCTAACTGTTAGCATCACACAGCTAATATACCCAGCAATTATTAACGTGGCCAGCCGATGAATTGTTGGTGTGAGTTTGTTGGGACTGTTTAACAGCTCATTGTTGGATGTTAGCCGCTGCTGAGAGAAGCACAGCAACAGAAAGGTTGCCAATCCAGCAGGGGGTCTGGAAGATCCAGGATCAGACCACCAACGCTGAAAAGGATCAAATGCAGGTATCGTCTGGAGAAGTTTCGATGCTACTTGGTACTGGGTTATTTCGGTTGAAACCTTAAATATATCAAGTATCAATACCCAGCCATTTTTACAACAATGGTTCTTCTGTGCTGATTGTAAAGGCATTTCTCAATCTGCGTTCTTGCCTGTAACACAATTACAGGCAAGAACTCCCAAACTCCGTCTTTGGGAGTTTGTACTCCCGATTAGAACTTGCCAGGTCCAAACTCCCAAGTGCGCAAGTCTGAACATGGCGTGCTTGGTATTGAGAAACGCCTAAAGTGTCACCCAGAATAACAACTATCCCAGGTTCTTATGGCAACCAGATAGTACAACAAAAATAAGATATAAACTAGACAGCATTCATTTTTATTTTTCCAGCCAAAATATTGGTAGAATAGTTATTTTTTTGTTACAGCGGTAGATGTTTTAAGTAAAATCCTATGCGTGTGTGTGTGTGTGTGTGTGTGTGTGTGTGTGTGTGTGTGTGTGTGTGTATACGTGCTTATGAGGCTGCAAACCCATGTGTCACGAATCAATCTGAAACACAAACACGGTCATGCTCAGTGCCTGTACGTGTTGATAGACTCCCCAGGCGACCCACTAACAGCAGCTAACCTGCTGAGCTAGAGAGAATAACACTCCCCAGCTCCACTCCAAAACACTGTTGCCCCATTAAAGTTCCATCACTGACATTCTCCACTGCACACTGCCTCTCCTCCCCCTTTATTATATGCCTCCTTGTTTCCATTTTAGACCTCAATCATTTTCTCCCAAAGTGTGACTTTCCATACTATAGTACACAGATATACTTCCGTCTCTCGTTGCCACCATATACTTTATAAAATAGCACACATGAGAGGGGGAAAATGCACAGCTTATCAGAATGTGAGAGTGCATTTAGGGCCACAGCCTTTATTGTGAACTACCAGATTAAATAGTCTCTTTGATTCTCACTGTTTTTTTTTCCGGAGAGGGGAAAAATATAAGCAAAGGGAGAGAATGTCAACCCCATTAAAAAGACACAATCAATGGGTATACTTATGGATAACATTTAGAACAAGAGATGCAGAAGACGAATGAAGACCTTACTTTATAGGGCTGATTTCTGGGATCCAGCCAGTGAGGGTGTGGATAAAGGTGAACTCGCCCACCTCTCCTAAGACCTGTGACTCTACACTGAGAAACAAACACAAAAACACAAATGAGCAACAAACCAGAGACCCGGTTCACAGAGGTATTGGCACTGTTCTCAAAGGGAACTTTTGAGGTCATGGTTTCAATATGGGAAATCGCACACAATATGCTTGGCTTTCAAGTGGTTTAACCCTCAAATGCTGTTGCTAGGCAACTGATAACAGTTTCTCTTGTTTTCTGTCCTCATTTTAGCATCATGTTTAGGGAGGATACCAGTGAAGACAACAAAAGATAACTGACATCCTTGAACTTCACCATATTTAAAATATTAGTGTTTGGGACAGAAATTTATACTGCATGATCATAAAATATGCATAATGCATAAAATTGACTCTTATTGTGGTTTGGTAGATTGGTGAACATGATGACCATTTCAGGCATCATCACAAGTATGTCAACAAGTCACCAGAACTGCTAAGTGTAAAACAACAATTACGGTCTGTGTGACTGAAAGTCAAGGATACAGGTTCATCTTATGTTATACATTTTTATATTTGTTGAACGTGTATTGCACATTTGAAAGGTAAGTTCATTTCAACTTGGACCCTATTTTCCGATGTTTTTGTGTCTAAGTGATTATTGGGGACAACAAGTTTTGAAACTGGTCCAGTATTGAGCGAGACTGCTGCAGCCTGCAGCAATAGAAATGGCTGCAATGCAAACAACAATGCCTGTTCGCAGCATCAGTGTAGTCCACTAAGGCCACCACACAATGGGTCTCATTCATGAGAAGTGAGTAAATCTGTGTGTAGATTTGCACATAAAAGCCTATGCTATGAAAAACCTACTCCAGGTTCAAGAACGCCGCGGGAAACTCAGATTGGATGGTAAACACGTGTGTATGATCATGAATGCCAATCCATCGTAAAGTGACAGCGCGCTCCTGGTAATCAGCAATTAGCATAAATCCCCGCCCATGAATAGCCAATGACCACCATATAAGGAGGTGTAGGTGAATCCAGTCAACCTGTCAGTCAAGGCGCAAAGAAATAAAGAGAGAGAGAGAAAAAAGAATTTTTCCGAAGCGGAGATCGAAATAATTTTGGGTGAAGTGGACTTAAGAAAAAACATTTTATTTTCTTCAGTTGCTGGTGGTGTGACAGGGACAGGCAAAGCGAAGGCCTGGAGCGAGGTAACAGATGCTGTTAATGTTGTCTCTGTAGTACAGAGAACCAGACGTGTCAGAGGTGAAGCATAAATAGTTTGATATGAAACTGGAGGCAAAGAAACCCACAAAAAAAAAAAAAAACAGTGGTCACCAAACAAAGAGAAGATTCATTTGTGGGGTTTTGAATGAAGTGGGAATGGGAAACCAAAGATGTTTTGAGCGTAATGGATAAACTCTAAATGAGTGATGGCTGTCGGAATGTATGATAAGTATAACACATAGGCTGTGATCCGGCTGTCCTTACGGATATTTTTATTATCATCATTCAACATGTAGAAAGAATGTGTAATCTATTGAGTTGATTTACATAGATAATTCACAAGCATCAATCTAATCTGGACCTTAAACGTGCTAACTGCCAACTAATTTAACTAAATGTTATATTTTTAATATTTTGTCATGTTTAGATTACGTTTCAAAGGCATCTGTGTATTGTGTACATAACAGAGCGCAATATGAGTTAAAATTGTAATTTCCAATAGTGACGAGTAATATTTATGTGCTTTACTAAATTTACACAAGCACCACGAGTGGTCAGAGGCAGGAGTAGATTTTGTTAGTAGCTACGAAAAGATCGGAGGGATCATTTCTGTGATATTCTCAGACTGAACAAAGCTGGCATTTTTAGCAGGCAGAAATTAATGGTGCAAACACGGCCTGGATAGTTACATTGCAGACTGTCCTGCAATATCAAAAACTGTTGTTTCCATTAGTCACACAAACAAATGAGAAAATAGGGTCCAGGCTGAAAAACACCAAACACACCCTTTAAGTCTCTAGAACCGATTTTGCTGAATGAGCGTGTATGTATCCCTAGCACACAATTCTCAGTTGAAACAGATGGCTACAGCGGCTCTAATTGGTCCTCTTGGGATCCTGTGGCCAACCTGTCCAGTCAACAGTCAAGATACCCGAGGAAGTGAAATCAATACAATTTGATCAGTAAAGCCACAGCCCATAACCACTACAAAAATGCTACTCAGTGCCAAATAATGGAGCCTTCAAATTCATCTTTTTATTGTAAAAAGGCTTCTCTGAAGAGCCCCAGAAGACACCTGGGCAAAGTTTGGTACTAGTTCAGTGTGAAGAACTTTCACTACAGTTCATAAATGATTCATCAGAAGAGAGGGCTCCTTTGTTTCCTGTTTCAGATGAAACATTTATGTATCGACCTTCTGTGGACACTGGAACAGCCACCTTTACACACGCCATGCTGCCCCATCACAGACACGCACACTGCCTGTCTGTCACCAAAGTCAAGACAGCCCAAGGCAGAGATTAGGTCAGATGAAGGTTTGGCTAAGTCAGCAAAAGGCACTCTGTGGGGGTTCTTGTGCATGTCTCTGTGTGTGAGATTTAAAGAGGTTAGTTTATTTTGTTATGTTCAGTGTGTATGTACATGTCAACCAGAGAATCAATCTCCTGAACCCTGATTTCCCCGTCAATTTCTCTTTATTAACTTTAAAGTCAAGCATACGCTGCACAGTACACTAACAGAGGGGGCCCATATTCAATATTCTATTTTTTCACATATGCACCAGTATATGAAATGGAGAAATTCTAGGTGTATTGTGCATCATTTTACAAACATTTCCTCAAAGTTCAGCATCAAACATTTGGTATCTTCAGAAACTGTGATCTTAACTAGATTTTAAAATCACGTTCATTGATCATATTTAATTGCAACTGCAGGAGAGACCAAGGAACAGATTACTGTGGGTAAGAGCAATACAGAGGGGATTTTATTCATTCAATATTCATAAATGTGTCATGTTTTTAAATGAGTTTATACCTTTAATGTGTTGTATTGCAATCACAAATTGGCTCTGTGAAAAAAACATGTCCCTCTTCATCTTCCTTCTGCCTCTAATGGCATTTGCTAGAATCAGACCGCATGCAAAGCAAAAACAACCAATCAGTGCCGGGATGTCTCTAAAGTGGCTGTTTATCATTTTAATCTCTCTGTGAAATGCGGTCAAATTGTCTACTTGGCAGCTCTGATAAAATATGCTTCAAGATTCTGTCACTGCATTGCCTGTATCTCACCTCAAATGTTTTAAGTAACATACTTTAGTGTACTGTTTAGCTGTAGAACGAGAAACTTTGTTTCAGTTATTACCTGACATGCTTAGGCCTCCACAGTCAATATGTGGAACCTTTGATACAGTTTCTGTATCCCACCTATAAAGGGGTGTCTCCCGCCTTACCTCTTCCCTTTTGCTGTTGTACTCCATGGTAACATATTTGATAGGTCTGCCTAGTTTGACAGTTTGATCACAGCGTACGAGCAGTGATTGACATGACTGACAGCTGCTTTTGAGACTCCTCAGCTCTGATTGGTTGTTTTCATTAACATGCTGTAAGGTCATTAAAGTGCTACTAGTCAGCTAAGTAGGCTTGTTTAGTGCGAATATAGGGACATTTCAGCTAGAATAATAAAAACTATTTTTTGGTAATAGTTACAAACTACAGTTTTAACATCCTTGATCTGGCAGGGTTAAACTGTTTTTAAAAATCAGTTAGCAGATTCAATGTTCTGCCTTCATTTTGTTTATTACATATGATGGTGAATCACTGTCTGTATTCATTGAAATTCAATCGTCAAAAGTACCACCCTGTGTACTGCTTTGCTTGAACAGGGTTAATGTCCTGTGGTAGTATAAATGTGTGCATGGTATGTAGTGTATATTGTTCTAGTAGTCTTATTAGAGTCAGCTTCATGGGTATAAACTTAGAAGAAGCGTGAGTCTGTTCTTAAACCCTCTTATTTCAAGATTATAAGTACATTTTCTTAACTCCTCAAAGCAGCACTGAGATGCTTTTTCAGAGATTCTGTTGGAACGTTACTCACTTTGTGTTGGCCACTTTAATGAGAGCCTTAGCCAGCAGCATGGGCCACAGCTCTGACTGACAGGTGGAGGCAGGGAGAAGCAGGTTGTTTTCTTCATCAAATGGCATAGAATCATCTATTGTTATCTTCCTCCAACAACCCTACAAGCAAGCAAGGAAGGCACAGTGAGTGAAGATATGGTGCAACAATCAGTGCACCTCAAATAGCAGTTCTGAGAAATTCTTGTTTTCTCGCCGCTGCTCAGATTCCTTGAGAGTTCCCTGAAAGTGAATTCTGTGACTTGAATGCTTGTCTGAACTTTCAGCTTTTTTACTAAACACTCAACAAACTGTGGTGGGGAAGACAGCTGCATTTAAAGGTAAGAAGAGGAGCTGGTGGTGTGATTGGCCATGACTAAAACCAGCCCCTGACACATCTACTGCTGATGTAAAATGTGTCTGTTCTGCCATTTCAGAATGTGCCACAGCTGTGACTCAGATCATCACAATAAGCACCAAAAGTGGAATTATACACCACTGTTGAAAAGTTTGGAATCATCTGCCATAAAAGCTTGATTCAGAACAGTCAGATAGCTGAGAGGACTACTCTATATTTTTAATGGTCTTTCATGCTTTTTAGGTTGTAGAAAGTCCTCTTAACAAATAGATGTTATTTTGTATCGAGGGTTTGTAAAAAAAGGTTTTGTTCATGGAGGACAGAACGCTGCACAACGATTCAACCACACTGACAACTGAGAGAGCAGAAAGAGGCACAGTAATCTCCGAGGAACAGTTCAGTGAAAATAGAAGAAATTTCCAGTTGCAGATAAAAGAAACTGTTAGCTTAGTGATTCTGTATCGCTATTATGATACGAGACTAGATATCCTCTGAGATTTTGGACATCACAATGACATACGTGTTGTCTTTTCCTGGTTTTAAAGGCTGCATTATAGTAAAGTGGTGTCATTTTTTGAAAATATTGCAATATCCACATCCAGGTATTTGGTCAAAAATATTGTTATATTGTATTCTCTCGTTGTCACCCAGGCCTAATGCTTAGCATTAAAATGTGAGCAGATTAATTAAGAACAGGTGTCTGTTTCAGTGCCAAGTGCACAATACAATAAGGTTAGTCTGGGGTTAGCACTATTGATCTTGGCTAACGACTGAGTAGACTGCAGAGGGCCCAAAGAAAAACAACTTCTGAAAATATTTTAGAGCAAAACTGCACCGCTTTGGTTCAATAATGACTGACAGATGCTTGTGCATTTCTGGAATGAAAAACACATTCATAATCGGAAGTTCTTTTGGGGAAAATGGTTACAATATATTCTTGAAACAGCCATTATTGAAGGAAAGAAGAAAAAGACCAACAGCAGCATACCTAAAACTAGAGTTGTTCCGATATCATTACCAGTATCAGAAATGCCTTCGATACTGCCTAAAATATAGTATCAGTGAGTACGCGGGTGTATGCACCGATCTGACACCACATAATTACTAAACTTTAAAGTAGTTTAACACCTGAATAAAATGACAGTTTTCCCAGGTATCAATTCTTCCTCAACGGTAGCCTACACAGGAAGATGCACTGTGCAACTACTGGCAACTAGTGTTTCAGAGCAGTGCAAAAGAATTAGCAACATGTCAGCAATTCGGCAAGATTTTACATTGGGAAGTCGCACTAGTAAAAAGGTGACGTGTGCAACATTCATTCTCTGTATGTATTTGTTTATGTGTTACAAAAGGTTAACTCTGTGCCATGCTGTAGAACAATCAAAGCAATTAGAGCCTGATTGATATATCGGTCAGCCTATATTATCGATATATATTGATTATCGATACATCAGTATCTGCATGTTTAACCTCAAAAACGCACACGACATAATATTTTCATTGGCAACTATATGACTGTCATATAAAAATATAGAGATCTGCAATTTCCTGGTTGATCCAGCAGGGGGTTTTGACTATAGACATATATACATAGACGCCGCATTGACTGCCGCTGCCTATTGGAGCCGACGTATACACACACACACACACACACACACACACATATATATATATATATATATATATATATATATATATATATATATATATATATATATATATATAGGGGTCGAGGTGAATAAAAGAACTGTGTTGTGACCTAAATAACATGCTGTTGCTATCTGCAGAAAGTATTAAAGCATGAAATCCCGCATTTTTAATGTACGCAAGCATCCTGTATCATAACTACATGTGAGCTGTTTGTAACAAACCAAACCGCGTGAAAATCAGTAGAAAATTCAGTGAGTTATTCTATTTTACTTATGCATACAGCTCCTTCATCAATAGAAGTGAATGCACTGTGGGGGCGAAGCGAGACCCATCCAAGATGGCGGCCGGCTGGGACGCGCTCAGTCAATGCGGCGTCTATGTATATATGTCTATGGGTTTGACTGCAGACCGTCGCCATGTGGTTAGAGGTTCTTTTGAAACATTATACTGTATACATTAACCCCGCCCCTTGTTAAGAGAAAATACAGCTTTACTAAAGAAATGTAACAGTCACCTCACTCATGAAAACATAAACCAGCACAGAGAGGATAATCACCAATGTGAGCCACTCTGTTCTGAACAGACACCTTACAAACACTGATTAAAAGTCATATTTGTATTCAGGGGCCTGTTTCAGAAAGCAGGTTTAACAAACTGAGTTTAACCCTGAACTCTGAGCTGAAGAATCTTTAGAGAGAAAACTCTTAGTTTTCGGTTCCAGAACAGCTAATCAGAATTGGTTCAATCTATGAGTTAAGCTTGTGCACGGTGAATGTAAAAAGCCTTCATCATTAGAGCTCTGATACTACGGTTTACGATGGCAACAGGTCAATAAAAGGCGGAACCTTGGTTACTCCAGTGGATGCAGAGATATTAATGTATGTATATGCAGACGGTGCACATTTATCTTCAAAGAGGAGAGTCGTCGGCTGAGTCAGAGCAGAGAAAAGTGTCATTAAGTTAATACAATAAAGTTTTATTCATCATTAGGCCATGGGGAACATTGAACTTTAAATATAGTTGTACAGCTTTAATCTGGCAGTGATAAAACACAGGGACAGCAACTGGAGATGAAAAATATAGCTGAAGATTTAAAATATATATTCATATCAAAGACAAAGACATGATTGTAACCTCACAATGTGGCCCAATAATAATGTATTTTGGGGTTAAAATACAGTAGAGTTAAATTTTTAGAATCTATTTGGATCTTTGGCTCAACAGCGTTCAGTGGCTTTATGTCAGCTACTTTAAACACAGCCACTGTCTGTTTCATTCTGCAGCTGTAGCACGATCCTGTTCATGGGAAATATTATAATATAATCATAATATTATGGGACTCATATTCCATCAGTGCGACCAATTACATTGTGAGTGATAGAGATAATTATTCTCTCCAATTTTTACAACTTAAGTCACAGTAATAAAATTTTCATTTTCAAACCATTTTATTTCTGTGATTTAAACTCAGATTACACATTATGTGCATTAAACTTTTTAGTGGTACTGCTCAAACAGCCTGACAGCTGTCTTGTGTGACGAGTCACTATGTAACCTTTAAAAAAAGAAAAGAACTTCCACCCATAAAAAAGACATGCAGAGGTTTTATTCTTAGCAGTGGGTGACTCAGTCTCTGAACCCATCATCTATTGTGTGGTGACGATAAAGCACAGGCCTACATATCAGATATGTGTGTAGAGATAAGGGGTGACATGACGCTGTATCAAGTTTTAATGTGAGGGCAAAAAAACGCTGTTTGAAATGACTGACAGCGCAAAAAAGACATAACTGTGGAGAGTCCGAGGTAACAACCTAATATAAAAGCATTTTGATTCTAGGCTCTGTCCGAGGTAGGAGAGAGAGAGAAACTCAGAGTTTGCTGAAGAAAACCTGCCAAAGAGCAGGCTAGGTTTACAGAGTCAGTTACCATGGTAAAAGACCCAGAATTTAAGTGGCCTCTCTTTCTGAAATGAAAAAACCCAGAGTTTCCCTCATCTCAGGCTTAAGCTAGTTGCAGTTTTCACACAACCCGCTTTCTGAAACAGGGGCCTGAAGCATATAACACAAAACCCAACAAACTACTCACTAGACATTAGTCTAGCACTCGACAGGCACTAATAGGAAATGAAGGCAGTCCTATTGCTATAAGACTTTGGAAGACGGATGAAGAGGACGTCTCTGCCTCGTAGGATAGTCATATTGGCGGAACCCTTTTAGTTTCAACAGACCGAGGCGGCCTTCCGCAAGGGGAGGGGCTGTTGAAGACTTTTGGGAGGAGCTGTTGATGACGCCGCACGTGCGACCCACTGGCGGTGGATAGGAAACAGCTGATAGCAGGAATTAGTGAGCAGCTAGTAGCAAGAGGGAAACGTAAACCTGACAGACACTGTAAAGATGAGCAACCGGGGACACAAGGAATTGTGCGCCCTCCTTGTCCTCGCAAACTAAGAGGCCATTAACAGTCAGATGACGGGAATGGTGAGGAACGGGCCAACTTACGAGAGAATCACCGAAGGACTGACGAGCAGTGGCTTCCCTCCCACATCACCTCTTACGTCACACGCTGAGTTACACGTTTTGTTACTTGCTCACGGCCCCCATTGCCCCGAAAAAGGCGCATTCTGTATAAACAAAAGTAGGTAGGCAGCATTTTGCCGCACTCCCCAATTTTGTTTTTATACTGCCAATGCTGAAAGAAGACTGATTGGGCTTTCCTGCAAATTTGCACAATTCCTATCTAAAAAAGGCACTGTTACACTGTTAAATATCTATACTATCTCTGTCACAAGCCAACTGACTATTTTATTCTAGTAGGCTACCAAAAGTTCAATTTGTATTTGTAATATTAATAATTTCTTCGCACATAACTCCACAACCTTTGGTGCAATCAATCAAACCTGGCAAGCAATGTCTCAAGAGGAACCAGGAACATATCCTGCAAGTTTTATTCAAATTGACCACTCGAGGGCAGGGTATGTTAAATAATAATAATGAAACACGTGTGTGAAAACAGTAGGCGGCGCCACAAGTTCCAAACAAGTGCAATCACCTTTTGCAAAATTTGGCCATAAATAAATGAGGATTTGTTCAAACATCACCAAACTCAGTGGACTTTTTTAAATTAAGCCATGAAAGCATGTCCCCAAAATGTTTTTTTGCAGTGACACTGTTTCCAAAAAAAGAGCACAGCCCAGTAGAGATCTGGACGTTAATGAATGAGCACCTGTCATAAAACCTGTTGTTTATCTATAATACAGCCGTCCTAAATTGTCAAAGGTCTTGATTTTAACCAGCTTTGAAGTTTTAAAGGTCAATGCTGGCTTGAATCCCAAAGTTGCTGCTTGCAGCTATATTTATTTATCTATTTTTCTAAAACAATGGTATCGCATCGGCACTCGATATTGGCTGATACACATGTTCGCTAAAGAGATCATCCATGGGCTTCACATTTCAACACCTCTCCTAGCATTAGCGTCCTTATGCTTGCATCTTAGCATCCTATTCGGTGTCAGGGCTCGTTACATGCTGTCTCTGGTGTGGTCTGTCTACTGGCCGTCTGGGGGAGTTTCACACTGCTCGTAAGAAAAAGCAGCACAAGCAGTTGATAATCTGACCGACTGTTCACAGCTGTGCCTCTCTTTTTCTATCAGAGCAGTGTGCTCAAGCAATGCAAGCCTATATACAGTGTGGGCGGCACACTTTTTTTCTTTCTTGTTCTTCCACTTTCTTGTCAAACCATCGCCCCGAGGAGGAGCTAGATGTGTTCGCAGATGGGGTAAAATACAGTGCGAAAGGGCAAGTTAGAGGAGAGAGCAAGAAAGGCAGGAAAGCAGAAACAGAGTTGTTGGATGGTGGAGAGCAGGGTGAGAAATTGAGGAACGGAATATTCACAGCAGCGTGAAGGAGGAAATAAAGATTGGTGTGGAACAATAAAGGAATATCTGAGCAGGGGAGAAAAGGAGTAGCCCATGAGAAAGCGCAGGCGAGGAAACGGGAAGGGCGGTTGGGGGCTGGGTGCTTAATGCCATCTCAACAACCATCTGTTAGCGTGCTATGGTTGGCACGGGGACTGCTGCCTACAACCGTGTCATGCTTGTTTGTCAAGGCAAGAGTCACAGTGTTACAGAACACAATCATTTTTAGCTCTGTCTTTTTTTCACTCCCTCACTGACCCAAATTGTTGTGCTGGAAGAAGTTCCCTTTCTAAAATGACACAATGATGTAGTGTCCACTACTTATAGATCTGTGGCAAGCAACATACATACTGAAACTCTGCAACTTCAAACTGCATCCCAATACAGTGATGGCCTTTATTTGGAGGCAAAAATCTGTAAAGTCTTTACATTTGCACAGAATCAGTATGAATGACCTCTGAGGGTCGTGCCTGCTCCCATGGTCTCTCATAGATACACAACTTGAGCCTTGCTCTCTGAGAAGCAGTTGACTCCTGTTAAGCCTTATCTATTCATCAGGGAATGTATGAAGCCCCTCCACTTTGGGCACAGTCGTGAGACTGATTGATCTGAGCTGTGAGTGGATAAGGCTTTCTCGTCCCCTCCCCCCTTCAACCCTCCAGTCCATCCGCATTCCCCTCTCATCTGCTGCATCCTATGAGGTCTGCTGAACAATACAATGCAATCTTATATCATCCATCGCCTCAAGTGTGCCTGTAAAATGTGATTAACAACAAGGCATTGAGAAGCAGTGAATTCATCTGTGAGAATTTTTGAGTTTACTAAAAACTACATTTTTGGTATAAGTAATACATATTAGTATATAATAGTAATAATTTCTTTGTATCTATTTTAAAATCTCTTTTCCACCTGGCGTGTTGTAATTGGTGGTGTTGCTAGGTATGTGTCCTCTGTTCCTGACACATTAAAATCTGTAAGGATGCAATAACCTCACCATTTGCACGTATGGGGATAAGCACTACTGTTTTATCCGATAATGCCACATTGTGAACATCAAATCCATGTTAAAGTCATAGAAACAGTGGTGTTGCATGACTTTAGTTTTTTTTGAAAGTATTTCTCATGTCACATTAACCACTGAGAGAAAAACTTTTGGATATTATTATCATACTATTGGCCTGGCTGACTGGGTGTCTGGCAAGGTGGCGATGTCAGCGGCATGACACAAAGATATAAGGAACCAATGGTAGACAATAACCGTGTATTTTTTGGGCTCATTAAATGTAGCCAAATTCACAGATACCGGTATGTAGGGCTGCGCGGTACATGCGGTAGACGGTAGAAATGATATAAATTTGGCCCACGGTAGAGATTTGCGCTCTACCGTCATATCGTCGATGACGTCATCGCACCTGCTTCAGTGTGAAAATGACAGAGACAGCGGAGCAAGAGGAGCTCGGTTAAAAAAACGCCGCTACGTCTGTGATTTGGACTTGGTTCGGGTTTAAACAGTCGGATAGTGAGCAGGAAAACATAATTTGTAATGTCGAGTGACAGTGACAGCAAACAGAGGTAACACAAGCAATTTATTTTACCATCTTAAGACAAAGCATGTGCTCGAGGGCTGGGCGGTATTCACGGTGACGGTAACTTACCGCAGTAAACAAGAGCTGCTCCCTTTGTGATTAACGTGACCTTCATACCGCAGTACTCGGCGGTAGAACAGGTCCTGGCGGCTGGCCGGCCTCATGGACCTTCCTCGCTACGTGATGGAGGTGGCCTGGCCGACCTCACCAAACCCAGGCCCGCGGGAGAAGGGGGCCCGGGAGCCCCCGGCCCTCCTCTTCCCTCTAATGTTTATACATACTATATAACATTTTATACACAATAATAGATGGATTAGCAACTGTTTTACTTTTGACAGTAAATAGTTTCCATCCTAGACTTGTATGGCTTTTTAAATTGTTTTATTTAAGACGATACCGCGCTATCATACTGTCACCGCATACCCTGAAAATAATACCGTGATAATGATTTTAGGCCATACCGCCCAGCCCTACTTCCATTATAAGTTTTACACCGTGACATTTATACCGCAATATATACCGTTACCGTGAAGGGATTCAGTTTATACCGTGATATGAATTTTGGGTCATACCGCCCAGCCCTACCGGTATGTTAGATATTACAACAGACATTCCTGTAATCGTACATTGCCAATGTGTGCTGTGACAGCAGATACTGTATGGACTCATGTTGATGATGACCTGATGGTGCTTTACCATCCAGGAGATGTGCAGAGTTGAAGAAATATTTTCACTGGCAACCACATTTTCCGATGCTCACGAGGGGTGTGGGGGGAAAGAAAACGATACAGCATAATATTGAGACATATTTGTGTGTCAACATTGTATTGTTACAGTTTTTTTATTATATAAATGATAAACATAACAAATGAAAATCAAACTTTAGGCAGCCTACTTGAATAATTTTATCAGTTGCTTTTTCAGTCCACTAGATACATTTTGCTGCTGCTTCAAAAAAGCAGTTTTAAACAGGTAATATATATTGCAATATATTCTATCGCAATACTCAGTGTACTGCAACATGTTTAAAATCACTATTGTATCATGACTTAAGTTTTGTGATGATATCGTATCGTGGAGCCTCCAGTGATTCCCAGGCCAAATACGCACATTTATCACACAAGACAAGATCCTGTTTTGTTCAAGTGTCAACAAGTTAAAGGACAACATAAAACTTTTCTCAGTAAAACCATGAATAAGCATATTTTTTAAAAATTTTGAACTATTAAATTTATACAATGGCTTACTTAATTTTTCATGAATTATCCCGTATTATAATCATATGTCACATCTGATTTAACTCATACTGGGCAGATGATGTTGGTTGCTCTCTATACTCAACTCAAGATGTGACATTTGGGGGGTAGAGCAGGTGCCCCATGTACCAGGCTGTTGCCGCAGCGGTCCGGGTGCGACTCCAACCTGTGGCCCTTTGCTGCATGTAATTACCCCTCTCTCTCCCCCCTTCACGCCTAACTGTCCTATCTATAAAGACAAAAATGCCCCCCAAAAAAATATGGGACATTTGGATAATGTTTTGTACAAAGACTATATATGTAAAAACTGTGGTTTTCTAAGTAAAGTTTTTGGATGTAGGATTTTTTTTTTGTTTGTTTAATTTTCAGATTCAGTGTCAGCATACATGAATAACAATAATAAGAACGATTTAGCATCATGCACATGGTTTTAACACGAGCTGTGGGTCCTGAGGACTCTCTATATTGAAACCTATCAACATCTCTGTGTAATCATAGACCGCTGTATTTCTGTTGTATACACAAGGTTTTGAAATGTGTGATGTAAACATAATGTATGCTTTTCGAATAAAGTTTATTTAAAAAAAAAATATAAAATCTTTAGTAGTCCATGTATGTGTGTGATTCAGGCTCACCATCCAATAGAGTCTGACCACGTATTTCCCGTAGCTGTTGTAGAGCGGCAGATGATCTTTCGCCACCTTACACAGCGAGTAGATGTGCTCCCAAGGTCTCCAACCATCTTGTTCTGTAAATGTGCCATTATGAAGCGTCCAAACAATGTAGATCTCGCTGATGATCCACCTCATTAGCTTGATCGAAGACGGGGGGTAGAGAAGGGAAAGAAAGTAATTATTAGTTTGACTACCGACGGATCTTTAAATCTATTGGCTGAGTCCTCAATTATCTGACCTATCATTCATAAAATCAATAGGGTATTGCATCACCCCAGTGTAATTCATTACTGTCAGTCAAACATCACCTTGACTGACATCTAAATTACACTGCCCAGGTGCTAATCAACAGTCAGTGGGAAAAAACAGAGAGTAATAGTTAAGAAAACTAACCTCACTGCGAATCAGATGATCGTTGGGGGTGATAAGGTCAAAGGTCCTTTGATTTTCAACTACAGTGAGATCCTGAAATGAAGCAGAACGTTGTTTTCATTGCAGGCACAGATTCAGTCATTCATTATAATAACGCAGTGGTCAACCAGCTTTTAAAAATGGCTGTCAGATGTCATCTTTTTATAATGGACATGAATTTGTAACCTACTTATTGTTTCTCTACTCCCAATCCCATGACCCAAACTGGTCTAACCTCACAATGATACTCCCAAGAATGTGTCTGCAGTGAATAGTTCACTACCAAGTTAATAGATTCTGCCAAGTCACTAATTAAATATGAATTAATGGGTCAGGGGATGATGAGTGAGGTCAGCTGCAGGTCAACGGAGGTTGTGTTTTCTCCCATCATAACAGCAACTCTATGCGAGAGCCAAACTTTAAATTATTATTAATAACACAGGCTTTTATACAGACTACTAAACACCGATGAAAAGAGAGTTTTACAGTGGAGCCGTTGCCTGCATCTACACTACTGATTGCTTTTGTGATTAGCCCGTGTTCCTCGTGAATGAAATTAATGAAATGCTTTTGACATCTTGAGTGAAAAGGCTGCTCGTGACCTGGCAAGGACTAATTCAAAAAGCAGGAAGCTGCTGGTAATTGCTCAATACTGCACGGAGAGAGGGGTACAAGAAAAGTGGATTGATGCAATTAAAACTTTAGGTTATTTACATAACCCCGGTTCTCTGAGTAATATGAGTGAGATGTCTCACTATGGGATGCACGCTTCGCTGCAGACCTCAGAAGCATTAATCTCATTATGCCAATCCTGATTGGCTGGTGAATATGTTCGTCCGCGCCAGGTAGTGCCGCCTACCTTAAATAGCTGGCACGGACGACACAGTCTCATTCAAGATAAGCACCTCTTCTCACTCGCCCAAGCAAGAAGGGTTGTCTGGTAAGACATCTCAGTCATATTACTCAGAGAACCGGGGTTATGTAAATAACCTAAAGTTGTCTTTCATAATATTCGTTTCGATGTCTCACTATGCGATGTGGTAGCTCCCGTATTGCCAGACAAGCTTATCTGGCATCCACCAACCCACAGGGAGAGCCGCTCTGCTCCAGCTAAGACTCCAGGACCGCGCGTGCTACACACAGGGCGGAGACATCCAGCATATAAAAATGGACGAAAGTGAGAGGCGAAGACCAACTCGCCGCAGCACAAATATCCTGAACAGAAACTCCCCTGAATAAGGCCCAGGATGCGGCCAAGCCACGAGTAGAGTGCGCTCGCAGACCCACTGGCGGCTGCAGACCCTGACTCGTATAAGCCAAAGCAATCGCCTCCACCCAGTGGGAGAGGCGTTGCTTAGTAACAGGTTTTCCCTTATGAGGATTAGCCCAGGAGACAAACAGCTGATCGCTACCCCTGAAACTCCCAGTCTTATCCATGTAAGTGCGTACCACACAAACTGGACATAGTGCACGCGACCGCTGCTCTCCAGGCGGGTCAGCAAAAGCCACAAGGTCAATCGGGGAACATGAACCAACCACCTTGGGCACAAAGGTTGGGTTTGGCTTCAGAGTCATCCTTACATTGCCCAGGGCGAACTGAGCGCACGAGGGATGCACCGAAAGCGCATGGATGTCACTAACCCTTTTAGCCGAAGCCAGAGCCAGTAACAACACTGTCTTGAAGGACAGGTGTTTCAGGTCCGCTTCCTCCAGTGGTTCAAACGGAGGGCCCTTCAGCCCCTCCAGAACCACAGCCAAATC
This sequence comes from Epinephelus cyanopodus, assembly GCA_026686955.1. Taxonomy (NCBI): domain Eukaryota; kingdom Metazoa; phylum Chordata; class Actinopteri; order Perciformes; family Serranidae; genus Epinephelus; species Epinephelus cyanopodus. Next base: position 16,435,105 of record CM048925.1, on the reverse strand, counting down.
CCACGGAGGCACCAGCGGTCGGGAGACAGGGAGAAGCCTGCGCGCTCCCTTCATAAAACGGCAAACCAGCGGGTGCTGGCTCGCTGTTTTGCACAAAAATACCCTGAAATATTGTGATATTTTTTTAGGGCCGTATCACCCACCCCTACCATGTAGTCGACTAGTCATTTGGTTTACAAAACGGTAATGACCTCAAAAGGTTACAGGAAGCAAACATCATACTAGAATTGGCCATTTTTTTCTGACAAACAATCCAAAAAAACACATGTTTACAGGGATGTGAGCAGGAGGAAATAACTATCACTTACAGTATATGTGTACACCAGCACAACACATATGCCAGCTCCTGTTCATTGTTATCCTTGAACTGCTACATAGTGTGGTGTCTGTAACAGTCTCAGCATAAACAAGACATTTGGCATATACTGTCCCATAAGAAAACATATTCTAATGTAGAAGGTTACCTTGTTGTCAATAAACTCTGTAGGATGCTTCCAGGAGTGCACTTTCAAAGACAGAGGGAGGGAAATTTTCCCCTCGGGATCTTCAAAAAAAGGCTACAGACAAAAGCAAACACAGTGAGTATCATATAAAGAAAACAAAATGAACAAAGAAAGAATCAACACAATGTCAAAATCAATACCAGTTGTAAAGTGGAAGCAACTTATTGATTTTTCAATACAGGTGCAGTGTACGTTGCTGATGGCAAATATGTGAATGATCTATAGAGTCTTAATAATTATATGCTCCACATTTACAGCATCGTGAGTCTTCTTGGCCTTTCCATCCTCAGCCCCTTTACGTGAGTGCCATCTCTCCTTGTTGACTTCTGCATCGCTCCACTCAGGCCAGATGGGGAACCTGCATTCCCAGGCTCCTCCTAGGCTCTTAGACGAAGTGGCTGCTGGTGACGCTGCTCTGCAATGATGACACACAACTATTTCATTTGCTCTTGGCTTCCCCTTTTTGTCAATATTTAGCTCAGTGTCAGTGAGTCAGCCTCGAGCCCAAACGCCGGTTTCCCCTTTCACAGTGGAAGTGATATTGGCTCAATGGCTGGCTGGCTGTTTTCATCAGACTGTATTTAACGTTACACACAAGCCTTGAGTAATGTAACGATACTCACTGAGGTATCTGACTGCTAACTTAACTGCTAGGCTTTTAACTACAGATAGGTCGAGTACATCTTTGCATTGTGTTACACAATAAAACCTGCGACAAAAAGATCTTTGCTGGTTAGCGAGCTTCACGAATGCTAACGTTAGCTAGCTTAACCACTGGCATACGCTGCTAACGTCAACGCTAACTACAGATGTCCCTAATTAACGTTAATTGCCAGCGTTAACCAAACTCACTCATTCTGTCGGTCGGATAAAGAGACTTTACTGGAGCAGGACTCCTTCTTCGGTTGTTCCTTGGACATTTTACTTGGTGTGATACATCTACGAGTTAAATGACCTGAAGACGGGCAGGTCAAGAAATGTTAGTCTGCGGTTGTGCTCGTGCTCTTGAACGTTTAGTGGTTGCTAAGCAACGGAGCTCTAACGTGGAGCTGTTGCATCACTTGTTGCTGTAGGAGGGAAGGGCAGATTTCACTCTGCAGCGCATCCACTCAGGGACTGTTAGTTACTCATGAGACATGTCTTATTATTATTTGTGCACTGGCTGTGTGTGTTTTTTTATTTTTTAAGAAAGAAAATACACCTTTCAAACCCAAAATGACACCAAAAACTGTAAAAACAGAAATTGTTGTGAGATGAGACTTATTTTCACGGGGACGCATCCAGTAGATTGTCTTGTTTTTCTCTGCTCATTATTTTGCATCTACACACTTTAATATAAACAACATTCATATATCGTTAACATATTTTATTTTGCTCTTTACGTTAAATTTGGAACTATTTAATATTGCACACCTTACATGCAGGTAAAGAGGGTTAGGGTTAATAGTTAATTCAGTAACTCGTAAGTTTATAGGTAAGACACGAGAGAGAAACCTGCCTTACATTATCGCTGCATTTTCAAATTTCCAGTGGTCCTCGGAGACATTATATGCAATGGACACTTCCATCAAATAAAAAACATAACCAAACCTCAACCTTTGTCATGTTGTATGTCAGACTTCTTACCTGTTTTACTTGTTATTATTATGAGCTTTTACTACTAGATAGATTACTAGATTGTTATGTAAGTTGTGTCTTGAAAGTACTTAATTGTTGCCCCCTTTTTTTGGCTTTTAGGTTGCCTTTAACATCTGGCCAGGGACAACGGACGAAAACTAGCCTTGTTGGCTAACTCTGGCCCACTTACAGTTTTTCTTTTAACTCTGTTGATTAGTGGTGCACTGTCCCTATGAAATAAACTATGAAATAAAAAAAAAAAAATAAGAAATAAAAACCTGAGCGTAAAATAGTAATACTTCATCAATATGACAACATTATTCTAAGACTCATTTCAAATTTGTATTAACTGTCCAGCTTACACCACAAGAGTGAAAATCCAAAGGTTTTTCAACTCCAGGATTTTGTCCTCAACTTCAATTTTTAACTTTTAAACATCAAAGTGTAAGATTTGAAAAATCAATAACTAATTTGTGTGTGTGTGTGTGTGTGTGTGTGTGTGTGTGTGTTTGTGAAAATATTTGTAGCTTCGGGGAGGATCAAAAAACAAAATGTCACACCCCACACACCCTCCTTCTCTGATAAGTGAAGAACAGTCCCTTACAGAAAGGTACTTCAGAGCTACAAAATGTAGTTACCAAAACTTAAGGGGTAGTTTTGATTTTTTTTTTAAGTAGGGTTGCATGAGATACTTATCTCTAGTCAGTCTATTACATACAGTAGATGTCACGTCTTAGCTTCCATGTTGGACTCCAGCCTGCTTCTCCAAACTGGTGCCGTGCTGACCGACAATTACTGGTTAAGTACACCATACAACATCATTTCGAATAATCTGAGCTATCCCTTTAAACATGTGGGCTCATTGTCTTATAAATAAACGGACAAAACATTGGACACGGCTTCAGAATGTGCCTGAATCAATACCTTTCAGTCCATCTCACCACTGTGATCCAAGCGTAACAGCAAAAGCATCACAATGGCTGCAGCTTCCTGAAGGCCGTGGTATTGGATTGCATTGTGTTACCTCAAGGCTGTCACCATGTGATGCACATATGGCTCACTCTGTGGAACCGCACAATTGTGGCACCATTTACAAAGAAACACGGAAGTACACCCAGAGCTGAAAAGCAATACATCAAGGCTCCAACTCTGTCTGAAATGCATGCTGAAGTGTATTAACGAGGTGACGTGGATAGCAGCATTAGCGCTGAATGAGAGCCGCTGTGATGCTTGTACACTAAACAACTGGCACGCCTCCACTGCATTCCAGCTCTGGTAACAGTTAGGTGTGTGTGTGTGTGTGTGTGTGTGTGTGTGTGTGTGTGTGTGTGTGTGTGTAAGAGCACAAGCTGTAGTGGTGAGAGCAGTGTCTGATGACTATCACACACTGATTCTTGAGTGGAGTCACATGGTCCTGTCTCTCTCTCTCTCTCTCTTAAGCACACACACACTCACACACACACACACACACACACACACAGGCAGTCTGAGTTGTAGCTTTCACACATACAACTTCATCCATTTGTGCTACTAGTTTCTTCAAGGGAAACGTAACACTGTAGGTATTGTGTTTACCAGCGTTGGCTCGACACACATACCGTGACAGATTATACAGAATCTAGACTGTTGAGATTGTGGAAGTGAAACTTGGTTGACTCTTACGACAGCCATAATTCTCATCGCTGGCCTTTAATCTCTGCTTTTCATTCAGGTGACTAATACTTAGGCCTGCTTTCAAAGTTGATGTTGCCACTCGATCATTCTACAAGTCCAGTCAGAGTGCTGTCTATTATTGTCATTCTGTAGTGTTGCTTCAGCAGCTCTGTCATTGCTGCCATTTCATAACCTGCAATTGCCTGCACCAGGCATTATTGCTTGTGCTGTTTTGGAAATGTGTTCAAATGAGAATAAACCCAGCTCGAATGGCTTAAACCCAGATCTCAATGTGCCTGTTAAAAACAGGTAATTGTATAATCTAAAACATTTGCTTGGGACAAAGAAACATAATATCCATGCAGGGAAACAAAATGTTTGAACTGTATTTGAGCCAAATACTGTGCTTTAAAGAGGATTCACTGCTGGGAAAATGGTCTTTTCATAAAACCGGGCTGCCTGTGTGGTAGAAGGACACGAATACTTTAAAAAAAAATTGGTGCTACAAGATCAGATGAAACAGAGAAAAAAAGGCTGTGGCATCTGCTTTTACTAAAGACATACAAAACCTACAAATACCAGAATGCACTGTGCTGTAACCTGACCAATAAACGCTTCAGCTGGTGGGTGAGGTGAAGCAAGCTGGTTTCAGCCAGACCTCCAGGAAGTGTGTCGGCCTTTGAAGCCAATTTTCGTAGTGTCATACTATTGGGCCCAGAAAGATTCCCATAGACTTATATTAAGAAAGAGATGCCTATATATCAGTGGATACATGTCACAACCCCCGCAAAATGACTCTTTCCGCAATCAAGATTAAATCCATTTGGTCTGATAACATTTGAAGAGTCTTAAAGAGTCACAAGTATTTCATCCCAGTTCCAAATTAGCTAGCAGAGCGCTAAATAGGGAGTCATCTGCTTGTTCAGCAGATGTTGGCTGCTCGGTCATGCTTGGCTTTTCAGCTGTAAGTCTTGAGTGCACCTGCTCTATGGGCCAGATGATGCAGACACAGGGCTGATTAACCCGGTAGTTTCATACCCCGTAAACAGAGCGATTTTGGCTTCATGCTCCACCTAGCAACTTACAAAGGAATGAATGGAGCCCTTCTGCCAATGCTGTATTCAGGTCTCCTTATACATTCATGGTTTCAGCTCATTTAAAAATGACATGGCGGCTGGTTGGTCACAAACAATCTCGTAGTACAGTTAGACAGTACACTAAAATATATTTCTGAAGACATTTTAGGCAACGCAGTAACAGAATCTTGGTTCATATTTGATCAGTGCTGCCTTGTTTTACCTTTTGATCTCAGTATTGTCAGACTCTCAATACGCAATACAGGAAACAGTATGTCGCTCACTTCCTGTTCACAAACTCTTGTATTACAGCTAAACAGTGCACTAAAATATGTTTCTGAAGACATTTAAGGTGAGAAATAGGTAATGCGGTCACAGAATCTTGTATTTCTTGTATTTTACTTGATTTTATTAGAACGGCCTAGTTTTATCTTTTTGGAGTTAAGAGGAAAGAGGTGGCTTTCTATTTCTATCTGCTTCCGAAAGTTATTTCTGTGGTAGTGGCGGGCATACAAAAGTGAAGGATATTAAGTAAAGACTGGGTCACGCTCTCTGACCACATAGTAGCTATGAGGTATTACATACGTACAGTGGTACTGGATTTGCAGTGTTGGAGGGTTACAGAAGACGGCGCTAGAAATGAAGGCATGGTGTCGGCTCAGGTGCTATTTGTGTGCATTTGTTTTGGCCTCTTCGGGCATGCTTGGCCTGACTGAAGGTTTTTAGGTTAGGGTTAAAATCGATGGTAGCGGATATATAATGAAACCTTTTCATTAAGAACACATTTGTTTATTGTCTTTTATCATGGAACTTTTCAGTAATTGCAGAATTTTGATCCTCCCCCATATCTTTATTATTTGCATCTAACGATTCAACCATGTCCCTATGTTCTATTATAGTGCTCGAGGTATTGAACCTTCCAGATTTTACTGAGCATGTGCTGTACCCTAAGGATATGATGTCATATGATGCCACAATGTCTCCTCTTTTTAACCTCCTTCACAAAAATGAGGAAGCACAGTATGTGGTTCGAGCAACAGAACCTACTTCATCTGAAAGATCTCCTCTGACAAGCTCGCAGGGAGATTTGGGTACTGGTAAGCTAAAGTGAAGTTTCACACAGTTCAATTGCATATGCTACCCACATTATTATGACACAAAGCTGGTTGAAAATCAGCAAAGTGTCCCTTTAAGTATATAGTGCAGATCTCATTTATTCATTGACTTAGCTTGTCTATCAGAAGGTCATATGATTGATTGAGTTATGAATAATGTGGGGCATGTTGGCCAACGCCACCATTGCTCCAGTGTTTTGTTATTTTATATCCTCCTGAGACCCGAACCCAAGCTCCCAGTCTATTTGGGATCAGTAGGACCCGATAAGTATAAAAAACTAAACATTGTCAAAGTAAGTCCCCAAATGAGATGATAATAAAGTCCTAATGTCTTCTAACGAGTACGTCCTAATGAGCAGTGTCTTAGCTTGTCACTGTTGCTAAAATTGGTCAAATTTGTTGCTCTATCAAATTAAACACATTATTAATCATAAATAAACAAGTTTCAACCCTAAAATGTGATCAGGTTTTGTACCCTGTGCACGTTTTTCTGAGGATCAGCTGCAGACTGACTTGGCAGAGATGGCTGCCATCTTGTTTTTACATGGATTAGTGTATTGTGGTCTTACAACCACAGTAGATGCAGTAGATAAACTAGATCAGCCAGTCTAATCACTAGTGGACAACACACATCTGTTAAAATGTTTATTCTATTTTGGTCTTGTAGATTTAAAGTATTTTCACATGTAAACTTAATCTCAACTCCAAGTTAAAAAAAAATCCTTCATATTTCATCTGAACACTTTAATGTACTAGAGAGTGTATTTCTCTGTCTCATTCTGTTTTTATACATGTATCTCACCAGTTGCCTCATGCATGACGCAACACATTTAAGAAAAAATACATACTGTAATCAGATCCACATTTTCGTATTGGTGGACAGTCAAACAAAGATTTCTCAATGTCTCATGTAGTATCGTTGTTAGAGTTTTTTCCGGAAATACTGTATTGTCCGTCTTTGTGGTGTCTGTATATGTTTGAGTGAATAACAAAAAGTGTACCTGCTAATTAACATAACAAAAACTGTATAATGGCACATAACGTCAGAGGAGAAATGGCATTAAGACAACAGTGACAACATTATGAGATATATTACACTTGACAAGTTGTAGCTGTGATGCCTGTTTGCTTACTTTTTACACAGTAGTCTAGAACACAGCTGGAAACCCAAATATGAGTGTGCCGTCATTGACATCCATCTGAAAACAATACAGTGTCTTGCTTCACAGATAAATGTTAAATGACAAAGATACTGAGATAAAAAAAAAAAAGACCAAAGTCGCAGAAATTAAGAGGTTACAGGTTGTTTTTGAGCTTGTGTCTCTTAAATTCCTGCTTAGTTGCCCCCCCTCTCAGGCATGGCATAGTCCAGGGCTTCAGAAGTTGTCAGGGCAACAGGAGGGGCAGTGTGGTCCCAGTGTGGAGAGTTGGGTGGGGGTCATAGTTTAGTTGGTGATGGAATACACAATCAGGAAAATAAGCAGCGAGACAAACACAATAATAAAGACGCTGTGTGTAAGACAAAGAAGGGAACAGTCCGATAGAGACAGTGACAACAAGTGTGACAACATCAAGATAAAATTAGGCTTCTATTCTGGCCAAAAGAGAACTACGAGAAACTTGGATGTGCAGGTCAAACGGGCATCAGTGCAGAGAGGAGAAGATCCCAGAGCTTTGAAGACCCAATAATTCATATTCCTCAGAGAGGCTGCAGTAGAGCGCTGAGAGCCACATGCTGGGTGCCTGGGTTGAACCTTGCCAAAGGGAGGCGGATGGCTAATATGAATGGATCAAGTGTCAACAGCAGCCTGACTTGCTCTCAGCAGCCACTGTCTCCTGGTCCAGTTTGATCCGGTCTCCATTGCTCTCCTCATACGGCAAACCTTTGTCATTAGCCAAGATATTCTCTACCAGGAAACGTGCTGCCTCATCAACGTTGATGTTTTCCTGGGAAAAGCAACAAAACAGTATGTCAAAGCAGTGATTAGAAACTTTATAAAAGTGCATCACAAAATATACATACAAACTATCCAACTCGTCATCACTAAATATGCAACTGGCAACATCAACATGCTTCATCATATGTAGTGAACCTAGATACAAGACAACTTAACAAAAATAAACCATTGCAAAACAAGGAAGTACAAAACAAATACACATTTCAGTCAGGAACACTTAAGTCAAAGAAAACGTAATTTCCATTTGCAGTATTATATTTGGCGGTATGGCTCTGTTCAGGGTCCTCTCTGCATTTCCTCGGACCTACGCAGAAAACCTCTTCCACACGTGTACTTGCAAAGCCTAAGGCGGAGAGCGCACACTTATCTGCCCTTCAATGCGCCTGTGCAGAAGCCCATAAGGCGGAGAGAGCACACGCGTCTGCCCTTCCATGTGCAGACGAGCAAAGCCTGAGGCAGAAAGAGCAAAGACCCCCCAGAGAAAAGAACTTTTGGCATAGAATAAGACACAAAACAAAAAAAATGTGACTGCCTACAAATTGTGGTCCATGTCAAGGGCCCTCCAGGAAGTTTATGTATTTGCCCCATTTTCTAATCCAGTGGTTCCCAACTGGTCCAGCCACAGGGTCCAGATTTCACCTTAGTCATTAATTCAAGGTCCACACAGTTTAATACATACAGCATCATACTTGCGTTTGGCCATGTCATCGAGTTAGTTTGCTGTCTCTGTCAAGTAGCTGTCCATTAGTCACTCACTCTACAGCAGGAAACGGCACTTCATTCTAAAAGTTTTGTGCCAGAAATTCACTGAACTTAAAAATAAAATGTGTTTTTTACAAATCTGACATATGCGAGTCACTTGTAGTCCATTCAGAATAGACCCTGACCCACCATTTGGGAACCAGCATTCTAATATATATCCAATCTTCCAAACAGTTGATCGGACATCTTTTCAAATGCTGCCATTCTGCAGCCTGTTCTTAGACTGAAGGCAGGCCCTTTGTCTTTAATACTCTGTGAAGAATCTGTCTGCCTATCACAACACGAGTTTGGACCCAACTTCTAGTGTATTTGTCTCATCCCACTAAGACCGATTCATCACCTAGGACAAATAATCTGGGGCTGAACAGACTTGAGGTATTGGAAATCTCTCAGAAATATCCTGGCCCACAAGCTTTGTCACGACAAGACACTTATTGAAATAAATATTGCACACTAGACACCAGTCCATGTCCTTGCTTCAGCTTGTAAAAGTACACTCAGTGGGAGGAATCACAGGCTGTTTTGCATCTTTTCAGAATTGCATCCTGAGTCCATGAACCCCCTTTAATATGAACCAGCCTGTTAAAGCAACAGCTGGGAGACAGAGACAGTTAGCAGAGATCTGACGCCAGCAGAGACAGGGTACAAACAGCCATTTGCTTTTGTCCTTCACGCTGTGGCCAAAAGCTGTCATCCCGAGGATTGAGGAGGTAATGAATGTTAATGGCCTTTCTCCAGGCTCTATAGTAACAGAGATGTTCACAAAGAGGCCTGGGTGTAAAGGTATACTGAATAATTGCTTATAGAACAAAAAATAACTGAGTTGCAAAAGTAAAAAATCAAGTTAGCAATGACAATCTCGTTGCTTATTGTTTTAGAAAGTCATAACAAATCTGTCAGGAGCGCCGCAGTGTATTATTTGCTCAAATTTACTGCCCAGATTTGTGAATTAAGTGGAAGTGTATGCAAGTACAATCACATGATTATGAGTGCTGTCTAGATAACTTAACAATTTTTCAATCAGTAGACGATGTGCAACAATCAAAACTAGATGAAGTTCCTAATTAGAGAAAGTTGATTTCATCACAACAAAGGACCAGAGAACATTAACAGCCCTTCGGTATCTGACAAAGTGACCTGCCTCAGGCTCAAACTCTTCAAAACTGGGATTAAAACAATGTATCTTATCATGATTATGCATTATTTTCTTGTATGACCTTGAAGGAATACTTCACCCCCAAAATGACTATTTTTGTATGGTATTACTCCCATCTAATGTTATGTTGAATTTGTTAAAAGAAACCTTGTTTTTCTCGCATGCCTTCATTGTGGACGAAGAATCCAAAAAATTAATAAAGTTTTGAAAAATTAAATAATATGGTCCATGTTTAACAACAGCAAAACCAAATCAAAACATTCGTTTACAAATTGTCACACAACTTGTGCAGTATAATTCAAGTCTCATTTATTCAGTTGTATGCTCTGTACTTTCCAAACAGACTGCCATGTCTGACCAGGGACTGAACTGACATTGAAACTTATCTCCATTGACAAAAACAGTAATTTTACCTAGCTGAAAACAAGGAGATGCTGGTCTGCCGCTGTCTTTATCAGTAGTTTATTTGTGTTATTGTGTGTCCTTGGTGAATCCTAACTAACCCTTTAAAACGCCAAAGTCACACAGTAACACAAACAAATTAACTGATAAAACAGTGGTAGACCAGCAACTCCTGTGTTAAATGAGGTAAAATTACTGTTTTTGTCAATGGAGGAGAGCAAAGATAAGTTTCACTTTTTCACTTTTAATTCAGTTCCTCGTCATAAGGGCTGTATGTTTGGGAAGTACTGAGCATACAACTGGATAAACAAGACTTACTATACTGCACGAGTTGTGCGAGAGTTTGTTTGCAAATGTTTTGATAAAGTTTTGCTGTTGTTAAACATGGACCCCTTTTATTTAATTCATCAAGACTTTTCTCATTTTTTGGATTCTTCATTCACAGTGGAGGCATGTGAGGAAAACAAAGTTTTCTTAATAAATTCAATGTAACATGGGGTGAGTAAATAATGATGGTCATTTGGTGAGTGAAGTATTTTACTTTAAGGTCATACATGAAAATAATGCATAATCATGCTGAGATAAAAAAACATTTTTTTTAACATGTTTTGACATAATTTTGCTGTTGCTACGTTTTTTGTTAATTATTTATCTATTGTGATTTATATCTTTTTTATAATTATTTTATTTAGTTATTGTGTTCTTTTTTTCCCTCTTGTGCATGTACATATACTTGATTTGCTAACACTCGGTGACACTGTTTATGTTAGAAAAATAACCAAAAGGTCAATAAAATATTAATTAAAAAAAAAACAGAGCCCTATGACTTCAACTCATCAAAAATTATCTTCATTTTTGGATTCTTCATTTACTGGAGGCATGGAGGAAAAACAAAGATTTCTTTACAAATGAAACGTAACATGGGGTGACTAATTGGGTGATATATTCCTCTCACATGTTGTATGCTGTACGCTTCACTTTAAAGCTGACAAAAGAGATTTTTAAGGTGAATTAATGGCTCAAGAGGGTAATTTCCTGGCTGACACAAACATGCTAATGTTCATTTTGAGGGGGAAGTATTCCTTTAAGAAGAGTGATTCGTCACTTTGTAACTGAAAGAAAGTCTGGTACTGATTAAAAAAATTCCAGTTACAAGTAGTTGCAGGTTGAGTTTATAACCAGCGTGACAGGCACAGTAAACAACAACACTTCATTGCTCTCTCAGAGAGAAACTGGCCAGAAAGGCTTTGCCCACATCTCACACACCCACACACTTCACATGACGCAGCACGTGACATAGCTGCAGGGACTAAGGTTACTTGGAATGAGTTAATTAAGTTTACTCCGGCTGCCAAAACCCATCAAAGCATTCCTCAATATGGAAGTAAAAAAAAGGCTGTGGTTTAAAAAGCAGAAGTGCGTGTTTGCAAGCATATTTTGGATCAGTAGTTTTATCTAAGAATGAGGCTGAGCGAGAAAATGACACAAATGCGATGGGGAGAGGAGGTGAGGGAAACACGGAGGGGGCTTTTCCCTGGAGTCCCATAGTTATTCAAGCACCCGTCAGACACAACTGCATCTTTCAAAGGAAGTAATTTATCAGTGAACATGAGGCGGCACACGCAGACTGCTGGCAGCCTTTTGTTTGTGTCAGCGTCATGCTCGCACACAGTTACCTGCTGATGAGCCTTGTATTATAGCATCAAGAGTTTGCACTTGATCAGATAACACAAGCCGCAGAACACAGACAGACCGCTGTGGACAGTGAGTCAGTGGTTTTACTCAAGTACTGTGCATTGTTTTGGGTAATTGTACCCACAATTCAAAGTCAATGGTAAGTGCCCTTTTACTCCATTGAATTTGTTTCACAGCTACTGCTTAATTCTCAAAATCAAAGCGTATATGACTGGACCATGTGGGAATTTAATTTGAAAGGATAGACATAGGAAGTGTCCACGCTCAGCAGTCAGACAGGAGTCACATTCATTTCCAGGGCTGGTACCTGCGGTTATTCCACAGGCTAGTTAATAACATGTTGGGCAGGAAATCCAAAGTGTGGGATCACTTTGAGAAGGTGAAGGACGAACCCAAGGTGATATGTAAACTCATCTTCATTGGTCGACTACTAACATGACGTATCATCTGAAACATGGAAGTAGCTACATGCCCATTAGCCACTTAGCACAATCATTATTAACCCTAACACTAACCCATTAATTTCAGACACATGCGGGCCACTAGTCGACTAATGACCCAAAATGACGACTATTGGTCGACTCGGAAAATCACTGGTGAACTGGTCTGGCAAGGGCTTGAACATAACGCACTTTCATTTACATGCAAAGGTCCCACACTTCTGCTTTAAGTACATTTTGTTGTCAATATCTTTTTGTTAGGTAAAATGTTACATGCAGGACGTTTCATCGTGTGGTATCACTATTTCTACTTTTGTAAAGGATTTAAATACTCCTTCCATCACTTCAGACTTAACAGTCACATAATTTTTTGGTCCTTACATATACAAATTTATCTCTTTACTGATTACTACACTTAACTTTTTTTTTTTTTCTTAAAGATTATTTTTGGGCTTTTTGCCTTAATCAACAGGACAGTGTAGAATGGGGAGAGAGAGAGAGAGAGCGGGGGGATGACATGCAGCAAGGGGTTGCAAGCCAGAATCGAACCTGCAACCACTGCAGTGAGGCATCGCCTCTGTACATGGGGCGCCGGCACTATCCACCACACTTCCGACGCCCCAACACTTAACTTTGTTGAAGGCAGAGGCAGCCAAAACAATCTCAATTAATCAAATTTTTACCACAAAGAAATACAGAAGTACAAAGCACAGCCTAGAGACGCAAACACAGTAGCACCAACTCTCTGACACCATCACCAAAGTTGAGGAGAAACACTACCAAACATTATCTTTCACATCCCTTTAAGAGCCCAGCCTCACAGCTCTGAGCTGCAACATCAGTCAACGTCATGTGATACCATATCGCACCAGCTGTCCAACTAATCTTTTCACTGGTAGGGAAGATAAATGTCCATAGATGTTGTGCATGAATGACAAAGACAGCAGGATAATAATGAAAAAATGGTTGTCACAAATTTCCTGTCACAAAATCCAAACTCTAGCATCTGTGCAATATAAAAATAACTTCAGTAATTTAATATAATGTTCAAATTGAGACTCAAAGTCTTTGAAACTTTGCCAATTATCTACAAACCGCCATACTTAACACTGAATTTTAGATAAAAATGTTAATAAGAATAACTGCTGAGTGAGTGATAACAAAAACCATTACTTCGTTTAAGTATTTCACAATTGCCACAGTGTAACCAGTGTGATTACGCAATTTAGGAGGGGCCTGGAGGATTTCCTGTCATGAGCAAAGAGGAAGCCATTCAGTCTTAACTATAAAAGTCCATTGGCTTCTTTTTTATTTTCACTCAGCTGCAAAGGCATCTTACAGCTCTTATCATATCTGATTTGCTGCTCACAAGTCACGTTCATGCGTAAAATAAGGTTTGAAGCCATTACTGGTCATGTTTGAACCATTACTCAAGAAGCTTTAAAAGGAGATATGTAACCTCATTATGCAACATATTTCAGCCGGCATTAATATGAGCCCTAACTTTGGTAATTTCATGCTGCTGAAGTGAAGTGTCATGGATGGACCACTGAAAGGGCCTACCAGGCACAGGCCCAGGGGCCCAATTTAGGGATTCCCTGGCCTTCACCTGCAAAAATGTCACTCAAACTAACACAAATTCACCAGCAAGAGACTCTGTATGACCCCACAGAGACACTAAAAGACCAAAGAGGGATGAAAAGTAACTTCAGAGACACAAACTGACTAAAAGAGACACAAAACAACCACAAAGAGACACAAAATGACCCCAGAGACACAAATGACCACAAAGAGACACAAAATGACTACAGGGAGACGCAAAACAACCACAAGGACAAACGAAATGACATCAAAGAGACACAAAACAACCACAAAGAGACACAAAACAACAACAAAGAGACACAAAATGACTATATGGAGACTCAAAACAACCTCACAGACACAAAATGACCTCAAAGAAATGCAAAAAGAAAGCAACGAGACACAAAACAACCACAAGGATACACAAAATGACTACAAAGAGATACAAAACAACCACTAAGAGACACACAATGACCTCAAAGAGACACAAAATCACCTCAGAGAGACAGAAAGTGACTACAAAAAGACACAAGACAACCACAAGGATACACAAAATGACTACTAAGAGACACAAAACAACCACAAAGAGACACAAAATGACTACAAAGAGATACAAAACAACCACAAAGAGACACAAAATGACTACATGGAGATGCAAAACAACCTCACAGATACAAAATGACATCAAAGAAATGTAAAAAGAAAGCGAAGCGACACAAAACAGCCACTAAGAGACACACAATGACCTCAAAGAAACACAAAATCACCTCAGAGAGACAGAAAGTGACTACAAAAGACACAAGACAACCACAAGGATACACAAAATGACTACTAAGAGACACAAAACAACCACAAAGAGACACAAAATGACTACAAAGAGATACAAAACAACCCCGTAAGAGACACACAATGACCTCAGAGAGACACAAAACGACTGCTAAGAGACACAAAACAACCACAAAGAGACACAAAATGACTACATAGAGATACAAAACAAACACTAAGAGACACAAAATGACCTCAAAGAGACACAAAATGACCTGAGAGACACAAAATGACTACAAAGAGACACAAAATAACGACAAAGAGACACAACCCCACCGCAAAGACACATAAATACTTCAGAGGCACAAAATGACCTTAAAGAGACTTAAAAGCGACTACAAAGAAACACAAAACAACCACAAAGAAACACATAACAACAACAAAGATGCACAAAATGACTACAAAGAGGCACAAAATGACCTCAGAGAGACAAAAAAACCACAAAGAGACAAAATGACTAAACATACAAATTACTTCAGAGACAGACAAAAAATCACAAAGTAATACAAAACAATGACAGAGGCAAAATCACCACAAAGTCTGTGCTTCTTGCTTGTGATAAAGCCTTTTGCATATCCCGCTCAGGGCTCACTGTCTCATTATCTGCCTATGTGTAGAGTAACAACAAATAAAAATGAAACATCAAAGCGAAGATTTTTTTTTTTTTTTAAAAAAGCCCATTCAACAGACACAAATAGAAATGTACTTAGAAGCGCATTGATCTGTTTGACGCCTATGTGCGCCTAATAGCTTCCTCGTCTAATGCATTAATCTCTCACCTTGGCTGAGGTTTCAAACCAGCCCAGAAAGCCAGTCTCTTTGCAGAAATTGTCCATTAGGGCTGTGCTGTTGGAGCTGTCTTTCTTCTGGTCGCATTTATTGGCCAGAAGCACTGAGGGGATGGGGTTGCCATTAGCCAGCTTCACCTTGCTGTCCAGGTCGTGCTTCCACTTAGACACCGCCTCAAACGTAGAGCCCCTCGTCACATCGAACACCACAAATGCCCCCACGGCCTCTTTGTAGTACACTCGCGTCATGTTCCCGAATCGTTCCTGACCTGGGGGAGAGGAAGAGAACTTAGCAGGATATTTGCAATTTTACAAGGCAGCTACGAGCTAGATGAGTAATAGGGTTTTGGGTTTGGATCCTTCAGAAGCAGATGTGATTAAACATCCGAACCAAAGTGACAAAACACTATTTTAAGAATGTCTATTCCTGATCTGAAGATTTGAGTACCTCACTCTCATTCCTTTCCAACTCCATTGAGAACTCAATGATTTTCCTTCTCAAAACGCAGCCAAAAAATGATGAAGGTAGAGATGGTTCTTATTTGACCTACTTTTCCTAATTTGCCACAGGCCTAATCCGCACAGAGAATGGCAGAAGTAATCTGCCATAATAATAAGCTCTTTCTCTGCAGTCATTCTCTGAGAAAATCTGAGATGATACTTCACAAAGGCAAAGCAAGGGGAATTACTAGCAGGATATTTGGTGTCACTATCAATCTGACGAGGACTCTACTTAAACACAACTAGACCACTTTAAGGGTTTGCTTTATACTTCTCTTAAATTGACTGCCTGTATTAACACCAACTCTTTCAAGATTAAGTCAGGTATAGTTCAGTTTTTCGTGTATCTGAAGTATATTAGTTTTAGATGCCTTCACATTATAAAAAACAACCACAGATCGATCAAAGGTTTAACAGCCATGGTCATAACTCACTCAAAGTCCCCTGAAAATTTCCATTACTTTAATTAGCTAATTTAAAGTGAAACCTTTAAGCGGAAACAGACACTTGAGGTGAGAAAGAAATTCCAGGAACATATCTTCTAATCTGCCCACATCACTTCACCTCAGCACAAGTGTTCATTGAGGCGTGCAGTGCAGTACCTCAATGATGGGGAAGTGAATCTATGATCAGCCGGCACAAAGTATCTCTGGTAACACTCGGCTGAAGTCACGCTTTCCAGCATACCTCTCTGATCAAAAGATCTTGATTTCTGCCTCGAATCGCTGTATTTATGTCTGTAATCCTAAGAAGCAGCCGTTTTGTCTCTACATCAGTAAACCTCCCTTTGCTGTTGTGCAGCACTTATGGTTTTTTGCTTGGCATGGTAAACAGCGACAGTGACAGCCTCCGACTTCCAGCACATGGAGTATTTTGCTATCCTAAGTTAAATTGATAAAGCCGTCGAAATCCTTTCCCGTCGTACTTCTGTTTATTGTCAATACACACTGTTGCATGGAGTATAACTTGGACATACTACTTCATCTTAACATTGTGCCTTGAACTTTGACTGTCATGCTCAAATATCCATCGCAGTCCATAGCGTGAAATTTGAAGTACAAAGAAAAACTCTGTTCCGTTCCGACCTCGATCTGAACCAACTGCAGTCACATTACTAACTTCACTTACTCTTAACTTAGACCTGTTGTCCTCATTCATGGACACTTTTCTGTGCCATCTAGCCGTAGTAAGAGCAGAACATACTAATCTGTGTAAAAACAAGATGGCAGTCATCTCTGCCAAGTCAGCTCAATTAGCTGTCATCTATCTGCAGCATAGTGGATTTATCTTCCACTGCACAGAGCACTTTGGGTGAGAGCAACCTGGTATTTTTGGCATACTGCTTTTGACAAACTATCTATAGGGATATACTGAATCTTTCTCTCGCGTACTAAAAAGTATGGTAATATGGGTACTGTAACATACCACATATTCTCTGTACAGTCATAAAATCCCATTAAAAAGACTAAAACCAACAATGTGTTATTCTGTCTCTCACAATACTTTCAATTTTACAGACAACAAAATAATTTCCTACAACAGCTGGGCGCTGTAGCTTTAAACAAACATTACTCAAATAAGAATAAATTGTGCATTCACTGGGGACTATTTTCAGCTGCGGATGAATACACATTTGGGCATACAAGTATTTAAAACAGCATTACGGAGTTTGTAGGATCAACTCAAAATAAATGTACAATGCTACAGTACAGTTCAATGAGTTGAAGAAGTATGTCACCACGATGTTTTTATTGATGTCATTAATAGTTAATGAGCAACAATGTTGATTTATAGACAAAGGAACGAGCTAGTCGGCTCTTTCAGGCTGTAGCTGTACACTTGGTTTTGGTCTTTTCATGGGATTTGTTGATGATAAAAAAAATCACCAGATGTATCCTGTAACCACAGATTAGTTTGTTCCCTTAAAATGCAACCAGAGCAGATGAGTTGGTAACTGAATAACAGGCCCAGTGAGTGGGATCTGATGCTCACTCTTTTACCGGGTGCCCAGACAGTCAGGTGTGTTGACGCTGCCGGCAGCAAGAGGGATCTGAGCACAAGCATGAACAGGTTATAGCTGTGATCATAATCTGTGACTTATCTAGACAGTCTGGGTTGCAAATGCAAAATGAAAACATTTTTCAGGCAGAAAAGTTTTGGAGATTCTTCAAAAGAATTCAAACATCGACTATATGTTTCAGACAGGTCAGAGACAACAAAATCAGCTGAAAGTTGTATGAAGGAATATGGTTGTTTATCTTCTGATGACAGCAGTGTTTTCTCAACACACAAAGAAATAGTTTCTCTCTGACACATACACACACACACACACACTCACGTGATCTTGCATAAGCTTCCAAATATAGTTCCTGTTTTGAGTTTTTGTGCGCCAACATCAGTTACATATGATCAGTCACCATCCTAAACATGAGCTTCACGTGGTTAAACATCCCTAAACTACTGAGTGGTGTTCACATGCACATATAACTGATGAGTTTGGTTATAAAGAAAAAAAACAAGGACCTATAGTATCATCAGATAAGCATTCATGACTCAGATTTGACAGCAGATTACATGATTATGTGTTCTGATTTCTGCTGACAGGGCTATCACATCTTTACGCTGGATCACAGCTTGTGCCTGCTCATTTAACACACTTTCAGATTCCGTCTCTGCAATCATATCAAGCTTCCAAAGACTGGAGGTAGCATTTGACAGTTTTAGCACATATTTTTGCTACACTGCTCCGATTCCACGGGGAAAGTGTAATTGTACAGTGACAGTTAGCGTCCGCCAAAGCCGAGTTACAAAATAGAAAATGAACCAAGAAGAGGATTCAGGAACTGCGAGCAAGGCTTCTCCCAGCATACTTTCGCTTTGCTGTGGGTACTTACCCAGCCACGTAAGGAATTGGAGTGGCGTGGCGCAGTGCGGGTGTGAGCGAGAGAGTGAATGCACTGTGGGGCCCACAGGCCTGACGGTAATTGCTCATAATTGAGAGTCTAATTTTAGCTGATATAACCCCAGGTGAATTCACCAGAGACACGACACAGTGGGATAAAGAGCCGATAGACTGAAATAAGGCTTTCATTTCCAGGCCTTGTGGAGCTCATACATCCAGCAGAGTGGAGGCTAAGGCACAGTATAGAAATAATTGCTTAATCATTTTCAAGGCACTCGTGTTTTTTTGTTTTTTTTTTATTGCACATCTGACTGAGCCCAGTATAATGTTTAGCCAGAACTGGGGGACTGAATGATATTAAAGAACACAGTCAATCGTGTTTTATTCAGGTAAATGAAATCTTGTTGAAGTAAACAGAGCAACAAGGACAGGTCAGGAGAAATATTACTATACAATGACAGTCATACCATCCACAAACGACTTTTGTGCTCATCTGAAAACATGGACGGGAGCTGGTAAAATGTCTGAAAATGTCTTTTTTTGCCTGCTCACCTTGGAAAAAGAACTGGTTTACATAAAGTGCAGACTTGCAAGGTTGGCCAGCACACACAGTCTTGCCCACAAAAAAAAAGCCTGTCAGTACACGCTTTATGTAACTCATCTTCTGACTCTTTTATGTACAAAGAGTTTATTTAATGAGAATAAATATGACTAATAATTTCTTCTAGGAACTGAGGACAAAATGTTCTGTAAAACCGAAGAGGCCACGACAGCGTGTCACTGTCTACAATCAACACTTCACTTGATCTTCTCACACGTCCGGTCCTTATTGCGAGGTTGATGTGCGAGCACAGGCAGTCTGAGGGTGTTAACCTCGCTCCTGGGAGAGAACCGTCTGGATGGAAAAACTCATATGGTGTGATTATATCAATCAATATCACACATGCACACTCACACATACACACCTGACTGTGGGGCGTAATGAGTTATTTGGCGTATTGATAAGGTGCCCTGGTTCTACGCAGAAGTCGCTAACATTAATTGACAGCAAATCCCGTGATGTGTGACCTTTAAAGTGTCATAAGAAAGTCCTGATAATCATTCAGCTGCATTTACAAACCCAATCCTGTTGCCTGTTGAAGAACATTCATCACCACTTCTAATTGCTTTGTTGGATAAAAGCACTCTTTGTTGGATGACCTCAGAGTGCCTCGTGTTGTCTGTGGTTAAAGGATACAGTGTGGTAATATTCTACATTTTTGTGATTGTCAGTAAAACCCCTGAAACTGAAAGCAACATTGCTTTAGCCCACCTCTACATACCTTTCAATTTCCCCAGCCAGTCTGTGGCGCTCAGGACAAGGGCCGGAAATTCCAACTGAAGATATAGATCTGCAGTTTATGGATTTTAAAAAAAAAAGCCAAAACACTTCCTTAAACAGCTGCAGAATGCCGTTTTTAGCTATCATTAGCAAGCGGCAATTCTGAAAAATTAAGCAAACGCCGAAGTGCCAAAAACTGCAGTTCCTGGAATGACCACTTGAGGCTGGCTCCAAAAGCAAGTTAATTCCCATCCACCCTATGCTTTGATTTGAATGTAGCTTAGTTATTTACATTAGTCACTAAAGGTCACTGTGACTGTGAGCATTATGTGTTGCTAGGACTCACACACGAGGGCCTCTGGGTAATGTAGTATTTGCAAGACGAGCTAAGAGATGCACAGTCAAGAAGCTGTATTCTAGTCTGTTTATCTTTGACTATGCTAGTTTTCAATGAATCGAGATCAAAAGCATGATTTTACAGCCTGGTACAAAAAATGGTTTTGGTCTCTCTGGCTACTTAATTCCCCCGTTCATAACAACAGGACAGGGGTACATTTTTTATATAATTTACCTAGCAACATCTTATTAAAGCTGAGAGTTATGCATAATTACGGGAGTGGATGCTGTGAGTAACAGGTGGGTGCCGTCGTTGCTTAGCTAATGTAACAATGGCGCAGCTCCAGATTCACAGAGTACAGGCGTAGCTGTAGCCGTTATTTTAGTGCGTTTTCAGTTAATGAAAGTAAGTAGTAGCCTTACATTTTGGTAGCCTAAAGAAGCCATGTGCATACTTGCCAACTCTCCCGATTCATGCGGGAGACTCCCGATTTTTAACCCGATCTCCCGCGATGCTCCAGGTCAGTAATTTCTCCCGCAAATCTCCCGATTTTACAGTAAAGGAAACAAGTAATATTGTGGGGGATATTTGTCGCAGTATCTGGCAACCCTGGCCTGCCTGCGCGTATGAGGCAAGCTGGTGACGTGACTCAGTCACTCGCTGGTTTCTGTCTTCTTGTTTGTCTATTGTACTGTTGCACCCAAGACAAACTTTATTGTTGCCCTAAGTGGGCGCAGTTTCACAGCAGCCCTAGATTTTGACGTCATGGTAATTACATCCATTATTTTATATCTTTAATCGTTAGTCAAACAGGAGCAAATAATATATTTGTTGAGACTGTTTGCGAATATTAACAACAGCCGTATAAATCCCCACAGCCAAAGCTAATGTCTTCAGATGGCTTGTTTTGTCCGACCAACAGTCCAAAACACCCAAAATATAAGTACTACTATCATGTGTGACAAAGAGAAGCATCAAATCCTTAAATTTGAGAGGTAGAAACCAACAAGCCAACATGGGAATTCAATGAAACAATCTATATTTGAATAAAAGGACAAATAAAATTAAACTAAAAGCATTAATGACTGCCATGTGCTGCTAACCCAATCAGTGTAAAACACAGGAATGGAATGAGCTGTGAGAACAATAGAGTATTTACACACTGAATGCCACGGAAGAGCATGAGACTGCAGGAGAGAACAAAGACATGTGCTGCTTGCCTCAAACGCTCAACATGCCTACAAACTAAAGAGAAGTACATCCGTGAAGAGAGACAGTGAACTACTGTGAGATTCCAAAGGCTTTAAACAAGGACATTTCAGTTCAGTCTACCACACTGATGAACACTGGTGCGTGACCTCGAGTACGGTGAGGTGTTCTGGGTATGAACACGTGAAACCAGCAGAACTAGTTGATGAAAAAGAAAAGCTTTAGTTGCAGCCACTGTATCATCTCTGTTTGTGTGGGAGAAACAGAAAGAAAAGTCTCATCATTATCCATAGCCCTAGCAACCCCAGTTTCCTCTACGGTCGTACATATTGCTATCCTGTGGGTGGGTTACCATAGAAACTGTCCAAGCCAGACACGGCAGTAGCAACAGCAGCAGTCTCCGTCTGTTGTTAGGAGGCAACTGGCTGTGAAAGTTCCCCACAACGTCCTCCCAACCACTGAAATAACAAAGACAAGACAGGGTCCAGCTGTGAAGGTAGTTTTCAGCATGAGCTTTGAGAAGGAGAAACTGTGAGCAGCACATGACCGACACGTTCAAATTCCAGTGAGCAGCATGTGAGGAGTGACTTACTACAGCTTACTACGGCCGTCAGCGCTGAACAGAGTCTGAATTGAAGGAAAATCCCCAACCTTTAAGTGGTATTACCCTTGTTTCCCTTTACCTTCGGCTGAAGGGTTAGGGAGGGCTGATCGACATAAAGCCTTGGCACAAGGTTAAAGGAATTTAGCTCAAAATACTAATATTTGTTATAGAATTATTACACGTGACCCATTTAATCTACCAAGCCTTTTCAGAAATCTGTGTAACAATCCAGAGCAGGCAAGGAAAAGTTTCTTGGTCTTAACAGTGGTAATCATTACCCTAAAATATAACTGTTGGAGGGTCGCAAAATGTGAGCAATAAAACTTTATACTGTACACACTGACTACAACTGACCAAGAAAATCTACTGTGATGACTTCTACTCTGAAAGTGAGGAATGTAAAATGAATGGAACCACTAATGTGCCTCTTCATGCACATTGTTGGTGTCAGGCACAAGACACCTTGTCCTTGTTACATTCAGTCCTCCTTCAGTGGTGCTGTTCATCACATCATGGGAACAGGCCTACGCGTCACACTGAGTGCTATATATACACAGTCTAGTTGCCAAATGGAGCTACACTGCTTCACAGTGATGACGTGTTGCTCAGTATTTCCCAACCACTTATGGAATATTTAGTTTATTACTCTTCTAGATAGAGGTGTGGACTCGAGTCACAAATTTGATGACTTTAAACTCACAAAATCAAAATCGACTTGTAATTAAACTTAGACTGACTCGTGACTTCACCTGGACTTGAGCCTTTTGACTTGAGCATACTTGATACCTTCCCCTTAACCAACATATTAAAAGGATGTTATTTAAAAGTCGTGCCACAGATCAGTTAATTCCCTGAATCATCTAACATTAATGCTGTTAATTCCCAGCAAGTCAACACTTCATTCTTTGGATCCACTTTGTTTGAGCCAATCCGACAACATCCAATCAAGTTGCCGGAGAGAACTATGAAGAACTAATATTTTGTTTATTGACTACCACTTGGGAAAAATGCTACCAAAGAAGATTTTCATTTCAAATGTGTGGGTCAAAAACTACAAAAACTACAAATTTGTCCCACATCTGCCATTAGACAATTGACAGATAATTAATCAAAACCACTTTGATAATGAGTCAATTTCTTAACTAATTGTCCTTTGCTTATTTAATTTTGTTTTCTCTTACTATGTTTATGTGATGCACGCAAAACTCACCTGGCTATTAACCTGATACTGCTTTTGTTCAACCAACATGCCAAACCTTAGTTAATTTTACTTTCTCATTCGATATTACCAAATTTGATTTTCTTATTCAAACATTACCTACTTTCACTTTCACAAAGCAAATTCCTTGTATGTGAAGACCTACTTGGCACTGTCTGTGCTCAAGGCCCACGCCAAACTTTAATTAGTTTTACTTTCACATTTGTCTTGTTCTTGGCTTTCTTGTTTTTCTCGTCTTTATGCAACACTAAACTGAGTATCATTTGAAAATGTCATCTTCCACACTCTGTAGTTGTGACTGGATTTTTTAATTACTTTTTGCCCCCAACAGGCTGGGAGAACTGGTTTTGCCAACTTCATAAATTTCTGGTGGGAAATGGCAGTGATTGAGTGAGAAAGAGAAGAGTTAATCACATGTCGGAGGTCATTGTTTCTGACACTGCAGCACTGTCAGCGGCACAAGAAGGCATTGGAGGGTAACGCTGGTCAAAGATGAGCTCTTGTGGTCAAAATATATTGTATTATAATAAAAAAATTTAAAATTGTTGTTAATATCAGTTGTAATACAAGTGCTACATTCAAAATAATTTCACCGCTTTACGCTGCAGTCAGACAGCCCTTTCGAATGTGGAACAGTTATATCCATATATGCTGTCTTCAAAGCTACCAGACTCCTTTGATATAAACAATAATTGACATAGACTGATGACATAGTTGTTGGTCAACTGCTGCCTCAATCAGTTTGTCCATGTTATTCTGTGACAAACCAACCAGCATTTCCCATACATTTTTTTATTTGTGGTGGCCTGCCACAATATCAATACTGAGATAGCTTCAAGTTGAGCATTTGTTGTGCAGATTGGGGCTGTGCAGTGTACTTTAGGGACATTTGGCCCCCAGAGTTTGCTGCACAGTTAAGTTTATTGCTACTCTTTGGTACAGACTGCTGCGGAAACGATGCAGCGGCACAGAGGAGGAGAGACTCTGCACTGTAAAGGCCTTTGCACACTGAGTCCGTTTTCTTCGGATGCATTTTTTAAATCTGTCATCCAAAAATGTTCTACTGTAGGCACATAAACCTAACACACTGACTATCATGCATGTTATTGTTCTATCGTTGCCAAAATTCCCAATACGTGACACAATGAAAACACACATCTCCTCCATTGCCGCTCTCCATGGTTACCTTCCTGCCTGTCACCACTCCCATCCTGCTTTTCATTTGGCACCACAGCTGCATGAAGGGGCGGAGCCCTCTCTGTATCCGCATCCTCCTTCTCTTCATCACGATCCACCTGAATGTTACTACCTGACCTGTTGAAACTGAGCTATCTTAGTTATGAAATGATTCCTCGGTCTTGCCACAGATGTCTCCTGCCACCACATTTTCTTCACTGATTCTTGGTCAAACGTCTCTAAAGTCTTCTGACGGATGTGCAACACAGAAAATGGAACCTGTTCAGAAAATTTTGATGACGGACCAAAGTTTCTGACACAAAAGGAGGTCGTAGTTATTTTTAGATGTTACAATTTTGGACGGGAAAAAAAAACCCAGTCTGTGTGCAAAGGCCTTAAGGCTCCGAGATAACTGATTATTTTCTCCCTCGTGCTTAGAAGCAGTGAATTTACAGCTCACAGCAACTTAATACGACACACTAAAAATGTTGTGCACATTTCCGATACATCGTTAACAGTTAGCTTGTTTACCATATTACAGGAATGCCATGGTCACACTAAACGTCGTGCTGAGCCTGTTCAAACTAAACAAGTTAAATATTTGTATTGAACGGTAATATCTGATTCCACTGACATAATTCTGTGTCGGTTACAGCCTTATTTTAGGTTTCGCCACAAGACCAGTCTCGAGTATTACAGCACTGCCTGCCACATATTGATTTTCTTTTTTTCCCTGTGCACCCCACTGTGCTTTTTCTCCCTCACAGACACACTGACAACAGACCCACTTCCAACAAAATGACCTATGACCATGTAAAAAGGAGTGACCACCTGTGAAACCCTGGTACAGCAGGTTGGCACTGCGATGGAAACCCCTTCACACACCCTGGTGATGTGCGACCTCCTGCTCCGACAGGACAGGCATGTTTGATCTTAAAAGGTGCAGGCTTTTTTACACTATACCACGGTGGTAATCATCCTGTCCATTGGCTTAGAGAAATCCAGGAAAGAGTAGCAATTCTGGCTGAAAAGGGGGTGGGAGAGCTGCAAGCCTCACACTGACTTCCATGGTGCCCCCATCTAGTGCAACCCTCTGATTACTATCATTCCTCCCAGACTGTAATCATTAGTAAGGTTGGTAAAAGACAACGCAACTCTGAAGTTGCTCTCAGCATTGCCCAGAAGATAATTCCTCCTCCTTTTCTGCACGATTAAATGGCTTAATGGCTGGTCTTAATGACTTGGCAAATATACCTCCAGCTTTCGCTCTTTGACACCCACGTTTCGTTACTTATTTTATCCTCGGAGTGTCCTCAGGCCAGGCCTCGGTGTAGGTGTGAATAATGAGGTTTAGTATCTGTGTCATTTAACCTCAAACTTTCTTTCTGGTCACAGTGTGTGTGTGTGTGTGTGTGTGTTCTGTTCACACAATATGTGCAGGCATGTTCCCTTTGTCTCTATGGATGATCTCAGTCCCAGTGTGTGTGCATGTGTGTGTGTGTGTGTCAGTGTTTTATTTACCCTCGCAGATCCTCTGACCGAGTGCTGTCTGGCTGTGACAGGCAGACGGCCTTCCCTGGCACTCAGTCACAGATGCCCCAGCACACTGAGCTCGTTCTGCCAGGGCCCAAGTGACAGCGGGGAAACGTAGCCCACACTGCCAATCAGTCTGTGATGAAACCCCCCCTTCCCCCGCCACACGCACCAAACCGTCCACCCTCTTTCTGTCACTGCTGTAAGCGATGCAATAAATATAAAAACAGCAGTCTCCTGACCATCTGTCCTGATCTGTCTCAGCATATGAGGTTTGTTTGATTGAGGGAGAGGATGGACCCGCGCAACCGTGACGGCATGCAGAAGCATGAATAGAACATATCTACAGGCAGGGATGGGGTTTTTTTATGTGATTCAACGGGATAAAAATTTAATTAAAGGATTGGCTCACATTTTTTAAGACTGTCTGAACACAACACAAACATGCCCACATGTGCACAGTGGCGTATTTAAGTAATACTTTATAGTACTTACATATTTTTGGTCAGTATCTGTACTTCACTTGAGTTTTCATGTTTCTGTTAACTTGCCCTTTACTTAACAAAATGCATACTCCAATACTCCAAATTTTTCTTGGCCTTCCTGACTGTACTCCAAAATAAAATCAGAAGGTTTGTCAGTGGTCCAAGCCTGCAGGTTAGATCACAGATTAATCACATAAGTGCTCTCACAGCCACAGGTAAGTTTCCATTTCCAGTCAAGCCCAGGCTGCATCAGCTCTGATGCTACATGCTCACACCTACATGAAAAGAATTCCGCTCGACGATGAGACCGACTTCATGATGACTGTTCCACTGCAGTGTCTCACCCTGAATGACTTTAAGACTTTCTTTAAATCCCTTAGCATGTGAAGAAGACCTTGTTTTCTTCAAGTGTAATGTCCGCTCCTTTTTACAGGTGGTGTTAATGTAAGTAGAAATAAACTTAATAATTCTTCAGAGACTTACTTTTGATATTTAAGTAGAGCAAATGTCGGATACTTTAAGACTTTTACTCAAGAAATATTCGAAAAGGTGACTTTAACTTCTACCAAAGACATCCTCTGGTAAGTAGGGCTGCCCTGATAGTCGACCTAACGTTAGAACGGCCATTAGTCGGCAAGATTTCACTGGCCGCTTAGTTGCAGAAAACAAAAGGTGAAACTCTATTAGGATCTGCACCTCATCAATATAAATCAAAACCTATATGACTGGACCATGTGGGACTTTAATTTGAAAGGACAGACACAGGAAGTGGCCATGCTCAGCAGTCAGACAGGAGTCAGGTTGATTTCCAGGGCTGGTACCATCAGTTATTCCACAGGCTAGTTAATACCATGTCGGGCAGGAAATCCAAAAGTGTGGGATCATTTTGAGAAGGTGAAGGGCGAACCCAAGGTGACATGTAAACTCATCCTCATTGGTCGACTACAAACATGACAAATCATCTGAAACATGGAAGTAGCTACATGCCCATTAGCCACTTAGCACAATCATTACTGCTTTTGCCCACAGCGTCATAAACAAAATATCAAAAGATGTGAGCATATCCTTTAATCAGAGCTTACAGGCTATATATATACACATCAGTGAACATGACCTATAGCAGCAAACTTTCGAGGTAGAATCAAAATGTCACAGACTGCTCCGGCAGCAACACATCTTATGTCGAGGTCAGATGAGACTAAACTACCACTTTAGGCAAAGACTGTTTTAGGAAACAATCCCTCTTCTCTGTGGTGAATGTGGTGCTTAATCACTTGCGCATGGTATCTTTGGGTCATCTTGAAATATTTTGGAACAACTAGAATCGTCCTACGCTGTTTACTCAAGTCTCTCCATCTCTGTCATGTGCATCATCTCTGGAAACCCATGACTCACAGTCATTTACAGTAAAATATTACTTGTACTTTAAATCCGCTGTTTGCTGTGGGCCAGTCAACACAAGGGTGTAGTTAATAAACTGTAAAAATCTATGGAGCACAAAGTCAAATCTTAATGTCAGCTGATATAATCATCGATAGTCATTTAATCATCCCGCCTTTGCAAAACAAACTTCCAAACGTACTGAGAGCTTAGCTAACAACATTAGCAGGTGAAGAACAGCCTGCAACTTAACTCCATTACACTGACAAGACTTTTAGAGCAGGCAGCTGAAACCATTAGTTGACAGAACATTTTGATGATCAATTACTCTTTTCATGGATTTCCTAAAAGCTATACCATGCAGGATTTTCCTAAAAACAATGTACAGACTCATTAGGAAGGAATTTCTCTGACCCTCAACAAATGTGTGGTGTTTTTGTCTCACTCTGTACTCTGCCTGTATTTTCTGCCTGTCTCTGTGTTCAGGATGTTTATAGGTTCCCCCGCAACACTCAGGTAAGGTCGGAGCTTGATCCAAAAAATTTAGCAACCAGGTGTCAGACTGTAAGCAGCAGGCATCCAAGAAGCACAGCTCTGGAAATACAAATATAGGGAGGCGTAACGCCAAACAAAAGTGAATCTGGGATTGGCTTTTACTTTCACTTTCACTGGTGAGCGTGTTTACAAATAGTAATCTACAATCCTGCATGGTACACCTTTGAATAATTCTGACACATGCCCTTGTGAAGATTTGCTTTTCATCTTGGCCCTTTATGATAATAAACTAAATATTTTTGTGTTTTGTACTCTGGGTCGGACAAAAAAGGCAATTTAAAGGAACAGCGTGTGAGATTTAGGGGTGATTAAGAGGCATCTAGTGGTGAGGACTGCACATTGCAACAAGCTGAAACTTCTCTCTGATAACTTAAAATCCAGACGTTGAGGAGATTTTTACCCAGAGCCTAATTATCCGCAGAGGTCTCTTTCTCTCCAAAACAAAGGAACCAGTAAGAACAGTATATTTGTGCAGTGGTGTGTCTGTGTCACTCTGCAGTTACACCTCCAAAACACTAGTCGGCAGTGAGGTGCTGTAAAGTTTAGTTGATTCAAAACACACCCAAAACACACATTAAACATGGCTTAATAGCAACAATCTCAAAGACAAGTACACAACAGCATTCACAGACAAACACTTGTCTTTATCTGGACACATTTTCCTCACAAATACAACATGCTAATGTTTTTAGCACAAGCCTATGGCATTTTACATTGTATAAATTAGCCTCGCAGCTAGCAGGCTTTTCCCCTACTCATATAAATCCAGGGACAACAGCAACATTTAACAAAGGTAAAGTTACAAAATTCACTTCCATTTAAACTCACGAGTTTCACCATCGAAACAACTGTCTTATACTAAACATGTTTTCAAAACAAATATAACATGCTAACATTATTAGCACAAGCCTATGGCATTTCATTATATAAATTAGCCTAGCGACTAGCAGAGATTTCCTCTGCTCATATGAAGTCAGGATAAATCACACACAAGACTTAAAATGCTATTTTTGTGGAGGATTTATTGTCTTCACAATTTACTGTTTCTTATCTGTGAAATTAAAGTAAATAAAAGCTTTGTTTCCACTGAGGGAAATGGTTTCAGCTTACAGAAACAGACAGGAGGTCTGCATCGCTGTGAGGTGTAGTTACATTTCTGGGGAGGTGTACGTTAGGCTACGGTGCAGGCTACAGCATAGGCTTTAGTAGTTGAGCCTACGCAGGAGGTACATCAGCGATTCGACGCAGAAGTATAAATCCTGCTTAAATCCTACACACTGGACCTTTAAATGTCAATTTCAGTTTTGGGATATCGTGATGACCATTTTTGCAATTTTCTGACTTTTAATACACCTAAAAACTGAGAACTTAATCTGCAAATTAATCAATAATGAAAATACTCTTTTACTTTATCTACGTGAACAGAGACAACATTCTTTCTTCGCATACAGAAAATCCCTTCTCCTTCTCAGAGAATGACAAACTACTTGTTTGTACTTTGAGATGATCATTGTTTCGTCTGGAACAAACGATGCAATCTCTTTTGTAAATCAAAGCCCAAAATGTCCAAAACTATCATCTACATGCAGGCACACAAGGGCCTTGAGGTCACGTGATCTCATTACACCTAACATAAAAATAGCCACTGTAAATTGGCCTTACAAAATACAGTAGGCCTATATGTGACCAAGCAATTTCACAAGCCCTAATGTGAGATGTATTTTTGGCTATGAATATACTCCAGGTCCAATATGAAAAGACAGAAGCTAATGGGACATCACAGACACCCCTCACCCACCCAACGCCCCACATTACACCCCTCATTCCTGCTGACTGAACCGTAGACAGCCTGCATCTGTCAGCTTGGTCGACATTTTAACCGTCATTGTGTGTGTGCTGGTTTGTCTGCCTCTCACTTCCTCCCTCACCTGTCCTTTCAAGCATGACATTCTCAGACAGACTCCTCTGTTTGCAGTGTGATATTTCTGTGCCGGGAGATGAACAAACAATGAGAGTTTGAGCGGGGCCGCCTGCTGCACGATGTGTGTGAAACTTTTATTTACACTGCTCTGATTTCTCTCGGCTTGCTTACTCAAGCTGCTGGAATGCACAGGTTGGCATGTGTGCCAAGTTTACAAGCTCTGAGGAAGAATTTACTGAAGTTTACTGAAATCTCCTCATAAATACAAAGATCACATGGGACAGGGACATGGATGGTTTACTGAGGAGGCCTGCTGGGCCCAGACCCAGGGGCCCAAAGTGTCAGGGGTGTCCCCCTGGCCTTCACCTGCCACTCTACCTCCACCTGCCACTCTACCTTCACCTGCCACACTACCTTCACCTGTAACTCAAAGAGACATGTACTGATCTGGAGAAGACTTAAAAATAAACCACAAAGAGACACAAAACAAGCTCAAAGAGATTTAAGATGACAACAAATAACTAAAATGGGTAATAGAAATGCAAAACAACTACAAAGACACACAAAACTGCTACAAAGAGACAGACAGAAACTACAAAGAAACACAAAATGACCATAGAGATACAAAACTGCTACAATGAGACACAAAAATGACTAGAGACACAAAACAACAACAAAGAGACACAAAACAACGACAAAGAGACAAAAAAAAAACTACAAAGAAACACAAAATGACCACAGAGATACAAATCGACTACAAAGAGACACAAAACAACGACGAGGCACAAATGACTACAAAGAGACACAGAAAAGAAACTAAAGTGACACAAAACAACCACGAAGAGATACAAAGCATCTACAAGAAGACACAAAACATCTACAAAGAGACACTAAACAACTACAACGACACACAAAACTGCTCCAAAGACACACAAAACTGCTACAAAAAGACACAAAGAAAGTACCGAGAGACACTTCATGACCACAAAGAGACTCAAAACAACCACAAAGACACACAAACTGCTAAAAAGACAGAAAAAAAAACTACAAAGAAACACAAAATCACCACAGAGATACCAAACTACTACAATGAGACACAAGTGACTAGAAACACAAAACAACCACAAAGAAATACAAAACAACTACATAGGGGCACAGAACTGCTACAAAGAGACACAAGGATACCACAAAGAGACACGCGATGACCAAAGACACACAAAACTGCTCCAAAAAGAGACGAAAAGAAACTACAAAGAAACACAAAATGACCACAGAGATACAAACTACTACAATGAGACACAAAGTGACTAAAGATTCAAAGCAACCACAAAGACACACAAAGCAACTACAAAGAGACAAAAAACAACTAAGAAGACACACAAATGACTACAAAAGGCACAAAAAACACAGAGCGATGCGTAACCACTATAAAAGGGACACAACAACAAAAACCAACCAGGCCTGTGAAATCTGTGTGTTTTGCATCTATGTGGGAGAGGCGGTGGGGCCCTCTGTGTGTCAGTGCCCAGGGGCCCATTATGTGATACTCTGCCCCTGGATAGTGCCATTTTTAAGAATATAACAGTTGACACTGCGACAAGAACAACAGCATGACATAAAGATAAGGGCCAGTAAAGTTACCGAGTAAACCCAGAAACACGTGTTAAATCCCCGGGGACATGTTGGTGAAATATGATGGGGAGTTTCATGAGCTGGAGGGGGGCGGCGCTCAGTCGGTAACAACAACGTGACCTACATTCCTCTGGCAATTATGAGCTGCCGTGATCATAAAGTGGAAAAGACAACGAGCAGACATGATCGACCGGTCCTTTCTGCTGGAAACTCCTCTCAGCTTGTGGGAACTTCATGACATAATGTTTCCAAACACGTGTGGGGATTTCTGGTGCGACATTAAAACTGATTATACATTTAATTTAATCGTTGAAGAAACTTTTAGGAAAGCGGTCTGCGAAAGTGAAACTTCCAAATTAAAACCATCTGATTCATGTGTTAAGACCAAATGTGTCTCTGTTGGAGTGGATGTGTGTCCTTACCTGCGATGTCCCACAGCTGTAACCTGACCAGAGTCTTGCTGTCCCAGTTGATGACTTTAAGTGCAAAGTCGACCCCGATCGTCGCCCTGTAGTGCTGCGAGAAAAGCTGGTGCACGTAGCGTTTGATGATGCTGGTCTTCCCGACGCCGAGCTCCCCGATGACCAGCACTTTGAACAGGTACTCCTTACACTCAGACACCGAGCCCCCGGCCATGCTGACACACTGACACTGACAACTTCTGCGAGGACTCAGCTACAGGCTGCTGCTGCTTCCTGGCTCATGAAGGCTTCCTGTGAGGAGCTGCTGTGCTGGAGGACTGGGCTGGTCAGTGACAGGGCTCAGGGCCAGATGAAACTGAAATTACATTTGTCTCCCCCCACTTTCTAATGCTCCTTCTCCTCCTCCTCCTCCTCCTGCTCCTCCTGCTGCAGCCGCTCAGCAACCACCTGATAAGTCACAGGACCCGGAAATGTAAAACCTTGATGCTTGCTGCAGCTTCCTTGTGCTGCTGCAGTCACTGTAACTGTCTCATGTTTACACTGTGATAATATTTATCACACTGTCAACACGACACTTTAATTTCAATGCAATAAATGATCAGGTTAGTTATTGTCCTTCATTTTGTCTTCACCAGCAAGTAGACAAACCATCAACCAAATGCTTTCTTCTTCCTTCTTTTTCCCTTCTTTTTTAAAAACAGAGATTTAAGTGTCTACTAAGCAGGAAGGATTAAAAAAAAAGGAAAAATAATTGGATTATTCAATTAAATAATTATTTATCTGACATGTTTGGAGTAGTAGTTGGAAAAACCCCACAAACTACTGTTTCTCTCTCAGTGAACACACAAGTATTGTCTTTCCAAAGACACAACATGTCGCTTACTAAAATAAAAAGTCAAGTTTAACATGTGCACCGGAGGATTCAAGTCTCCACATCACACCTGTGTACATGGGCGCAGGCAGGTGGGTGCTAAGGGTGCTGCAGCACCCTCTAATGACACGTCAGTACACAGCTATTGTACCATAACTAATGAAGGATTGTTGTTGGGACTTTTTATTGCTTTATTGGCACGGCAGCCTCAGAGTAACAGAGATAACAAGCAGCAAAAGGCCACAGGTCAGATTCACGCTCACGCCATTGCCGAGGAACAAGCCTAAGTGGGGCGCACACTCTACCAGGTGAGCTAGAGATCGCCCCAAACATGTTTTGAATCTTGAATAGCATATGATGAGGTGCCTGATGTCAATAAAAAGGATGTGCAGCTCAGTTAATTCCTCAGATCTGACATGTCCTCGTCACGTCAGGTCAAAGTGTAAGGGTCGGGGTCAGCTAAACTTAGGGCGAGATTAGTGCTAATCAGTTTTTGAATACAGGCTAAACAGGCTGAGAAAGAGGGGAAAATGCTAGGATAGTTTTGGAGCTGCTTCTTAGATCCATAAATTTCCCAGGAGCAAGGGGACTTCTACTACGTTGGACATCGCCGTAGGGATGGAGTTTTATGACAACTAGAGATAGACTGGACAACCATGAAAATTTGTTCCTGCGCACATGTATGTGTAAATTGAATTTCAGACTGGGATTGGCTCTGAAGTAGTTGTGATGTCACAAAATCCTGCACATAAGTACACTCTTACACTGAGTTTAAGAAAAGTAGCGTCAAACTCTGCACATACTATATTCTGCATAGTGAAGCTCAACATCAAAATAACAATAAGCAAAACATATTTTTGAACAGAAGGGGACTTTAAATTTTATAACCTTTGAAAAACCTTTTTAAAGATCCCTGATTGACCCCAACATTTAATTTGGAAACACTGATTTTAAGGTCCAGTGTGTAGGATTTAAGGGGATATATTGGCAGAAATAGAAAATAAGCGTTTTCTTTAGTGTTTTAATCACCTGAAAATAAGAATACTGTATAACTTTAATGAAAAGCCAAATTCCAATGAAATACCCAGTCTCTTTTACGAGTCCAGTGTTGCTGCACATTTTGACAAATGAAGGCCTGTCTCAATTAGAGTTCTTCAGATGTATAAAAGCAGATTGTTGACTACCTCAAATAAAGCGTCCATTCCTTGATAACCCTGAAAGTTATTCATATTCCTTTAGTCTGTAAGGCTCCTCAGATCAAAAGAATCAAAGTGTTTTTCATTAAAAAAATAATCCAAGTTGTGATTATTGTTTTCACAAGATACAGTGGTGTTGCTCTCTCTCTCTGTGATGAGCTACATCAAATGAATGATTCATAATCGATATATTATCTGAAGCCTAATTTTAAACAAGTGATATTCATACTTGTTCAAATAAACAGTTTGATTGTATTTCCAGATCTTTGCTAAGCAACAGTTCTGTGTGAAAGGAATTAAAGGCCTGTCCCAAATATAGGCCTGTTGATTTCAGCGATTTAAGCGATTAATAGTCCGGGCTACTAATTGAAGTTTCACAGTAGTTGTGTTTTCATTACTTTACAATGAGCTGTTTACATCTACGTAAGGAGGGGTCCGCCATATTGCACCGCCATGTGTCTACAGTAGCTCAAAAAGGACAAACCAAACACTTGCTCTAGAGAGGACCATTCACGTTTTTGAGTCCACCATCATAGGCAGAAGCCCCTCCCTGACCAGACCATCGGAAAAACACTGTTGTTTTTTTAAGGTGATACGGCTTTATTCAGTGTTTTTAACGACTTAAAGGGACAGTGCACCACAAAATTAAAATTCATCCATTATCTAGTCACTCATATGCCGAGAGAGGCTCTGGTGAAGTTTTAGGGTCCTCACAACACTTACGGAGATCTGAGGGGGAAGTGGGTAGCAGCACAACTGCACACCTAATGGCTGACAGCGCCCCAGATTAAGAACTAAGAACCAAGTCCAAGAACACATAATTGAAACCACAAAATATCTCCATACTGCTCATCTGTAGTGATCCAAGTGTCCTGAAGCCCCGACATAAAAAGTTGTTTGGAAAAACGTCATCTGAACTCTGTTTTTAGCCTCATTGTGCACTGTAGCTCTACAGACGAGCAGTATGGAGATATTTTGTGGTTTCAATTATGTGTTCTTGGACGTTTTAATCTGGGTCGCCGTCAGCCTCCATTAGGTGGAGTTGTGCTGCCACCCACTTCTCCCTCAGACCTCCGTAAGTGTTGTCAGGACTCTAAAACTTCGTCCCTTTAAATTACTGGGTCTGAAGCGACCTCTGCGGTAAAACCTCCTGAACAATGGACACTGGAGGGACTCTGAGTGAAGTTTGAGCTGGTTGCAATCTGCAACCCTTTCCACTAGATGCTACTAAATCCCCCTAAATGCAACACACTATTCCTTTAAACTAATATTGAGCTTGGCCAGTTGTAGGAGTTTTGCAGTCTGACCTAAAGTAAACCCAGTTTTTTTTTGTCAGGCTACTGTAGGCAGTGATCAGTCTTCTTAATATAAATAGTTTTTATTTTACAGCATTGTTCAGCTTGCCCAAAACATAAAGACCTATTTCACTCTAGATTCAACAGTGTTAAACAGGTGGCACCCTCGTATATTTTACATTGGTTAAAATCATTTAACAACTTACACTATAATAGACTAAAAACATTTGGAAATACAATACAATTGCACTATGCACTGTATAGTCTCGTACTTTGAAATAATTTGCATTCTTATAGATAAAGAACTAAGAAACTTAACCTCAAGTAAACTACTTAAGTTCATAATGCAAGATTTAAGCAAAATCGAAACATGTATAATCTCATTACAAGAAGCAACTAATCATCGGTTACTTTTACAACTGAATATTTTCAAGAGGATACAGTCGACTCAAGTTTAAGCTTAAAAGTTACCCAAAAACCAAACACACTGCTCCTTGACAAGTATCTGAGGACAGTTTCAAAATGTATAAACTCGTGGTTTTTTTTTTTCTTCGGTTGACATTCTAAATATAGAAACATTTATCAGTATTACAAACATACCACCTGTGTGAAAAACAAGAGATGGCTTAACAGTATTACAAACTTTGAGAACTTGTACAAGTACTGTGTTTTCATTACAATGACACAGCAAACTCAGAGAACATGAGAGATATCAACACGGCATGGAAAGCAAACAGAGTTCTGTTGTCACGTCCCATGCTCGTAAAAACTCTGCTCTTGGGGCTATGATCGAGTGTAAACTGAATAAACAACATCGCCATCATCTACAATCACGCTAACCTGTATCAGCTACATTGTAAAAAAAAAACTGAAAGCAAGGATGTAGGTTGATAACTTTGATTGGCACGTTATATCCATATATCATACAGCGCAAGTCTTCAGCAGAATCTCAGTTTAATCTCGCAACACATAAAAAGTAAAAGTCAACCAGCTTACTGCACGTTTCTTCTTAATTAATCTCTTTGTAATATTTAAATTGCGATGAGGTCGGATGAGAGAAAGCTGAGGTGAAATTAATTAATGACAAAAAAAAAACAGCGAGTAGTTTTCCGATGCAGCTGCGACTGCTTCACAGACCTGTACATGTGCAGCGGAGAGGAGCAGAGCTAATCAAAACTGGCGTGAAGCACACCTCTGCGGCCCTCGGAGCCAGTTTGGTTGTATCTTACAGTGCACGTATATACACACAAAACTGTGTTCGCCTTGCCGTTTGTTTCCAGTAGACCATTTAATTGCACCGCCATTATGAGAACCACAGCTACATCCTTTATTATGATTCTCAGTGTTGCTTAATTCCTCACAATTTGGCATGAGAGCTGACTAGTTTTGGCACTCCTCCCGGTTTTTTTTACATTTTACAGACAGGCTTTGTGCACTGACAGCCCTTCAGAAATGCAAGCACTCATGGATGATTCCTGCTGTTTCTCTACTTATAATTCTGATTAAATCCTTACCTGTAAAAGCAGAGTAATAAATACAAGCCAGCAAATGACAGAGCAAAAGTAAAGCTAAAAATCAGAAATGATAATAAAACAATGTTGTTGTACAGTGTGTATCTGTGTGTTTGTGTACGTGTGTGTCAGCGCCTTGTTTTGCTCTCACAGTGTCGAGGAGCTGTGTGCAAAGTCATGGAGGATGTTTGAGGTGTAGACTGAGCTCGGAGGGCTGGAGTCGCTGACAGACTCCCCCGAATACACAGAGTCTCTGAAGGGGGAGGGAGGCGACAGGGTGAGGGAATCCTCCAGAGTTGGCTTGTGTGGAGTTAGATCCTCGCCTTCCCCGTCCTCCCCCTCCCCCTCCTCCTTGGCATCATAAATGTAGCTGTGTAAGAGGTCCAGCGCCTCGTTCTCGGACCCCTCCTCTTCAAAAGCTCCGGCTTGTGGGGCCAAAGGGAGCTGAGAGGGGGTCAAGCTCAAAGGCTCGTTGGCAGGGTTTGCCTCCTTGGCGGTGTGGTCATTCAGTGCGGGGACGTAGGAGCTGTGTGTGTCCACCACAGCCCCTTGCAAGCGCTCTGTGGTGCAGCCCCTGTTTTGAGAGGGCAAATAAGAAGCCGGCTTATCTAAATTCGACTCCAGGGCTTGCATCTGTCCAGAGCAAGTCGGAGTCCAGAGGGGGCGCTGCGAGTCGCCCTCGTCGTCCTCCTCCACCAGGTTGTACAGAGGCTTAGCGCCGCGCGGTTCTTGTCGGAGATGGGGTTCTGTGCCAAGGTCGCAGGTGGAGGGCTCACAACTGTGGGGGTCGGGGGTGTTAGTTAGGGGCCTGATGACCGCCGTCTGATTCAAGCCGGCTTCCTGTTTCCTCACATGCACAGACAGTCTGTGCCACACATTCCCCCCCCTCGGAGGGTGTCTTGCACCTGATTCAGACCATGACACAGACTTGCCATTAGAACTATGAACGAGATAAAGACCCAAGTTACTATCACAGGAAACCGGGAGGTGGGTACAGAGAAACAACATCAACATAGCAGCAACGTAACACAACAGAGCAGCAGCATTTCAACATTTCTGACGCATGTTAAAATACTTCTTAACCACATGACTTTGACATTAACAGCTTTGCTTAAGGGGTTCAATGATGAGCTCTGAGGAGCGTCACATTTATCAACTGTGGCACTTCACAAACATAGTGAGTCATAATGTGCTGCAGACAGCATTATGATCTTCAGATCGCTTCAAACACTGAGCTTACGGAATTACGGAGCCACCCAGCTCATTTCCTGATGTCTTAACTACGTGGTTGCTCATACACTTAAAATGGGGCGCATGCATTCAGAGTCAGTATCTCAGCTGGTGCCTGAACTGGCCTGAAGACGACACAGAGTTTAGTAGAGAATGAGCTAGGACTGGCTCTAATGTGATTAGTTGGAGAGGTGGGGGAGGGGAGGGGCGTTCATGCTGAGAAAAGTTAAATGTGAGGTTAATTCAGGATAAACCCAAAGCAGCAGGGTGGCAGAGCTCCTTCATGGAGGGCTGCAGTGTCAAAAATAAATTTGCCATTGCAAGCTCAGGAGTGACGGGATCACAGAGGCAAGTGATTCCTTTAATTCATCAGACACTTTAACCAGCCAGGTAGGCTCTGTTCTCCGATACAAAACGACTGAACAAACTCAAGCTGAGAGGCATTATGAATGGTTACTTACGAAGTCTTTTCCCTTATGTCATTCAGTGGAATAGCTAAGATAGGATAAACAGAAGGTTTCCACGCCATCCCTTACATCAATGTCACCTCCATGTCGAGCAAAAATATGGAGGCTAACGAGGGCGTGCTGCAACGGCCCGAAACGATTTCATTAGGAGGAAGGTGCTGCAGCTTCAGAAACGATGCCAATTCAAAAACACACATGAAAATCCAGAACACATACAACGGAAATGTGCTGTAGAAAGACAAATAAATACATCAACAGCAAACAGCCTACAAAAAAGTCAAACCCCGCATACAAATGCAACAGAAAAACACTGAATAATCAGGCAACACTACAGCGGTTCTCCAGGCCTCTGGGGGGAGCACTGAGTGGAAACGCTTGATTTTTGACCAAACAAAGAGAGTGCAGACAACAGATGCACATGACGGAGTGTGTTTGTTTTTAAAGTGGGGAAAATGAGTAAAAAGGAGACATGTAAAGATAGATTTTTTTATTTTTTTATTTTACATTTGGATTGATTCATGGAGGTATCGTTTCACTTAGCCCCCCTTCCCTCAGAAGCCTGGAGAACTTCTGTTGTGTTGACTGGATATGCAGCAGTTTTAGTTTTATTTTTATTTTATTTTATCTAATTTTATTTTATTTTATTTAGTTTTATTTTCCTGATTTATTCTTTTTTCTTTTCTTGTCTTTTCTTTTCTTTTACTTTATTTTTTAGGGTCATTATGACATCTTACAAAAATGCACATACAGTGGAAGGTACATACTTAGTGTAAAGTTATATATTTAACGTAAAGTTACAAGGGTTAAGTTTAGGAATGTCGTTAAATAGTTTGGTTAAAGAAAGTCATATAGGTTGAATAAGGATAAGACGCATAGTTGAAGCCTGTAAATTTATGTAGGTAAGGTTTAGGAATGTAAAGTTACTTTTGCTCTTTGTACCACTTCCTTCTCCTGTCAGCGCATTGGTCACATGACTGCGGCCTTCTGGATTACGTGGGTTATACAAGAATTACTTGTTCATGATTACGTTGGTTCAATATGAACTGTGAAGCATTACCTTTCTCAGGTATACGTACAAACACTGCATGAGAACAGCCTGGTGTTTCTGGAATCATTTCTGTATTTGCAGCATGTTTGCTATAAAAAAAAAAATTGGCTTCCTGCAGCATGTTTTTTCATTTGCAGCACCTTTCCATTGTCATAAGTTCCTTTTTTTTTTGGGTCGGCATAGTTTCTGATGCTGAGGCATGTTTCTCCTAATAGAAACATAATGAGCTGTTATAGTGCATTTGCTGTTGTTTGCCACTGTATCAACATGTGCAGAAAATTATGGATTTCAGCTTTAACAGTTTTGGGCAAACTGATTTTCTTGATGATGAATTTATGATCATCTGGCTGGTGAGTGTCTAAATTCCTCCTGGTGATATATATTTAATAAAATATGTCTCAGTTGACAGTGCAGCTCTCCAGGGAAGGACTTCAATGACCACCATGCCAAAACATGTGCCAGCCTCGACACTTTGCAGACAGAACGCTGCTCAGTTTAGAGGGTTAGAAGATTAGAAAGGCTGCATAACAAGGGTGAGAGACAACACGTAACATATTGGGATCACTCTCATACTGCCCCACTCCTTACTTTAGACACCTGTCCGTGTGTCACTGCTGTGGATCTCAAAAAAGTTATATGCAAGTCTTAAATCTGGTTTAGATGTGTGAAATCCATACTTTAAAAATCACTGACACATTAGCATGGCCTGTTAGCTCTAAATCAATGGCAGCAAATTGCCCCCCCTGAGTTTTCCGTTCAGTTTATCTTAACTTCATTGATGATATGTCATGCCCCGCAGGGGGAGGGGGATGTGCCAAATAAATTAGTGTTCGCTGCTAACTGTTTCAATCAATGTACAGATTGGGGTACTGGGAAGTTAAAATTGGACCATTAACATCGAGCATAAACACTCAAATATTTTTGTGATATCATTAAGGAAGAAAAAGAGCATGTTACTTTTGGTTATTTATTTAGAAAAATGCCAAAAAGATCATCTGTGGAGAACTCCCTGTGCTATTTGAGTGTTTAGG
The DNA here is from genome assembly GCA_026686955.1 of Epinephelus cyanopodus. Lineage (NCBI taxonomy): Eukaryota > Metazoa > Chordata > Actinopteri > Perciformes > Serranidae > Epinephelus > Epinephelus cyanopodus. Next base: position 16,393,688 of record CM048925.1, on the reverse strand, counting down.
CGTCTTATAATTTTGTCTCTTATCAAATAAACTGAACAACGTGAAAGGTCACTCACTTGGCATTGCCAGACCCAGGCTTCTTCCGGCGGAACATATTGAGGAAGCTATTGCTCCCACATTGAGCCGACTTCCCATCTCCAACATGCATTCGCACCACATCAGACGTGGTGAAGGCGCTTCGGACGTTCCTCTCTGGTTTGGCAATGATAATGTACATCTTAGGAGTGAACATGCAGCCCAGTGCCACTGTCACACTCAGGCTGACGGAGAAGGACGTGGTTATGATCTTGTAGTTTGAGCCAAAATAGATGGGAACAAAGGCCAGCCAGATAATGCAGGTAGTGTACATTGTGAAGGCAATATATTTAGCCTCGTTAAAATTGGCCGGGACGTTTCTCGTCTTGAAGGCATAGTAGGTGCAGCTCAGAATTAGCAGGCCGTTGTAGCCCAGTGGCGCCACCATGCCTACGTTGCTAGTGTTACAGATGAGGTAGACCTCCCGTATGCTCGGGTAGGACTTAATGGGCTCAGGAGGCTCCAGTATAATGAGTGTGATCTCCAGAGTTAGTTGCACACTGATCAGCATGAAGGCGATGACCACCTGGGCCCAGGCGCTCATGAAACGGGGCTTCCTGGTGCAGATCTTCTTCTTGCTTCCAGCCAGGATGCGGGCGATGCGGTTAGTTTTGGTCACCAGGGCAGAGTAGCACATGGCAGAAGAGAGGCCCACCAGGAGCCGCTGCAGGTAGCAGGAAGCCACTGTGGGACGGGCGATTAAGGTGAATGGACAGATGTAGCCCATGAAGATGCCTGCTAAGATGATGTAACAGAGTTCTCTGCTCGAGGACTTAACCACAGGTGTGTCACGGTACTGGATGAACACAAAGGTGACGAAGGAGGTGATCAGGATGCCGACGCAGGAGAAAACCACGGCCACGATGGATTCCACATCCGCCCAGTCGAGATACTTCAGAGGGAGAGGCTGGCAGCCTGGAAGAGCAGAGGAGATGCCAGGTTAATATGATACTGGTACTGACATGGACCGTATAATAAAGATAGATGAAATGACAGCTCCTCAAATGTGAAGCCAAAACATCTGGATCGCCCTCTGGTGACTGGCTGCAGTATAAGTGATGAACCCTGCCTCCTCCATGTTAGTGGATGGGACCTGGGCCAAACTAAAATGTACAAAATACGACTAATCCTGTACTAAAGCCACTACTGGTTGCTAATTGGCTGAATTGTTTGGACATGTACTCAGAAAATTACTCCCAATCTTTACCAATGCAGAATATCATCATACATTTATTTTCTCATCAGTCGGTATAACTTCCAATAAGTTTCAACACAGACGTCCAATAAATACAGCCATATCAATCGTAATCCCAGCAGTACAAAACGGTTTCCTTCCTAACATAAGCAACACCTGTGCATACTGGCATGAACTTTAATACCATGGCCTGACTCAGCCAGTGACATAAGCCACCTAGTGGCATGGCGGGATAATACATTTAACACAAATCAAACATGGCTTCAAACAGATGGTAACTGCCATTCAAGGTAGTTGTTGTAAGCTCAGGTGTTCGTTTTTCTTAAAAGTTTGGTTTCAATTAGGTATTTGATGCGATAAAAAGTTATCTGATTGACAGCTGTGTGCGCCACCTGGTGTACCGGCGCTGCTTGCGCTTGGTAGGGTGGATGCATAGGCGGGAATTTGATTAACCTTTTTACACAGAGATCATACCAAAGGGCCGCTACAAAGTCCCTTTTTTCTGCTTCCTTTGCATTTTTGCACAGAATCAGACAACGGCCGCATCATTCCGCTACAGTGTATGATTATAGACAGAATTCTGGCATCGCACAGCCAAAAGAGGCATGACGGGTGTGACATGTAACACAACAGCGTCGGCCTCTGGTGTGAGAAAAAAAAAAGAAAACTGTCTGTTGTGCTTTCTAAACAACAACAATGCCATAACACAGCAATAACAATCATCTGAGCTCTGATTCAGCATACAAATAACCAAGGTTGTGCAATTGTGCTTTCATCCAACTAGAAACATTGCAAAAGTAAAACATTTTTTATCTGAAGCAGACCTTGAAAAAGTCATTCATGCTTTTATCTCATCATGTCTAGATTACTGAAATTCTTTGTATTCGAGGCTCAGCCAAAAGGCCATTTCCCATCTCCAGCTTGTTCAAAACTTGGCTGTATAGAATTGATTTTAAACTTTTACTAATTACTTTTAAAACCCCTCATGGCCTTGCTCCAACATACATTACAGATTTACTTAAGCCCTACGAGCCTAGCCTGCGCTCTTAAGGTGGGATCCTCCTACCTGCTTCTACTGCCTCATTACAAAAGGAAACTCAGTGTCTTCACTTAAAACACTCCTCAAATCATACTTTTACAGGAAGTTTTTTCTTACAGTAAATCTGTTGTGTGTCTAGTTTCTTTCCTCCTTTTATCAATTTTGTTGTTTATTTGTTTTTATTACACACTCTGATTTATCTGTTCTTAGCCTCTGTTATTGTTAGTTACCGTCCCTGTTATATGGCAGCTGCTCTCGTCCTCTGCTTGGATGGTAAGAAGCTTGAGAATATCCTTGTTTTCAAAATTTTTCATTTACAGCTGCTGATGTTCTTCTTTGAGTTAGCCACTAACAGCTACTTTTTTAATCTCCCGCTATGGGACACGCACATAACATGGTGTCAAAACTTAACATCCATCCTGCGTATGGTCTTGTTCTTCGGTATGTCCTGCTTATATAGACAATGGCTGCTGTTACTACGTGCCGTGGCCAATTACAGAAGAGACCACACTGTGCCCCCATTTTGCGATCGTACCTTATATATAGAACGGGAGGTGGCATAACGGCGCGATATTTTTGCCATTTAACAGGCAGCGTAAAAGGAGCTTCTGTCTGCGAATGATGTCATCAGGACAAGAAGCGGGGTATTTTGGCTTCATTTTTGCACAGTGGGAGTAAGTGTAGAATCGCTATCCATCTTTATATACAGTTTATGACACCGTGGTAGTTTTTTTTGTGAATGAAAGGCACATTTAAACAGAGAGGAACCAATGAGCAGAAAGTGGAGAAGACAGCAACACAGATTTGGGCACACAAGGGAAGTCAGGTGTGTAGCAGAGATCAGAGTTCTCCAAGATGGCCTAAAACTGCTCAGAAACTAATTTGCATGTGTCAAGGTGCCAGGTCTGTCTCTCATTTTTATACTGCCAAATATGTATGTGCAGACACGTGGGTATGTGTGTCAACTCTGTCAAGCTGCACTAGTTGCCATCCAACACCCAAAGGAAGTTTATGGAGCTTAATGGGAGAAAACTGACATCCCTAGACTTCCCCAGCTTAACACTCCATAAATTACATGCTCTTTCTAATAGCATTACAGTCACTGCCATCACAGGCAAGACCATGCACAGAGAAGCCCACTCCTGGTCTGCATCGCTAACTCCCAGTGTGTCAAATCATGATCTGAAATTTTAAAATAACTAGTTGCCTCAGGAAGCTTGGATAAAAATGTGAAAGGCACTAATGTGGGTATGAAGGTGTAAAGCAGTTGTTACACTGAGGTATTATTTAAAAGCACTCCTGCAAAAGCACACAGAGGCACTCTTGAGGAGAAAGTGTCTGAAGCACACTGCGGTGAACTGTTGCTGTTTTCTTTTGACCACCCACGACCACCCGGCTTAGTTTGCCGAGGCATCAGCCACGCTGCGTGCAAACGGACAAGAGTGGCAAAGATGAAATGCTCTTATCTGTATCTGTTCTTACACAATCCTCAAAAATCCCTCATTCCTCTAAAACCTCTGCTGTCATATCTAAGCTGGGAAGACCTTTGAATAATTCAGAAACAAAGCTCACTCACTCACTGTGCTGTAAATGGTCTGTGGGCAAACTCACATTGGCTTCAGAGAGAAGCCAGCACTGTAATGAAATTACACGAAAAAATAAAGGTATTAAAAAAAACTCCTGCCCTAAATGAGAAAATAAGTGAACATATGGGCAGTACAACCTCACTCTGCGAAGAGGACGCCAACTCTGTTAGTATATTCCAGATAGCGACATGTAATGAGAGTAAAGGGAGAATTTCTTCCTCGACAGAGTGCTGAAATGTATTCCCAAGCCTCTCATGGCAGTAATAGGATTTTACACCTGGGAACTGAGAGCTCCTCTCAACTCTATAAATCGCTGTCAAAACAACCACTGGGTCACAACAAGGCAAAGAGCAGGGAGGAGGGAAGGAGTAGTGTGGAGGTGGAGGGAGCAGAGAGAGCAGGGTCATAGGACCTGGATGATGAAAAGCGTCAGCGAAAGGAAGTGTCAGGGTGTGAAGTGCGAACGGGTTTAAGGGGGGAGGAGGACTTTTGAGAGCGCAAAATAGTTTGAGAGAAAGGATTTGTGCTACTTCAGTGAGAGTGGTGTTGTAAGATATTAATGACCTGAATAGGCCTGTCACCATAAGTACCTTTGTGGGATGATATATTGTTCCAGAGATAATTGCAATAAATGATATTATTGTCATGTTGAGACCATTTTATGTTACTAATAAAATGACAATATAACAGCATAATAATGCAAGTACACCCTTTCAAAGAGCAATTAACTTTTAATTCTTAAGAATATTTAGACATTAGAATTAGAACATGAATAAAACAAAAACAAAAAGTAATTCACAATTGTTAATATATACAAGAAAATATATAAAAAATGATGGTATCTTTGGAGGAGTAGCCCAAGAATACTCAGTTTCCGACTTGATTGATCAGTCACTCCAGGAATTTGTGAGCAACAATTAACGCAAATTCAACCAATCTCTGTGAATTCTGTGCAGCTGTGCAATTTTGTCCAATCACTGCAACTTTTCCGCAATCTTGACCAGCTTCCCTTGAGATCCATCAATCATAGCAGTCCCCCCACACAAGTGTAATGAACGTACGTTGCCGAATTCACTTCTTTGTTTATGGTATGAAGATACAGACGTGTGATTCTAATGTCTCACATTTACCAACAAAAATCAATCCTAAAGACTGTGCAAAACAGTTCCCTGATGTTCTTCACAAAACCCGAGGTAATCTGTTCTGCACCACGTGCAATATTGTGGTGCAACACAAATGAAAAGCATCGATTGAAAGACACATCTCTACTGTGAAATATATTCAGAAAATGGCTGAAACTAGACCAGACTACCACAGACCAGACAAATCACTGTGACAGATACTGTTGCATCCAGATCTGTTGCAAGCGCTGAAAGAATGAAGGTAAGTCGAATTAAATATTCATGAGCATGTGTGTGAATACATGTGTGCCAGGATGGGAAATAAACTTTTTTATATTTGAACATCTACCAGCTACTGACAAATACAGTCATGGAAAAAATTATTAGACCACCCTTGTTTTCTTCAATTTCTTGTTAATTTTAATGCCTGGCTCAACTAAAGGTACATTTGTTTGGACAATTATAATGATAACAACAAAAATAGCTCATGAGAGTTTAATTTAAGAACTAAGAACTATTCATTTTCCATGGTTTTCTTGATAATAACCAAAATTACTTAAATTCTTACATCAATAGCTATGGCATTGTACCGCCAAAAACACTACTTTTAAGCATTCCATGTTTTCTTTTCTGTTTGCTTTAAACACATGATACACACAAGAGTTAATACTTGATTGCATAACCATTGTTTTTGATGACTGCAGCCATGCGTCTTGGCATGCTCTCCACCAGCTTCTGACATTGTTCTGCTGTCACAGCAGCCCATTCCTGTTGGACAAATTCAAACAAATTTTCTTTGTTTTTGGGCTTGTGGTTCTCCATTTTGAGTTTGATGATTTTCCACAGGTTTTCAATTGGATTAAGATCTGGTGATTGAGCAGGCCAAGGCATGGTGCGAATGTTGTGGTTCTCCATCCAGGCTTTAACTGACCTTGCCGTGTGGCAAGGGGCATTGTCTTGTTGGAAAATCCAGTCATTCGAGGCAGGAAAGAGTTTTCCAGCTGATGAAAGAAGACTGTTTTCAAGGGTAGTCCTGTACATGACCTGGTTCATTCGGCCTTCACACAATTGCATTTGCCCTGTTCCACTCAGACTGAAACAATCCCAGATCATGACTGATCCACCCCCATGTTTTACTGTAGGGGCAAGACAGTCTGGGTTGTAAGCTTCTCCAGGCTTCCTCCTAACCAGTAAGTTGGCTGGAGTGGGCATCAATTCAAAATTGGATTCATCACTGAAGAGAACCTTAGCCCAATCATCAACAGTCCAATCCTTGTGGTCTCGAGCAAAGAGTAACCGGGCCTTCCTCTGCCTTTCATTGATGAAGGGCTTCTTGCGTGCTCTGTGTGACTTCAAACCAGCTTCAACAAGTCGGTTTCGAACTGTCCTTGCCGAACAAGTCACATTTCTCGACAGTGCCCACTCATTTTTAAGGTCCCTGGAGGTCTGACGACGATTCCTGACACAGGAACGGATGAGTGCACGGTCATCTCGTGGGGTAGAAAGACGTTTCCTGCCACGGCCAGGTAGCAATTTGGTAGTGCCATGTTCAGCTTGTTTTTTTTTGTTGTAATGAACGGCTGTCTTGGAGATCTTCAGTTTTTTCGCTACCTGTCTCTCACTCATGCCAATTTCCAGCAGTGCCAAGATGGCTGCCTTTGTGGCTTCACATAATTCTTTTGTTTTAGGCATTATGTGAGAGCTGACAACTTCTGAGTTGTGCTACGGCTTGAATGTAAGCAGGAAACCACTCTAGGCCTTTGCATGTGCAGTGCTGCTTGTGACATGAAATGGCCTCTTATATACCCTGGGAATCAATTAAGCTTAAGAATGTCAAATAGGACATAAAGTATTATGTGACCAGCTGCATTTTTTGTTGTGTTCATTGTATTATACGTTTAGTGGTACCAGATATTAGAATGAACAAGAAATTGAAGACAACAAGGGTGGTCTAATAATTTTTTCCATGACTGTATGTTAAAATTCGATTAATTCAATAGGAAATTATTATTTTGTGTCTTAATATACCAGAAACTTCATTTTAAACCAGCATTTGGCTGGTGCTAATTTCCCACCTTGGTGTGTGTGCTTGTGCAAATGTGTGTGTGAGACCTCAGACCAGAGTTCAGCTTTATTTCCTCGGAACAAGTTACCTTTGTTTTTTAATGAATTATAAAAACAGAACAAAAACGAAACAAAAAAAAGCAACTTTTTTTTCAATCTTCACTGTAACACACAATTTCATCGCAACAAATATGTTTAAAATAGTGCAACTTTCAAAGCAAAATCAGGCATTCTAGGCTGCAACAATCCCAAAAAAAGCCCACGAAATCTTGACAAAATCTAGCCATCAAGAACAAAACCAGAGGATGCCTCTTGGAAGCCAACAGTCAGCCATTGGTCAACGTCTGGCCATTGGTGAGCGTCTGTCACCCTAGTTTTGGCAGTGTGTCCTGCACCCTTGGTGAATGAAATCACTCAGATTGGCAGTTCGCCTCATTGCAAGACAAGAAAAATGGAAGTGAGGAAAGTAAAGAAACAGCAGAAGTCAAGAGGGAGTGAGATCACAACAAACTTGTTCTATGAGTTAAGATTATGTTTTATTATGTTTATGTTTAGTTGACCTTTATCGTCACTAGTTCTTTCATGTCAGTATAGTGTGCCTCTGGGCCCTAGAAGACAAGCTTAGCGAAGCTTCAGGAACGCAGCAGCTACCTGCATAATAAAGCTGGTGTGTTGCACTCAGCTCGCAGGGATGGATGGCTTGGGAGCCGGGCAGTTTGGTGCTGGGTTTATAGAGTGGAGGATGAAATTATTGGAGGGTAAAACTACAAAGAGCAGACTTTTGGGCTTGTTGCCAGAGGTTGGAAAGCTAACAGGACTGTGCCTCTGTCCCTCTTAAAGTGCAGCTACAAGGTACAGTAAGATCCACTGTGTCGTCTTTTAAGTGTTGCTTTATTTTTATTCAAACTCAAAAGTAAGTGGGCTGGAAAGAAAAAAAAAAGGGAGAATCGCTGCACCCGAGTCTTACAATGATCGGGAAACCCTGCTGTTTATTCTGGCGTTGTGTTGACTGAAATGTCATTAACATTCTTATCTCAACAGACACGACAGGCAGTATTGAGGACATCAGACACAATCAGGGTCATGTCCAATATGTACAATAAGTCAATGAGTGATTATGGTGAGAGACCTGATAAAGGAGCAGGCAAAAAGTAAGTTAGCTGAATGCTAATGCGTGAAATGGGTGACATAATGAGTGAGGGTTGGTTTAGGGACAGGAAACAGGGATTATTAATGGACACTGTTCATAAAATCAAAAGTAGATGGCTCAGAGTGTCAGGTCTCACCTGCCAAGTCATCATCAGGCCACCATCCCAGCTCACACGCCTTGCAGGTAAACTCATCCTGGACAATCTCATTGTCCTTACATGTGGTGCAGATCCAACAGCAGCTCACCTCGCCCTTCCTAATCACCTGCACGCAGAGAGGCCAGACATCAACAATGAGGGGTCACAGACATCTTAGCAACCAGTCACAACACAGATCAAACCGTGACAAGAAGCACATCAAACCCAAAGCTACCGAAATACACAATCAGCATCAAGGGGATTTCAAAGACGAGGATATGTTGTTGCACTTTTTTTTTTTTTCTTGAGCCCCAGACATACTGTTTATAAAACAAGGCCAGCTGCTTTTAAATTCTGCTCCCAGAGAAGCTGTTACCAGCACTGTGATATGTAAAGCAGGGTGATAAGTGGGGCAGGAAACAAAGCAGATAGAGGGGGAAGCGTGAGCAGCCAGGAGAAAGGATGCACCCTCCCTCAGGGCGACTTAGTGTATAGCTCCACTGAAAACAATCGGCTCAAGATGAAGCAAATCAGGGCATTTCTTCAAACTGGGCTCAATACCAGATTTTATTATTTACTATTCCAAACTAGCTTTCTCCTCAGCTAGATGGGGTGAGAGGCATGGGAAATCATTTGTGAAAGGGAAACAGTAGTATTTTTCAACCTGAAGCCTATTTACCTGTGTTTTTGTGTTTAAATGACTAATGGAGACAACAACTGTGCACTGCAGGTTCATTAAAAGTGCTTGTTTTTGCCACCGACAGGTTCAGATTGTTATTAGAAGTGTCTGACAACATAATGGAAAGGAAATTAACACGTCCTCACGCACATCCAAAACTTCGGTGCAGAGCCTAACTGCTAAACAGAAAAAAAAAAAAAAATTAAACATTATGGAAAGGACCCTGCAGAGAAATTAAACATCTTTCCTCACCTTTCACTAGTTGGTTTGCTACTGTGACCAAGTCTTGTTCAGGAGAAGTGTTGTTCTGAAATCTCGTGAGAGGTGACTTGTTATTTATCTGATTTCGACAATGTGAAAAAGTCTGAGATTTCAGAACAAGACTTTTTTGGAGTGAGACATGGTTACACAGACTAACTAACTGACTGAATTGATATAAGGTAAGGAAAAACGTTTCATTTCTCCATAATATAGTTAGACACTTCCAATAACAATCTGAGCCTGTCAGTGGTGAAAACAAGCACTTTTAACAGTATATTGATGGTGCACAATTGACTGAAGGGATTACTGCAGATTACCAGCTCATTGTCACTCCCAACTCATTGATGACCGCTGCTTTGTCAGTGATCTCTGCATCAGATACCGACTAACAGAGGCACCTTTCACAGCAGATGCTGGTACACATTTGGTGGGTGCTCTCAGACCTAGACTTGTCTTGCTTTGGTCCGAATCAGGGACTAATTGTGTTACAAAGTCGCATAATTGCCTAGAGTTGGTTCATGTTCTCATGGCAGCATTTACAGGGGGACCAGATCAAAGGCCTTGTGTGAGAAAGCTGCTCTTGATTGGTCAGAATTTCCATGAGGGAAAAATCCAGGAAGTAAACAAAACATTGAGGAAGAGTACACTTGCAAGATAAATGTGACACTTTCTAATGTCACAATGGAGGGACAACTACGCAGGTTGATTTTAGCGCTGCTCATCGTGGACTATATTGCTGTATGTTTAACCCAAACAATGTGTCATGTGACTGCACTTGGTTCGGATCGAGGTCGGAGCATGTTGTCACCACAAACAAACCACTCCAGAGTTCATTTGTAACCAGACTGAGACCACCTCTTCAAGAAGGTCTTAGTCCGGTTATGTTGGTGCGCACCTAAGTGCGATTGCTGTGTTCACACCTGCCCAAAAGAACCGCACTTAGGAGGCAAACGAATTTAAGTTCGATTGAGTGGAACCAAACAGGGCAGGCGTGAAACTCCAGGCTTTCACCTGGGAGCCTCGTGAATTTTAAGCCAATCCATTATGTTTTTCTAAACCTAACCACATGCTTTTATTGACTAAACCTAAAGAAATCAATCTCAAAATGAGAAACTGTACATTTCCTGTAAAAATGGATGTATGGATGCATGTAACGAGCATAAATGGACACACCTACTGTGAACATCCAAAGCAGACTTAGCAGGCTACCTAGTGGGTCATATTTTGACATGTACGTATGTCCACTGACAATGCAGCCATAATTGACAAGTTGGGATTATGGGCTGCAGCAGTCTCTCTCAATACTAGACCAAATCCAAAAATTGTTTCTCCATTATTCACCTAAAAATGAGAAACATGGGGAAAAGAGTCCAGGTTGAAAAATACACAAGTTTCTCTTTAATCATGTGCAAAAGTAAACCTTATGTGTGTGATCATTTAGACTGATAAGACTTGAAACCTTAGTAATTGTGAAAAGCACAAGAATTTTGCTTTTTTTCTCAATCAAAACCTTTTTCAATCATGTTTATTTAGGCTGAGAAAACATGCGCTTGTAAGTTCTTTTCTCCTTCAAGAGGCATCTTACATAATCATTAATTGATGAAGCAGGAAGCCAAAATGTAGGACAGAGAAACATCCCCAAAGTTTACTTGCCAGCTGAGGATGGGCTGGACGGTTACCAAAAAGAACAAATGGTAAGCATCCAGATTCATAGCAAGATTGGTGCAACACGTCCAAGCAGTGACACAGTTACCAGTTTAAAAAAAAGTATCTGAGAGCACAGAGGAAACACCATCTCTGTCCTACTGTCCTAATAGACTGCACTTTGTGTGCTCATTTTTAGCGATGTGGACCTGCGGATGGCCATGCTGGTTGGTCAGTTAGTCTCCCACTTGGGGAAAAAAAACCCCAGAAATATCTGAACATGAAAACTTTTGGATGGATTGCCACCAAATTTTGCACACACATTTATGGTTCTCACATGATGTGTCCTTAATGACCCTTCTGGTTAAGAGTGACATGAATCAAAAACTACTGGATTGATTGTCATGAAATTTTGTGCAGGTATTAATTTCCCTCTCTGTACTGTGATAACTTTGGTGCTTTTCATAAAAGACAAGTTTGACATTTTGAAAAATACACCCATTTGCTTCCTTGCCAATAGTTAGATGAGAAGACTGATGTCACTGAGGCCAACACCAGCAGCCAGATGACTAAGCTCAGTTTAAAAACTGGAAACCGGAAACAACCGGCCTGGCTATGTCCAGAGGTAACAAAATTAGCCTGCCAGCACTTCTTCAAGTAAATTAACACTTTGGGCCGTATGTTAAGGCCCTGACACACCAAGCCAACAGTTCGTTGTCGGTCAATGGTGACGTGTTAGTGGGCATCTGAGGCCCTCGTCGCTGTGGTGTGTCTCGGACGGCCCTCATCTTTTTTTTTAATCGCCATTGGCAACTGCGGAATGCATCAGTGGATGAAATCATTCTGATTGGCTGTTAAGCTTAGTGCACAAGAATAGAAGCGGAATTGAGGAAAGTAAACAAAAAAGCAAAAAAGTCAAGAGTGAATGAGACCAAAACAAACTTGTTACATGAACTAAGATTATTTTTCTTCACATGGTAAATATGCTCTGTTCTTTTAACTCTGGATTGTGTTGTTAAGGTGCTAACGGGCTAACTAGCGTCAAGACAGTCTTCTGGTTTCCCTTTTTTGCATGTTGATTGCAAATGTTTGCCGTCTGCTGGTGTGGAGAGTTGTCTCCTGTCACGCAAGCACAGAACGTACATGCTGCTTGGCTATCAGTTGAAGTCTCTGCGGCATGTTCATGTTGTGTTCGACGTCAGGCAATGCAGCAAGGGGCTTTCATCTCCGCTAGTTCTCTGAAGTTGGTTTGGTGTTTCTGGGACTTAACACTGGGCTTGAAGCGATGCTCAGTGCAGCACAACTATCAGGAGCTGTCATTTTCACAGCCTTTGCCCATGCTGTGGAAGTAGCAAATGTACTAGCACCCATTTGTGCACACATGGACGAGTAGGTCTTAAAATGAGGTGTGGTCAGGTGCATTGTTGGGAGATTGCTATTCTGAAGCAGCAGAAAGCAACTGTACCATTGACCAACAAAAACCTTGTCTAAAGTCAAAGGGGCAGTATTTTTTAAATTCAGTTTTAGTTTTGCCACTTAAGTGTCTCATGACATTTGCTGTAGTAACGTTGTAGCTCTTTCTACATGACTCTCTGGAGAAAAGCGCTCACTTCTTTAATTTGCCAAATCCACCATGTTAACAACAGTGCACCAGGTGCAGGCACACCTGGCTGTTAAAGGGAACAACACTCTGGTTGAATTCATGTTATGCCCAAAACACACCCACATTAATAAAGGATATGAATCACAACTCCTTTACCCTTTATTTCTTAATCAATGCTCACATAACTCATTGTTTAACTGGCACAGGTATTTGGACACACCCTAAACGCACTTGTGCTGTGCAGTTTAGACAATGTGCTATTGATGATTTGAACAGGGCCTTTTATAACTTGTGTTTAATGCGAAAACAAAGTTCCCTGCCAAGAGAGAGTGCAGCACATAACACTCCATAAAATGCAGATTGTTGCTTTTGTATCCCAGTTGTTTTAGGCACATTGCCTGGTAAACATCAGCATTTTAGCATTTTCATTGTGATGCGTGTTAGCATGCTGATGTTAGCATTCAGCTCAAAGCACCACTCTGGTACAGCTTTAGTGAGATGCTAGTGCTGCTACAGACTCTCTGTCTTGTTAGGAGACTTTATACTCTGAGATAACTTGGAAAGCACTTTCCTCAAGTATCCTCTTGTGCTGGCATTCTTGGAGCTGATAAAGACCGAGTACTTTGTGAAACTCATTGTGTTTGTCTGTCTGGCCAAACTCATCTCCTTGTTGCAATGAAAATGAGCTATTTAGAGCAGAATCAATGTTAAATTAGCTTTGCCGGTATTTCCCGTTATACACTGGCACAATGTTGAATTAACAATTGTAGATAGTTTTGGACCTCCAGAGTCACACAGCAAACTCTCCACTGTTAACGACTATTGATTTTTCAGACGTCAGGTTTTTCAGACTAAATGAACACTGGTGGAGTTTATTTAACGCTGGAGGATCTGAATCTCTACCTTGATCTGTCCTTTGGAGCAGGGCTCGCTGCAGACTGAGCGGACCATGTCGCTGCTGTTCAACCATAGCTTGTAGTCATCGATGTTTAAGATGCCCTCGTGCCAGGAGCCCACGTTTATGTAATCATAGCGGCCGTCACCCTCAACCTGTAGATTCATGATGTCATACCTGGAAGGACAGAGGGAGGAGGACAGGGTAGAATGAAAGAGAGACGCAGATCACAGAGAGTGAGAGTGAGGAGGGGGGGATGTGGAGGGAGGGGAGGAGGAGAGAGTGACAGGTAATTTAATGATAACGATTCAGCAGCTTAGCAAACCTTTTATCCAAAGTCACTTAAACAGCTTACAACCCTGTTAGTGTAACATCAAGAGCTCATGCCAGTGCACACTGTGGCCTCATCTTTATATTGAACCAGGATGTGCTTCACCTGACCTCTAGTTGACGGTGGAATGACACGGCTGCGTTTTCTGACTGTCATATGCTGTCTGTCGGACTGAAGAGAGATGAAAGTGGCTGCCACAGCGGACAATCCACTGAATCTGTTCCAGTCCAAACTAATTACATCCCTCTGAGCTCAAGATCGGTGCACACTTGTGTGCATGTACACGCGTGCTAATGAGTAGGAGAGTGTTAGACGGGAGAAATTTACAGCTTACAACCGCGTTGATGGTATGAAATCTCTATTTCCATTTTCCTGCCTTTTTCTATATTCTTACCGCCACCTCCTCATCCTCTCACCTTCCTGGGGTGTCTCCATTTTCATCAAAATAAATCTCCTCTCCTGAGACTCCCCTGAAGGACGTCTTCAGCAGGTAGTCCAGCAGCTTACTGCCGTCGATGGGGTCCATGGCCTTGCAGAGCCCCGGCTGCCCCGGGCACAGCTCCTGGTGCATATCATGGAGGCCATGAGCCATGGCATAGATGGCATTGATGACAAAGCCCATTTTACTATCCTGCATATAGTTTTCATGCAGACTCTCATTTCCTGTTAGAGGGGAAAAGAAGAGTGCATCAAAAGGATGGAAGAATATTTGAAATGTTTACAACTGAAAACTTTCTTGTCTGTCTGGTGCTGTGTTCAAACTGCAGGTACACTGCAGGAACATTGGGTTTCCCAGAATGCAAAACTAAATTAGAACCAGACATGGAGAATATAATGAAAAACAGAACCTTGTTTTACAGCAGAATATATCGGAATACAGGGAGTTCACAACATGATGTCTAAAAGCGCAATAGAAAACAGATGTGGAGAAAAACCATCGTCTGGGAAAATACCGACTGTGAATGCCAAGTTGCAGAGGGGGGACCAAGTCATTGTTTTCCTAGTAAGTCACAAATAAGTCTCAGGTCTTTGCAGTCTGAGATCCAAGTCCTAAACTAGTCCTAGACAAGTCATAGTGTGTTCTTCACTGAAGGTAACAACAGACTTATACTATAATGGTCTGAAATGGTCCGTTATGTGAGGTATCATCTAAACAAAAGACAGATCCCTGTACGCGCAGCTACACTCAGGAACGTTACCATTAGCCTTAGAGACTGGAAGGTTTAACACCTCCCAAGAGCAGGATTGAATTTGTTTGTTGTGTAATTAAGGTTGAGAATTGAGAATGAGGTTAATTTACTTTTCAGTAAAATGACCTCCAGCTACGTTGGTTTCCTTTAGTTGGATTATTATGAAAAAAAAAAAAGAGTTTTGTTTCAGAAAGGGAGTCTTTTTTGTGCCTGAATTTCTTTGCCAGGCCTGGGACAGAAGGCAGAGTATTCTGTTTCTGGACTGAGCAGTAAAATAACATTTACTTTGATTTGTTACTCTGCTGTCACTGTAATGGTATCTTGTAAATTCATGAGGGTTGGGCACATGTGAGTGTGCATGACACAAAATAAAAAATCAATTAATCAAGCAATGAAATATATATTTAATATATTTAAATAACAAAAATATGATTTTTTACTTTTTACATTTTGAATGTATTTGTTAAAACATGTACTAAACAAGTGTGACTGCACTTAATCATAAAAATTAGTGCTGACATTGCACTTCCATAGTATATTACACTATTATCCACAACAGAGTGACTTAGGTGTGTTTCTATCCTGTCTTCTTGTATTTAACTCATCTCATATTGGAACTAGAATTACTGCCTCATGGTTGTATGCCTTTGTGCACCAGTCAAGTTACACTTAAGGTCATCCATGTCTGTGAAAACATTGATGCTTCACACACATCTTCCCCCGGCAACAGAAGATCTATACAATCAGAACAGTTTCAAGGTGGACAA
Organism: Epinephelus cyanopodus; assembly: GCA_026686955.1. Lineage (NCBI taxonomy): Eukaryota > Metazoa > Chordata > Actinopteri > Perciformes > Serranidae > Epinephelus > Epinephelus cyanopodus. The sequence goes on along the minus strand of CM048925.1, from coordinate 16,377,952 downwards.
CCAAGATTAGAGTCACCAATTCAGGATCTGACCAAATGTCTCCCCTTGACGTTATGTAATGACCGGAAAAGTAGAGAGTGGAGAGAGGTATGGGCTGGAATCAAGCCCGCGGTTGCTGCAGCAAAGACATTGCCTTTGTACATAGGGTGTCTGCTCTACCCACTGAGCTGGGTACCCACAGAACATTATCATGTCACAGTAAAGTTGACCTTTGATCCTAAAATGAAAAACATAACGTGTTATAACTTCACAATTTTATCCTATTAGACATTTGCGTGAAGTTTTGTCATAAAAAGCGTATATATTCTTGAGTTATGGCCAAAAACATGTTTGTGAGGTCACAGTGACCTTCACCTTTGACTTTCGACCACCGAATTCTAATCGGTTCATTCCTTGAGTCCAAGTTGACTTTTGTGCCAAATTTGAAAAAGATTCATCAAGCTCTTCTTGAGATATCTCGCTAACAAGAATGGGATGGATGGATAGACAGCCCGAAAAGATAACGCCTCAGAGGCATAAAAGTGTCAGACAATTTCTGCAGAACTAAAGTGATATTGTATATTGGTGAATGTTTAACGTCTAAATGAAATAAAAGTATTTATTAGCATTAGCTGAATCAGGAAATAAAGGGGAATTAATTGATTCATGGCACACACTATTTAAATAACATACTTTTTAATCTTTGGGCTTAGGAGAAGGTATCAAGTAATTTCAAAACCAAGTGACGTCACAAGTCATCAGTGTTAAAGTCCAAGATCAAAGACGACTTGCAAGTCTTCTCTGATTGTGTCAAGCTGAGTCTAAAGTCATCAAATTTGTGACATGAGTCCACACCTCTTCCAAGTTGTACTTCACTGCAAACCCTCCAAAGCAGTTGTTCCCAACTGGTCCAGCCACTGGGTCCAGATTTCTTCTTAGTCATCACTTTAAGGTCCACACAGTTTAATACATTCAGCGTCATAGTTTTGTTTGGCCATGTCATTGAGCTAGTTTGCTGTCTCTGTTAGGTAGCTTTTCTTCACTCAATCTACAGCAGCAAATGGCACTTCAAAATAAAAGCTCTGTGCCAGAAATTCACTGTACTTAAAAATAAAGTGCATTCTCTACAAACTCCACTCAGAATGGACCTGTGACCCACTTTTGGACCACAACCCACCAGTTGGGAACCACTGCTCTGAAGGCATTGTCCCACAGTCAAACCTCAATGTTTTGGAGGATGAATAAAGAAATCAAAGTAGAAAATGTTACATTTTTTGCATCCGTGTAGGAAGATATTTCTTCCTAAGTTTAAGACTGAGTCTACATTCCCCTTTGCCCCCTTAGAAAGTGCATTTAAAATAGGGCTATTCATTGTCTACATCATACAGATCAACATGCACATACAGTCGAGAGTGATCCATTCAATACAGCTGCATCTTTCAGGTGTGTCAGCCTCTTTGGTGAACAGTGTGTGCTGGGTGAGTCTTTCAAAGTGTAAGGTTATTTCCTTGCTATATCTCACAGAGTATAAACAAGCCCAGTGCTCCACATCAGAGTTTGGCTGATGCAATCCTCGCTCTGGCCAAGAGCCCGAGACCGCCAGCATAAAGACATCTCTCTATTTTTACTAAACTGCACTTTTAATGCATTACACAGAGCGTTGTGTTAAAGGAAGCATCAGTCAAACTCTTCCTGTCTTTGAGGAGTCAAACACTTACAGAGTGCAGGTGCCATTCTGATCCAATCATCACCATAACAGTGGCTGGAAAAATGCACTTACCACCTTGAAGGTCTTTGGAATAAAAGAGGAACATGAAAGTGTGATAGAGAGAGAGTAGAGAAGCAGCTATGACTGCAGTGATTGATTTTATTTATCAGTTGATTAAAAGCATGCTGAGCAATTTCATTTAATGTCATTTTGGGTGCATTGTTCATTGTATTACTTTTTTTTTCCTTTTAATTGGATTTGTTGTGAGCAAATTTGAATTGTGATTTAAATGCTAATAACAAGCCGAGAACACAATTTACCATGATCACCTTTTGGGAGCAAAGGGAGAGAATATTGGGGGAGGAAAACAGAGGAGAAAATACACAGGTTTTGTTATTATTCATGAGTTTTGCACTCTGGTAAAATTTAACCCTCTACTTTCACTGACAGCAATTTGCTCCTATGAGTAAAAAACAAGAATATAGATGCGTCTGTTGTCACTCACCGGAGCAGACTTTCTTGTAGTTCTTGTTCTCCTGTGGGTGGCCCACAAGGCGGCACTGGAAACGGTACTGCCAGAACTCTGAGAACCAGGGGTTCCTGGTGTTGGTGTCCAGACGCAGCTTCAGGTAGTAATCATCAAACGTTTTAACCACCTCTGATTGCAGCTTCATGGTGATACCTCCCTCTGCTTCCTGCTCATAGCCCTCCACAACCTCGTAACGGTCTGCCCATCCGTCACTGCAGGAGCAAGAGAGAAAGAAGAAGAGGCTGTGACATAACGATCACAGGGGCAGCAGTGACATTTTATGAAAGGAAAGAGTAAGAATAAACGTTGTCATAATCTTTGATAGTGATTATAATCTGTACTTGTTACTGTCTTTTAAATTGGATTGTTGTAATTATAGTTTACACTTATCTGCTGATTTGGAGTGACACGCCCACTATTCATAAGAGCGTCATCACTGACTACAGTAATTTCATTTCACACAATGTAAACAGTAACGCGCCTTCACTTTGACAGATAGATTCTCTACAACATTCTTGATTTTCTGTCTCTTCTTTGTGGGAAAGGGCAGCAGAGGTGTTCAGTACGTGTACAACACCAAATGTTCAAACTGAACTGACTGTACTGAGCCACCACTCTCACTGACTAAATGGTAAATGGACTGTATAGTGCTTTTCTAGTCTTCCAACCACTCAAAGCACTTTTTACGCTACACAGTGACACACTAGTGGCTGAGGCTACTATACATGGTGCCACCTGCTACCTAGTAGCCATTCACATGCACAAACACGCTGATGGAACAGCCATTGGAGGCAATTTGGGGTTCAGCATCTTGCCCAGCATGCAGACTGAAGGAGCCGGGGATCAGACCCCAAATCTTCCGATTAGTGGACGACCCACTCTACCTCTGAGCCACAGTCACCCCCAAATGTTTTGCTTTTACCAGTGGAGCTCCTCCAACTGGTGCCCAAAAGCATCTTTGTCGGTCCAGCCGTTATTTCCTTGTTCAAAGCCACAGAAACGATCATGATGTGATAACTCCCCTTTAATAGCTCAATAGTCACCTGTTGAGCTATTAAAGGGGGTCAGGTTCATACTTGCATTCTAATTTTCTAGCAGAACATATTTACCTGCTTTCATGGTCAAAAAAAACCTCTTTATTTTCCTCATACTGGCTAAGCTGGAACACCTGTATTGACCCTCCGTCTGAGACGCTCACATTTAGCAACTGTCCCTTTAAGCTCGTAATGTAAATGCTTGCATGTCGTGCCTGGAGCAGATGACTGTATAAAGAAATCAGTCATGAGCTGACAGTACGTCTCGAAAATAGGGAAAAAAAACAGTGGAAACTGAGGTTTTTGCTCACAATCTGAACATCCGTCTTTGTGATATTAGCCGACTAGTCCAGTGTCTGTTAGAAACACGCCTGTTAGGAATGAGCTGATTGATTGGCCACTGTGGCATTGCTGCTTCTTGAGAATCACTTTTACAAACACTTTCACAGCACACACTGCTCTTCCTTGGGTAACGAGCAATACATCTGAGCCCCAAACAACTATAGATGTATTATGATGTTAAGATATGAAAAATACTGAATTCTTATGTTGTTATACTAACATATTGTATCCAGAAATAACTTACAAAAGGCCCTGAAAAACTTTAACTTTATGACAGAAAATAAGGGTGCTTTAATACCTGCCCTGTTTGGTTCGGTTCAATCAAACTCAAGTTTGTTTGCCTCCTAAGTGCGGTTCGTTTGGGCAGGTGTGAACACAGCAATCGCACTAAGGTGCGCACCAAAACAACCAGACTGAGACCTTCTTGAAGAGGTGGTCTCAGTCTGGTTACAAACGAACTCTGGTGCAGTTCATTTGTGGTGAGAACGTGTTCCGACCTGGATCTGAACCAACTGCAGTCGCATGACACATTGTTTGGGTTAAACATGAGCATGTTACAGTCCTGGAGGATTATTAATGTGCACCTCCTCCTGTACTGCCTTAATATGCACATTCAGCACATCCAATGCATCAAAACATTGTTTTCTAGTTGGAGCCGCGCCTCGTTTTCAAACTGTATGCTTTGACTAAAATGAACAATGACAGCAATATAGTCCACGATGAGCAGCGCTAAAATCAACCTGCGTAGTTGTCCCTCCATTGTGACATTAGAAAGTGTCACATTTATCTTGCAAGTGTTCTCTTCTTCAACGTTTTCTTTACTTCCTGGATTTTTCCCACATGGAAATTCTGACCAATCAAGAGCAGCTTTCTCACACAAGGCATTTGATCTGGTCTGCTTGTAAATGCTGCCGTGAGAACACGAACCAACTCTAGGCAATTATTCAACTTTCAAAATTAGGCCCTGATTCGAACCAAAGCGATAGGTCTGAAAGCAGCCTAAGAAAAGGCATAATGGCTCTGGACTGGACTGAACTGAACTTAACAGCTTGTATTAGTATTTGACTGGACTTGAACGTGAACTGCTGTAGGAACAGTGATGCATTCACTGATCAATGCACCGATTGTGGATTTGAGGGGGACCTGATAGATAAGCTTAGTAAGAACATTGGCAGTGGCTACAGATGTTTTTACTGTTCTGAATGATTTTAACCAGTCAATAAATGTACGAAGTCCACATCTAAAGGAGCAGCTGCAATACAGAGGAAGTACAGCATGAAAAAGTCATTTGGACATGCAGAGCAGGCAATACTGTTGGTTGAATGTCATGTTTGGTCTGTCTGTGCTCAGCAAACAACAGCAAACGTATCGACAGAACATCATCAGCGCACAAACCCAAACTTTAGGTCATAGCTTTCATTAAAATAATGAGCTTCAACTACAAGTAGGTAGACTACAGCCTCTGCTCTTGTACGATGTTAAATTAGCGTGGCAGCACTGGTTGGAGGCTTATCTCAAGTCTGTGCAGCAATCCTCAATTTAAGAGGATGGAAATCTCACCATTAGTGCCTCAACCGTAATTGTAGGCTTTACACAATCCCTTCAGCTTGCTTGTTTGTTTGCTTGTGTAACCCTCTGTGCCAGAATCTCTACCCCACCAAGCCAATTTGGACACACAGCTGGCCAGTGTCTCAAAGAGAAATGGAAAACACCAGCGAAGGGGACGCTGATAAACAAATTAACAGGTAAACAGCCCCACACTGAGCTCTGCTTCCCTCTAAATCCGAGCCCGTGTGGGGTTTCAGGCTGTATTTTATACCATGTCTCTCTATCTTTAATGTGGGCTCCAGGCTACTGGCTTGAAATACCTGTGCTATTGACAGCTAGACACCAATTAGGTATGACTCACCATGGAACCAATTACCTCGCACACATGGGATGTTCTGGGTGATGGATAAGGACGTGTGTGTTCGTGTGTATGTGCAGGTCAAAGTCTCTGACCTTTATGTCTACAATTAGCGTCCGTCACGAAAAGGAGACATTCAACCGAATGTGTGGAAATGTGAGGAGCAAACTTTAAAACCAGCATGAATGAGCTCTAAAAATTTCTACTCAAGCTCAAAGACATATGGATTCCTACATATACTGGGCAGCAGGAGACAGCCAGTATGAATATCATCCTGAGAACAGAGCCCTGTCATCCAGAAGTTGTAGGCACTGTAGTTCTAAGCAAACATTACTAAACCAAGAGCAAATTGTGCATTTGCTGGGGTCTATTTTCAGCTGTGGATGAATACACATTGAATGAACTAATGAGCGTCTCCAGCACCAAAATGATGTATGAGAGATTGACTCAAAACAGTGCCCATGTTTATGGAAATGAAAGGACATGTCACCCAGGGCAACAGTTGCATCATTGGTCTGTTTTTAATACTTTCTGGACAGCGATGTAGCTCCATGACACAAAGGAATAACCTACATCAGGATGTGGCTAAAGAGGCCGTACTTGATTGTAGGATTAAGTCATCATTAGTTTTGGAAGGACGACACTACAACTGCAACACAATCAGCAGAAACGATGTTGGCATTAGACGTTTCTGTTAACCTTAGATACCTTACATTAGCATGTTATCGTATGGATAGAGCTTTCCTTAATTACAGTTTGGGGGCACTGAAGCTTCGTTGAGAAGTATTTGGGAATAAGCTCTGATTAATCACGAATACTATCAATGAAGAGTTGTGATTTGCCAAGAACTAGTTATAGGTGTGTGATATGCCAGTTTCCTTTGGCATATCTGGCAGTCAACTTTTCAGGGGTCATCTTTGTAAATTCTGAACCAACTCCAAATGCTTCACTTTTTTTATGATCTAGCATATCTGTAAGCCTGTTAAACTGTCTGAGTCACAAAACTAAGCCAATCACTGAGGTTATACGCCTTTGTCTGAGAATAAATAAAAATAAATGTTGATGCATAATAAATTATGTTGGATTACTATTTCTTAATTTATGGGCTACTTGGGAAAATGATGTAGGAAAATGTTTTTTGACATGGCAACGCTCAAAAGCCTCGAAGCTTTGAAGCATTCAGGTAAGCCAGCCCTAGCAGATACATTGAATCTTTACCTTTCAACAAGGCTGTGGTTGTGTGGTTAGGGTTAGGCACAACAACCACTTAGTTATAGTTAGGAAAAGATATTTTTGGGCTCAAAATACCCCATTTGGGGGCACAATCACAGTCAGTAATGCAGTGATGTCTCTGTAAAATACAACCACTTTATGCGTCTAAAAAGCACCTGTAAAAACAGCAACAGGCACGATAGAACACCCGTGCGCTGCATAAAGAGCCGCTGGGAACACAAAAGTGACTCACTACATCACAACCCTTTTGTTTGTTTGTCTTGAACAGTGGTCATTGAGCAGTTTGGCCGGCATCCTACCCAAGTGTCTCACTATTCACCTTTCCCTTTAACTCATGTCAGCTAATATATTTTGTCACTTCACAAACATAACCGCTTATCCTGTTTAGGGTTGTGGGGCCTGGAGCCTATCCCAGATGACATTGGGTGAGAGGGACAGACTATCACAGGGCTGACACATGGAGACAGACAACCATTCACACTCACATTCACACCTACGGCAAATTTAGAGTCACCAATTAACCTGCATGTCTTTGGACTGTGGGAGGAAGCTGGAGCACCTGGAGTAAACCCACACTGACATGGGGAGAACATGCAAATTCTGCACAAGAGACACTCCCCCACCGCAGGGTTCAACCCCCCACCTAGGGTTTGAACCAGGAATCCTCTTGCTGTGAGGTGACGTTTGGTATGAAACGCATCAGCAGTTTGCAGAAACACACAATGCCAAGTGATTGGGGTGACAACTGATACTTTGGCACGTGAAATATAACACTGCATTCCATGAGTGCAATCCATGCTAATTCTTATGTATTCATCTTTGGCTTCACATTAGGCTTTAAATTGCTCTTCCTGCACAGTTGCAAAAATCAGAACCAACTAAGAAAATACATCCTTTGCATGTCAGGCATTGGAAACAGAGCAGATATGATACCAATATGCAGATTGGTGGGGCTTAAAGTAGTTGAATTCATGAAAATATTATTATTTTAGTGAATGGTGTTAAGTAAGGTAGGGCTAGGATCCATTGAATTATACATGCGTACTCTTTGTCTGCAACAACTACTGTTAAAGACAAGAACAGTGTTGGGTAATGATACAAGGACAAAATAAGAGCAATAAGGTCCAGAACACAACATAACCTATCTCATATTCTTTGGATACAGATATCTGTCTGTTGTGCATCCTAAAATGTTTGCATAAATTTTAAAAGAAGAATTCCTTTCACTAAGCTAATTGAATTTAGAGTCTGAAACATGTGATTTCCATTAGTCCTGGTCACATTTTTTTAATAAGCTGAGAGTGAATACTGTCTCTGTCAGTACATGTAGTACAGATAGCGACACACACCACTGTAGATTTGTGTGCATACATCCTCCGTGTTTATCATAAATGTTCCTTACATGACAGGGTAACTACATTTAATACGGTCTACTCAATCCAATTCAGTGTTTAACATATTTGTTCTAACAGAACAGTGAAAAACAGATTGGTTTTTAGATAAAGACAGAGAGAGAGAGAGAGAGAGAGAGAGAGAGAGGGGAGAAGTGCTGCTCAACACTCTACATGAATAATGCATGAGGCATTGAAGACATGCTTGACTGTTTCTCACAGTGGAGTTTGTGATAAAGTAAAATGACATTCTCTCTTTTCGCTCTCCTCTCTCAGGATCGCGCTGTCTGGCAGAACTCCAAACAGCTCATCAGAACTCTCGGGCCATCAGAGATACGCCTAATGGGACAAAATCTGATTTAACGTCACCTCAATGTTCCGCAGCTTCGCAGTGCATATTGGAAGGCCCATTATTACATAACCTGAGTCAGATATACTGGAGGAACACCTGTTTAAGCAGATTAAAGAGTCAGTGCTGTCCAAGTATGTTATTAGCTCTGCAGTTGTACTGAAGACAGGACAGGTCGCACAGGTTGGAGGAAGACAAACAAGGCAGTGGCTCTGAGATATAAAATAGAGCTTACCTCTTATATGAATACAATAAAAAATATTCTTAAAGGGACAGTTCACCCCAAAATACGAAATGCACTTTTTCCCCCCGTAGCTATAGTGTTATTTATCAGTCATGTCAAGTTTTGGAGATATTGCCCGTAGAGAAATATAAAGGAACTAAATGGCACTTAGCCTGTGCTGCCAAAAGTGCCAAAATAAATAACTAAATAGATATATAAATTGAAAAACTCAACAGCAATGTCACTTTCCAGGAATCATGACCCAGTTACTAAAGATAATCCACAGATCTCGCTGTGAGCAGTTTCATGTAGGATCTATTTTCTTTCTACCAAACCACACCTGCCAATTGTATCACGGCGCAGAAGGAAATGCACATCTAACTACAGATGAGAGGCTAGTGATCATGGCAGCATGAGATGTAAACATTGATGGCGTCCTCCTCAGCTGAGCTGTAACATTAGCTAGCTCAGTAATGCTAAGTAAGCTCGCAGCAGATGCATGCTTTCTTCTGTGCAGTGATACGGTTGGCGGGTGTAGTTTGGGAAGAAAGAAAATTGTTTTCAAATGAAACTGCTCACAACAAGGCCTGTGGATTATCTTGAGTAATGGGTCATGCTCTCTTAAAAGAGACGTTGCTGTTAACTTTACAGATGTCATTTTTAGGAGCTTTGAGCATCACAGGCAGAGTGACGTCTAGCTCCATTAGAAAGACAGCCTGTTCTCACTCCTAACTCGTCTCCAAACTTGATGATGATGATTTTGGTGTCAGATACTGACGTAAAAAGGCGTCTGACACCGATGCACCAAGACACTCCTCGCAGCAATATGATACATACGGAGTGGCAGCTATTCCTGTAGCAAATTGAGTTCGAATATTTTTGAATGAATTTAGTAAAGTTCGAATAATATTCAAATTTATTATTATTATTCTATTCTATTTATTTATTTATTTATTTATTTTTTACAAAAAACCCACAAAAAATAAAATGCTTATTGCTGGCGCAATATGAGCGTGACACTCGGACGAAAACACCCGTTCCGACCTCACTGAAGTGCCAGCTATGACCGACTTCTGCCTCGCTATTTGAGCAATGTTTGGATACTTCAGTGCACCTGTAGTTTTCCACCACGAGTGGATCCTGGTCGGCTCGTGGTGGTGTCTCATTCTGGTAACGTTTCATCTCTTCTTCAATAAAGGTAGGCAGGGACGCAGCAGGTGCAACACTCCCTGTATGTCTCCCCGAACAGGTCACACATCACGGACAGCGCAGTGGGTGGTGGCCTGGCTTGTGCGCGAGCCATCTCCGCCCAAATGGTTTAATACATTAATATTAATGGTGTTCATTAATTATTAATGATATTTGAATTACCAAATTTAGGTTCGAACTTATAAAAATATATATACATTCAAACATATTTCGAACTTCAAATTTTTTTATGACAGCCCTAATACACAATGTGTGTAATAAGCGCGAATTGAGACAATGAACATTCAAAACCGCCGCAGGAGGATACCTAGCAAGCTGTATTTTTACATTTAGGTCAACTGACAAAGTGGCAGTATTTGTCCAGTTGGGATGAGAACCGATTGGGAGAGAATCACTTGCGTGAGAAACACTTGGTGACTCAAACCAAAACAATCTAGACTGATAAACAGCACTACAGGTAAGAGGGAAAATGTGTAGTTTTGATTTTGGGATGAACTTTCCCTTTAAATTGAGAGGAATGAGGTTTGTGACACAGGGCATCACACTGAATACAAGTTACTTTTGGCAACAATAAGGAAAAGTATCACAAATACAAGCATTATGTCTTTGAGTACTTATGGTCAATCCAACAATCGTCACACCTAAAGTAAAAATCAGGTCATTTATCATTGCCCTCCAACATACGAGTTAGTGCCTTCAGACGACCATTACAAGAGCTATTTACATGGGTTTATTCTGATCTGGCAACAACAACATGAAAGACTGAAAGAAAAAAGTTGTCGTCACAGTTAAAAGAAACCAACTTTGGTTATTGGTAGGAACTAAACCCATCAACTTGTGTAAGTAAGTACAGCACGAGAACAAATGTATTTGAGGCACAGCAGAATCAAACAAGTAAAACCAACAAGACTGAGGTTAATCTTGATGGTTTAAACTTAATGTAGTATCTTTTTCACCCTCAACTTTCCAAACACATTAAATGAAACATTTAAGTCAGTATTTATCTCTGCAAGTTAAGCCAGCAGGGCGCTATTCCTTTGATGCCACATGCCTAATAATGGGACGTGTGTATTCTGATGACTTACTGAGACTTGATGATGTGTGCCGTTGTTTAGACGAGCGCAGCATGCCAACAGCTGGATAATTTATAGAGTAGTATACAACAGTGAGTAGACTGAGAGCTCCCCCGACTCTCCCGGATGATCTAGTTCCAGTTTGATAGCACATTTGTATATTTATGAAGCCATGAATTAATTGGCAGGGCAGAGATTTAATCACATGCGCTGTTTCCCCTGGAGGATGAATGGGAAGAGTTACTTTAAAAAGAGGAAAGGGAGGATAGGGGAGTCAAGAGTTTCCTAATTGCTCTATGCGAGCGCTGGAATAAAAGTTCAGGTAGTTAATGGAAAAACTTTAATCTGTCTGTCATTCACAGAGCACTACAACGTCAACCAGCCTAATTACAGGAATTACATTAGTCTTAAAGGTAAAATCAGGATCTTAATGTAACACACACACACACACAAGCACATCATGTCTCTCTTTCTGTTTTTAATCATTGTCTGTACATCTCATTTTCAGTGATGGTGGAAGTTCAGGTCAGGTCTTCACATACAAGTAACTGTACGTAATTGTTGGCAGGAATATGAGCTCAAATATTAAAAGTAAAAGCACTTGACTTGCAGATTGGCCTCTATCAGAGTCAGCCTGCCTCAGAAACAGTTTTGGATCCTATCATTTTTAAGATAAGCAGGGCAATTTGAAAATGAATAAATATTTTATGTGACTCATTTTGAATCATTTATACACGTACACTCAATGTTTCCTTCAACAATTCTTGTTACAAAATGGGTTTTGTGAGAATTCTGAAGGTGTCAAATATGACAGCTACTTACAGAACAGCGGTCCAACTAAGCAGTGAAATCTGTGATGTTTTTGGTGTAACTGGCAGCGACTGTTGGCTTACAACCTCCTCACAACCAGAACAGAGAAGTGCAACAACAAAGCTTTACTCAAGTAGCTTTTACTCAGGCTTTAATCAAGTCCAAACATGTCCCTAACAACGTAACATTCATAGGGATCAAGGGTCCAAACCTAGAATCTGAATATGTTGAATAAAAGCATCATGAGCTCCCCATTAGGGAGAATGGGACATAACCTACATTTGCTGCACAAACACCACCCTGACCGCCATGACAGCACATAAAAAGGAGTAACAAGCACACAAGGTCCAGAGCTATTGATGATGTTGGCTGATACATGAGATACAACAATCAGGTCATGAGCAAGCCTCATTTGAAAGCAGTGGCGGGGGCTGTTTCTACCCAGCCCACTCGCAAGAAAAATGTAAACAATGGACATACTATGTAGCAGAAATGTCAACATGTGGTTATTTTCAAGCACAAAAAACACTTACTTATGGATTGAAAAAGATCATATTTTGGTTTTAAATACTCGACTGGAAATGGAGCAATGTACTGGTAAAAAACCTCTTTTGTTGTACTGTCCTGACAGAAAATGCACAGATGTCTTGGTAAAAAAACAACAACAACTGCTTTACACAACACTATCCCTGCACAGCAACGTTTAATTAAAAACAATCACTTTTTGTGACACTATGTGAGCAGAAAATGCCGGGATGCCTTAGTAAAAAACCAACCGCTCTCCTGGAACTATACTGGCAGGAAATGCAGCAATGTTTCGGTAAAAAAAAAACCCCACAACTGCCTTTTTGTGGTGCTATCCCTGGTGGAAACACCGTGGTGTCTTGGTACAAAAAAAAAAGAAAGAAAAATACTGCTTTACACGACACTATCCTGGCAGGAAACACAGCAATGTTTCATTTAAAAAAAAACAAAACAATACTTTTTGTGACACTATCCCAACAGGAAACGCATAAAAACTGCTTCACCTGACACTATCCTGGCAGGAAAATGCACCAGTGTTTCAGTAAATAAACGACTGCCTTTCAGATAAGTATCCCTGCTGGAAAAACAGTGATGCTTTATCAACCACTTTACCGCTGTAGGAAACACACCAACATTTTATCAACAACCGCTTTTTTTTGACACTATCATGGCAGGAAACTCATTGATGCCTTGGTAGAAAAAAAAAAACCTTTTTCATTGCACTATCCGGGCAGGAAATGCAGCAATGTTTCAGTAAAAAACACAACTGCCTTTTGTGGCACTATCCCTGGCGTAAAAACAGTGATGGCTTGCTAAAAAACACACATTTTGGTGGCTGAAAAAACACTGTAAACACAGAAATGGCTTACTTGTTGGTCACAAAAAGTGGTCTGCAGCTTGACAAGCATCTCTGCTACTTATCATGTCTCCCACCATCCCCTTCTCCTCCACATGAGGTCAAGTCAGCTCATATTCACTGTAGAGATGTTAATATGATACGTAGGTAACGAAAACATACAATGCCAACATTTCCTCTGGCTAATGGACCGTTTCTACCACTTCATATCCTATTGGGTATGTTAGAAGATGAACTTCTGTTTTAGAGGATGTTGTGAAGTAAATAATTTCCTTCAGAAATTTAGTGAGCAGAAATAATAAAGCACATAAAATGAAAATGCTCCAGTAAAGGAAGTACCATTAGTCTCTTTAATTTCACACAACGGGAGCTTTTAGGGGTAATTTTTGTTTTCCGTTCTACATTTATCTCCATGCAGATCCCACCACATCCTTAATTAATTCGAAACTGCTCTGGCAGTGGACGAAATATTCAGACAGGGGTTTCTCTCCGCAGCTGAACACTAACACTCCGTCTCCAAAAACTCTCTCTGCCTTTATCTCTGTCTCTCTCTCTCTCTCTCTCTCTCTCTCTCTCCCTGCTCTGCCATTCTCCTCCATTTTTCCTTACTGCTGCAGCTCTGTGGAGTTAAAGCAGGAGTGGTGCTGGTGGCTTGTTAGCTGGATGGCGGCAGCAGCATGACTCTCTTGAGGTGACACAGAGGACCCTGGGTGAGCCGGGGAGCCTTTAAAAGCCCATCCAAGCTGCTTTTACTAATTCATCATGCCCCAGTTTGAGTGGGGAGATCAGTCTCCTCTACATTGACAGGGAACACTGCAGGGAGAAAATCCTTTTTGCTTTTCACCACTGAGGGACATCAATTCACTTCTTAGCTCCATGATAAAGTCTCTGCATCAAGATCTTATTATCAGTTGGTCAATTTAATGTAAAAATCACGACGTAAGGTTGGTTAGAGCGCTGCTGCTCAAGGCCTCCTACATTTTTAACATTCTTCTGTGTTCTCTTTTGACATCTTGGTTGTTCATTGTTGCAATAATTACACCTACTCCAGATCCATTTTTCAGTTTCACTCAGAAGAAGGTTTCATTGATGTCTTTTATTTTCATTATTGACAAGTATGTCTTGTTTTCGTGTGATTAATCATTTAGTAAAATATTTGTAGTGTGTAGTACCCGTCCACCACCCCTCCCACCATCTCTATTCGGACTTTCGCCACTGCAACTTTTGTTCTTGTCCAGCCATGTTTCCTCCTGACGCCGCCACTTGCCATTACACTTTAACCGCAACGGGCCGCCTATCATGCTGACTTGAAAGGACGGCTTTTTTCATGTGTCTGACGCCAGGAGTCATTGCCCAGGCGATGGATGTTGACGACTGGGTTGTTTATAGAGATTAGCAGAAATGACCAGTATACAGAAGAAGAGGTCTTGATTTGGTTACCTGCCGGCTACGGGTGGGACACGTCCAATCTGTCAACGGTGTGCACCGTTTTGCTACGATTTCCAGGTTGAATGGCAGGTGTCCTCGAATAGATGTGAAACGTGCATTGTTGTGCAGTGTTGCACATCAGGCTTTAAGGTTTGTTTCCTCTCCTTTGGTGGGTGTGTCAGGTGTTACCCAATCAGCAGCACGGGTGTGTATATATAAACCAAATTCTAGCAGATCTTTACTAATTATACAGACATTTTTTGTTTTTATTTCACATTTGCTTCGGCAATGTAACATATGTTTCTTATACCAATAAAGTCCTTTTGAACTGAATTAAATTAAACTCCGCTGTACTAAAAGGCAGTTCTTAACGCAACACGGTGTTTAACACACCAACCTTTCTGTCTGAATAAATGTTTTCCTATTTTGTTGGGACTGAACGCAGCCCTCATCTACCAGAAATACTGACCCTTGCCCCCAGAGGCTTCTGATCATCAGACCCATATCTGTTCACTTTGCTGTGCACATAAACACTGCAGCCGATACAGGACTGTGCATAGTTGTGTTCACATTTTTACATTTTGCCATCCCCACAGACTGTAAAATTAATGGACGTAGCCACTGTGACATCACCCATTGGTTTTTGGACTGTCACCATCTTGTTTTTCCCATCTCGGCTTCTTCATCCTGAGAAGCTGAGGGCACTATCAGCAGACAGGCCATCCTCAGAGTGGTACACTCTTAATTATGTATAACTTTAAGTCTTGATGACATGTAAATAGGTTAATTAATACAAAAATTCACTCCCCATACAGTTGTCATGAAGGAGGAATTAGCTGTAGAGACCAAAACCATTCTTTTCACCAGGATGTGAGCATGTTTATTTCTGCTGTAAAGTTGGGCATTTTAACATGATTGGGACTGACTCGCTTCTGGAACCAGCCTGAAGTGGCTACTCAAGTAACTGCAGTCTGGCACATCCACGTTGGCTTCATTTTTCAGCCCCAGAGGTTGCTGCTTTGCAATATCCCATTTTTCTTTCTTTGACGAGAAAAAAAGGGTAAATGTTGCCATAAGAAAAACTAATCTGAAAGTAGCTGAGGTTTTGGGAGCCGTGCTAGGGAGGTGTATTTGCTCAGTGAAGACGTTGAAAGCAATCATTCAATTTTTGGAAGCTTGCAAAATTCAAGGTGCAAAGTGCCTCTCCTTTTACTTTGTATGCTGCTCCAGCTGTACCCATCTGGAGTTTGATGAGCATACTTACATTATTTTACATTTTATTGTTTAACAAGGACTACAAGATGATGATTTTATTGTCTGACCAGCCATCCAAAACCTGAGGTTATTCCATTAACCGTAATGGCAAAGAGAAAAAGCAAGAAATCCTCAGATCTAGAGGCTAAAAACTGATTTTGTTTTCAGTTATTTTGCATGAAAAATGACAAACTGCTCATCTTCTTTTTAATGATTGCTGATTTTTTTTTCAAGCCTTATTGTTTTGATACTTGTCGTAACACTATTCTGTTGTTGCAGATAATGACTAATTTGTTGTTTTCCAGGTGTCTGTGGTTCGAGTCTTGCGCGCCTTCGTTCACTATTCTCTTTGTGTTTACATGTTGTACTCACACACTGTGGTCCAATATTAGCTGTATGTACAAGAAAGCATTTTAATTTTCTGCGAATCAGGATGTGACAACTATGTCCAGATGCAAAGCCAGTGTGCTATTTTTGATCACTCCAATGTCATTCAGCCATCCCCTCGCACGAGGGAACACAAGGCATCAATTGGGAAGAGAGAGATGTCCTTGACAATGTGTGGCTGCTTTCAATTAACATCAGAGGCGTGTTATAAATATTCAGATGCAGTTCATTGTGCTCCCTTGCTTGGTGGAACACAAACAGATGCAATCGCCAGTCCTGACTCAACTTGAATGTACTTCCCAGAGCCACACGTGTGTACGAGTAACGCAAGCAGGGCTCCATTACTGAATGAGTGTAGACAGCGTGTCCTTATCTTATAATTACAATCTTTGTTGCTGTTGTTGCTGCGAGGAATTTTTCAGATGTCAGCCATATTTCCCGAGAAGGGACTATTGTGTTTGGAGCCCTGCTGACAGACTGAATGACAGATCTGCAGTGAGACGATCACACCAACTCCGTCATGAGCCCAAACAAAATCTCCATGGTGACTGTGGCACAAGCAGCACACACGAGGCTTTTTATTCCACACAGTACAGTAAATCCTGTGCTGTTAACAAAAAATTATTTTGAGCTTGATTCCTGCATGACGTGCCCCAGTAAACTCTCACTAAACTTGCATGAAGATTGCTTCAGCAGGGAGGGTCAAAAGGACAGAATCATGTCGCACAGAGAGAGTAACGTAAAGATGGAGGCTCGGCTCGCTTGACTTCATTCCTCCTCTGGATTTTTGTCTCAGACCCAGCACACCCCCTCCTCCACCTCCATCCCCCGCCACACTTTCTCCCTCGCTCTCTGAGTCTTTACATTCATAACTAATGTATCAGTCGCTATTGTGCTCCGACTGGGAGCCTACAGAAAGAAAGATGTTTCTGGAGAGTGAGCCTAGCGAGAGAGCAGCACGCTGTCAGTCGTGGGGATCATGGCACACACAAGATAATCCTGAAAGGGGACGAGGAGAATTGTAGATGATCAGAAAAAGCCGCCTGTGATTTTAGGCGAAACACAATCCAAGAATGCTATCATCCAAAGGTGTGGGTTTTATGTCAGCACTGGGAGGGGCACATATGAAACGAGAGGTTTAGGGGTCCTCTGCAAGGAAAAATTGAGCATCAAACACTTAATTTCCTGTATTCTGATTAGGGCTGGGTGATATGGACAAAAATTCATATCTTGGTATTTACAGGCTGACTATAACTCGGCATTTTCTATCAAATGGGCTACAAGATATCAGTCAGGAGCACTTACACACCTATGCTATCATCCCTTCTTTTTGAATCTGTGTTTATCCATCAAGTTACTGAATCGAAATCATATCCAAACACTTTTCATAAATCTGAATATATCTTTGATTCATGACGGATGGATTAAACTGCAAATTCAGTCTTAACCTCATGTACATCCACAATTCTGGATGAGAGAGATACTCATTTATTTTGGCGTAGTTGCCGGCGCTGTTGCCAGAGATAAGGTCTCTTTTTGCTCATGCCCTGCTATTTGCCAAATTACTCGCAAGTCAATAGGCAGAATTCCACATCCTCCGCGCTCTCCTTCCTGAGATGGGGAGGAGATGAAAGCCTTAGAGATGACAGGAAAAAAAGCAGCTAAATGTGTCGCGCCAC
The DNA here is from genome assembly GCA_026686955.1 of Epinephelus cyanopodus. Lineage (NCBI taxonomy): Eukaryota > Metazoa > Chordata > Actinopteri > Perciformes > Serranidae > Epinephelus > Epinephelus cyanopodus. Next base: position 16,360,037 of record CM048925.1, on the reverse strand, counting down.
AACTCCCCTCGCTCTCTGGCGCCGTAAACATTTCACTTCTTCAAGCTAAGAGCAAAACCTGAGTCCTCTTGTTGCAGGAAATCGAAGAGGGCAGACAAATGTGGAAACGCATGTGACACGCACAAGAGGAGGTCGCGGCTTTGTCTGCACCTCTGTGCACTCTCAAAAGGCGCAGTCATAACCTGCTAATGACTTGTGCCAAGTCATTACAGAGACAGAACATCTACATTCCTGTCTCAGTGTCCATTTTGTCAGGAATAAAATTAAAATAACACAAAGCGAGCATTCAAAATGGGACCCGGACCAAGACTGTGTGTGTGTAAGACAGGGGCAGAAATGAGCGTTACATGTGGAAAAGCAGCTTATGCAAATGATGTTTAGTAATAACAGCATTCAAGCTGCATTAGCGGGAGAGAGAAAACGAATGCTGCTAATTGCAAGAGAGCGAGCAGGCGGGCAAATGGGTAGGTGGGTTCACTCCATGCTGCCATTCAGAAACTAGGCTTGGTGCTTGGGAACAGGCAGAGAGGGAGCGATAACAAAAGACTCTGTACAGTAGATGTATATCTAGCTGACAAAACTACTTCATGGCAATTTCTTCTATATAAGCGAGTGGGTGGAAATTCAGTCAGGATTCAGAGATTTACAGTAATACTCAACCGCCTCAGGGAAACCTTGGTTAAAACACACACTGCCAGATATTTTTCGTGGGTACTATACATTCCTGGCAGCTCACAGACATATTCCATCACATTCACTACTAACAGCCTGAAAATCCAGTTTATGAATCAAACTTATTTCACTGCACTTCGATCAGCTGTAAGGGTGTGTGGCATTTTTCTCTGCATTCTTTTCAGCGGTTCGTCTTTCTTCAAAAGGCCACAGCTGCAATTTACAAATACACACATATGAATGTTTTTTTTACGTGCAGCTGGGGCTGGTGTACTTGACAGCACAAATGTCAAAGAAGCCACAGTGATTTTCAAAATAGGTACACGCATTGAGTTGTTGGCAGGAAGAGAGCTTGTTCTTAAGCTACTTAATGACTATACTCTAGACTTCCAATTGTGATTACAGTGCCCAGTGTGCTTCAGATTGCTGTTGCTAGGTGCATTTTACTCCCATCAAGTGTCTCTGTTATGTAAGTGGCTATACAGTTAGCTGCAAAGAACAAATACACTGCTTTTAAAAGGAGGTTTTTAAAGTACTGAACAGGCTTTCAGGGGCCAAATATTGGTGCCTGTAACAGTGGCACCGCCAAGGGGTGGCCATGGCACATGGTGGCTCCCAATAGAGCAGTTTTTCTACCCATCTGTTGTGACCTCATAAAAAATTGAGAGGCAGAGAAATTAGAGGAGATCAATTCACACCTGTTACATGCATTGTGTCTTTTCAAAATTCACTTCCATTTTCACAGGAAATGTACAGTTTCTGCTCATTAGATGTATACAGTCTTTTTCACTATAAACTTACAAATTTGGTAAAACACTGCTTATTTCATTGTGCAATAAATGCATATGGTTCAGTTTTGGAAAAAAACCATCATGGTTTGGCTGTACATTCATATAGGAAGCCAACAGCGGCCTCCTGGGTGAACGTCCAGTGTTGCTGAACCCATCCACCATCCCTCCCGCCCTATAGGGACTTTCCAGGTCCTTAAATTACGTAGCTGTGTGGTGGCATTTAAAACTGATGCTGCCTAATGGCATATGGCCATGAAAGGATGCCTGCTTCTCTTCAGCATCTGATGCAGAAATCTATGACCAAACGGTGGCATTTTACGTTTGCTTACATCTGCTGACACATGTACATTCAGATACGTAACACAAATCCCAAAATGTTGACTTTACCTGTATTAGTCTATGTGCATCAGATATTTAGTAATACGGGCCTCATTTACTAATGTACACACAGAAATGTTGCTACTCTGCGCATAAAATATGTACACACCCATTTTAATTAATAATTGATGAGAATTAAAGGGTGTCAATTTTATAGTTATTTACTACTTTTGACCAATTAAATGAACAGTTTTGAATATGTGCTCTGAAGCATTTTTCAGTAATTACGGTTTTAATATGCTGTGATTTTAGTTAAAAGGTGTCATTTTGTCATTTGTCATTTTTTGTCATTTGTGACCGAGACAGTTCTGAATTTGTTCGCAGAGTAGAAACAAATTCAGATAAGAAAACACTGATGAATCCCAGATTTCTACAAACATAGTTGTACACTTGGTTCAAGCACAGATTTGTGCGTATATGAACTGTTTCTGAATGAGGCCCATTAATGGTTGAATAAGAAACTAAAGTAAATCGGTGTGTGATTCCTTGACTCTTTCTAGAGAAAGTGTTCACATCTAGCCTGTATACTTTAACTGCATAATAGAATTCCTGAACTTCAGTTTTAGCTTTTGGTTTTGGTGTGCCACCCCAAGATTTTCCGTGGCCCCATTTGGCAACCCCTATGAAAATTTCTGGGGGTGCTGCTGGATTGCATTCATTTTTGCTTGCAAAACTACTCTGGTGACGAGCTGAAATATCTTGACGAAACAATCTATAAATGGGGCTTCAGCAAAAAGACACATTAGCTGCAAGCACTGGTCACAGCTCACTAACAGCAACATGATGATGGCTGATCTGTAATAATATGGGCAGCCATCTCCTGGGAGTCATTGTGTGTATTGCTCTCTGTGGTCAAATAACAGTCAAGGAGTCTGTGGCCATTTTACTGCATCAAGTGCACTCCATGTAGCACACACTGTTCTACATTAACATCCTGGTCTCGCCATGAAACTCAACAGGAAATACCTTCCCTCTACAGTTCGAGTGGCTGGACTCCAAAGACGAATAAGGCTGCTCTGAGGATAAAGTGGAACAATCATTTCATTTTCATACATATATTCAGCTCATAATGTGTTTCACATTCACCTGTAGCTGTTGCTTGCTCTCAGGGGGACATTACAATGATTCCTACCTACAGTGAGACTGATTTCTGAGTTATGTCCTACAGCTGTTGAGTGAAAAACTAACTTCAAAGAGACTCAAAAGAAAAAAACATATGTTGAGGCGTGATGTGCTAATTCATTTTGGCAGGCTCTATTTGTCATGGAACTGTCATATACTGCACTTGGTCTTTGATAGTTTATGAAAGGTAAAGCAAAACTTTGTACATTTCCTTGAGAAATTGCTAAGTGAAAATATATCAGCTCCCTCAAGGCTCCATATGCAAGCTCTGTCAGATGAGAGCTCTTTTCTGAGCCTGGTGACAAAGCTTTCATGAGATTATCCACTATGTTTTATGCAACAAGTCCTCCAAACTACAAAACAAAATATTCCTTTTTTAACTGTGTTTCAAAACAACATAGATGAGGATTTTCTGATCTGAAGCACTTGCGACATGGTGATAATATTCGTCAGTATCATAATCAGGCCAGTTACCAGAGGAAAATATTGGCATTGTACATCGTACATTTCTACAAACCACAGATACGTTATCATTTGTAAGTTTAATATGTATCATTTGAAGTGGGGCTGTCGAAATAATGCATTAATTTTGACAAAGAAAAAATAATGCATCAAAAAATAAATGCTGATTAATCATGTTTCGAGGTGTCCTTTGACCCTGGTGTCACAGTGGCTTTGTCACATGATGGAGGCAGACCAGACCCCATACATGAAACATTTACATTTGAAAAACGCCCACTGTTCTCTACAATCTGCATTTAGGAATTTTCGTACCGCCTGAGTACTTCGAGCCTGAAAAATCACCTCAACACAAAGCATTTAGCAGCAAACCCATGCTAACCACTGCACCAACTTGCCACTGAAAAACGTACAATGCCAACATTAATCTACAAGTAATGGCAACAAAAATGATTCATATAACATTTTGGCACCTGCCTTTACTATGGTTAAGATTTTGTGAGGTTTGGTATCCAACTGCTTAGTTAAACATAATTAGCTAATAAAAGCATAAAACACAACACAAGAAGCAGATATTTTTTGACATACTTTATATACAAACTTATAAAGTTGTTATGGTGAGTTTGTCAGCAAACTGCTGGCTATACACACATCCAGCAGACACAGAAAATGAGCATGCAACTGAAGTTGGCCACCGGATGAATGTAAGACCAACATTTTCTCTGTTTTGGCCTCGATCAACTCCAGAGGGAAATATCTGGCTCTTTAGACTCTCTAGCTTTTTGTTGAAAACATCAGGAGGCTGGAAATAAGGTTGGTTCGTGTCAGGCATACAAGCGACACTTCTCACATAACACATAGCTGTTTATCAGCCTCATCGCCAGAGGGAAATGTTGGCAATGTGCATTTCTGCAAGACACAGATACTTTACATTTGAACATTTCATACATATCACATCAACGTTTCTAAAATGACAGTTTCGATTACTTGTATTTGAGCTGACTTTGTCATCTGGAGGTGGAGGGGATGGTGGATGGATGGATGGCAATATGGCTGCCAAGCTGCAGACCAGTGTTTGAGACCAACAAAAAACAAAACTGGTTGTGTTTTAGCGAGTCACTGCTGCATCTCCAGCGGTGATTGTTCCACCAGAGGCAGGTGTTTTAAGCCAAAACATGATCTTTTACTTAACATAACCAATGAAGCTCTAGCGAAAGTCCAGTCAGGAAGACAATACTTTTCATGCTCAGGCTTTAAGTTTCATTCTCAAACTGCACGTTTGCTCACTCGCTGTTTCTAGGTGTCATTGTCTAGTAGGTAGGCCCATTGAGTCATCAGCTGATTCACAATCAACCAATAGCACAGCGAAAATCTTCTCTGTTAGCCTATCATCTTACTGCTCCTCATTTTAAATATGGTTCTTTCTTTGCTGTAGTTCTCTCTTGCTGCTGTCGTGCCCATCACCACCTAGTCTTTACGGATTCATCAGCCTCATACGCTTCATCAGCCTCAGAGTCATCAGCCACCACCACCACCAGTGTCTGGACTCCATGGGGGGGGATTTATCCTGCTGTCGCTCAGATGTCCCTCGATCACAAAATATCTCCCTCTGGTGTCCAAGCGCCAAAGACAATATTAATGTATAAATTATACATATCAATGGTTTGCAAAAACGTACAATGTCAACATTTATTCTGGCGACTGGGATGGTATTATCCAATGTTTATATAAAAATATTGATTTTTGTAGCTTTAACATTCAGTTAACACAGTCAGATGCTTTACTGACCCATGTATCCATCCCAAACTTCTTCCCATACGGTGCTGAGGTGGTAATAATGTCACACCACGAGGGTCAAGGAGGTCTTGTTGCATAAATTATAAGCCTAAAAAGTGTAAGAAATTCTCAGCCTACTGAGAAGCATGTCGTCCACACGATCCACTCCCAACCATGCTTAGCTTTCTTATCTCGTCCCTTTCTCTCACTGTCTGTGCCTTCATCTCTCTTTGTCTCTGTCTTATATTACATCTGTCTTTGTTACATCTCTCACAGTGCTTTCTCTGCTTTAATCTGTGGACAGACCAGCACGACTCCACAGTCAAAGAAGCTTCAACCATCCTACTGCAGAATTGACTGACTCTCCTAATCTGCTCACCAACCAGCTTCCTGCTTGGCTATACAGTCACTTCTCTTCTTAAAAATTGACTGAGGTTTTATCCAAACACTCCCTGTGCATCCTGCTTCATCCCGTCAGAGCTGAATTTGTTTCTCATTCAACAGAATCACTTTGAAATGTACTTTAACAAAACAAGAAGACAGACATCAATGTCTCCTTGATTGGAATGAAGTGGATAATCTATGTCGGGAACGTGTGTCTGTATCCGCGCGCCTGAGTGTATGCATGGAATAAATGTCGTCTCTTGTGAGCGTGGATGTGTGCTGGCGTGGAGTAATGGAGGCAGCTGATTGGAAAAATCATGATTGACACCACAGAGAGAGAAAGACAAGAGCCCTGTTGACAGACAGTAGCAGAGCAGAGTGGATGTAAAGTGCTGAAGTGATGCAGAGTAGAGTCTGCAGGTCAGGGATAAAGTGGGTCGAGCACGCTGCCACACCTGGCCCTCGTCTGAAGAGCAGGTTAGCCGAGCAGCTAAAACAAAAGCTCTCAGATTCAAAACTCTCTGCATGTCTACTTGTAGTTTACATAGCCGCTGCTGTATAGTGTTTTCATCTGCCTCTGCTGTGTTCTACGATCATCTCTACATATGAGATGTGGTTAAAAAAAACACTGCCTGCTCTTGGATGTTCTATCTTTTTAATGCCTGGTACGCCATCTCTTATCTGGATCTGTTTGTTTGGGCCAAGTGCAATAAAAGTGGGAGATGTATAAGGTCAAAGAGATGCCAATAACTGTCTCACCATCTCACTGATTTTGATGGCACCAGCTGCACACACCGTGTTACCCTTACAAATTATACTGACTGTCCTAAGGTAGTGCGATAATTAAAACACCAATATCCTCAAATTTTGGAGTGGTGCTTTGACATTTAAATTATTTTTTTGATTGGGCTGAAGGGGATGCAATAATTGGAAGTTGAATTTTCTAAATGAAAACATTTTTTGGAAGCTCTGACTGCAAGAGTGCCCGATGATGAAGAAATTTGGACCCATAATGCTCCCAGTTCCTGGCATATTTTGCTTGTTCTGGCATGATCGTAGCCTTGATGATTTTAAAGCTGTATGTGATGACTTGTTTCAGGGCAAAATATCAACTTTTAATTTTTATCAGTTTTGTAGCTGACTCATACAGACTGTAATGAAACATTTAGCTTCCATTAAAACCCTTTCCAAATGCCTATTGCGATGTGTTGTGATACCCGAGAGCACACTGGTGTGAAATTGTAGTAAAAGTAACAGAAATTATGTTGTAGCTATTACATGTGTATCTGTTTCTCAATTCAATTGAATCTGCAGGCAGCAGTTCATCGTTTAAAGTCCCCCTTCACTCAAAAATGTGTTTTTCTTCTGTTTATGCCCCCTAAAATGTCTGACCTTGACTATATTGATTTGTATCTGTGCAAAGTCTGTCACTAGAGAACGCTTTTCCCATTCTTCTACAGAAGGGGACGATGTCTGTGTACATCCCTTGAATCTGAGATTCAAACTTAAGCCAATCACTTTCTCATATTGGACACACATCTAGATGATGCAACACCAAAAAAAGGAACCTGAAACTGACTTTTCAGTAGAGACAGCAGAGTTAGCATTAGCATAGTGAAAGTTTTGGCATCTAACATAGTAAAGAGTGCAGGTTTTGGATGTAAACTGGACCCTGGAGCTTCCTTCCAATATCTACCAAAAACCTCATCATACCGGATTTTATTATGTGTTTCACAACCATTAATGCTGTGTCAGCCGCTGAGGGTTAGCCTACAAGCTAACAAACAACACAAACAAATAAAAAATGCCAACTGCGCCTAAAATTCTGATACATCTTCTAATCACTGATTTGATGCACAGTACACTATTCATCTGAGTCTGGATCTGACTCAGGCTCAAACAGGTTTGGCTGAATCTCTCCAAAGTTTCCTCCAATGCTTACGCTCTCCAGCACCAGAGAAAGCAAAAACGAAACCTTCTGCAAGCAGTGGTGTTAGGGACGGAGGTGCTATCCAGAATTTCTCAATGAGGGAAAACAATCTGCTTCCCCTTCCCTCTTCTCAGGGTATTTTTCTGTAGAAGAGTAGTTTAGAGTATTTTGAAATACTCTAAAATGTGTCTGGAGGAGAACTTAAAACCTTCATTTGCAGATTCTTTAGTAGTGGGAGCAACCTATAAACACAACATTGACATATAATCACCAGATGATATGGTGAACATGTTTTCAAACAGCTGCCACCCACTGAACAATGCTTTGACCAGCTAGTTGCTAACTGTGTCTGTTAATAAGTGTTGGAGCTTTCCAATGAAAACAGCTGCCTGCTACATCTGCAAACAACACCCACAGATGAGAGCTGTGAGAACCAAAACTGTAAAGTGGCAGGCCGTAAAACCAAAACAGTGAACTGAAAGGCATTAAAATGTCCTGTAGAGCCAAGGGGAACTGCAAGCAAGTAGTATAAAGAGATTGATTATGGCAGCTTAAAGGTTCTGTGTACAAAATTCAGATAGTTAATATAGCAGCAAACCACTATTTGCTATTTAAAGCTATAGTGGAGTAATGGTGTCCTAAGCAGAGAATAAAGTCGCGCTCCCTCTGTGAGAGTTGTAATCTGAGCTTCTCTTTTCTTTGTTGTGGTAGCCAGTCTGGTTGCGCACATGTTAGTGTATGTGCGTCCCTGTGTCTGTATCCCACTAGCTAGCTAATTGCCACCGCTCTACACTGTGCGTATACAGCCCTTACTGATGATAATGCCGTCCCGACCCAAGGCCTCATTCCCTCCCAGGTTAACACCGTGAGCTCTGTCAACACTGTTGCTGTCGTCAGCACTGTTCACGCTGTTAGAACCATTAGCTGCTAGCTGCTGGTTAAGCCACATCCATGTTAAGAGCCGTGCACAGTCAACCTGAATCAGACTAAATCATAGATAGCTGAATGTCACACAGAGCCCCTTTAAAAGTCAAAAAAGTACAAAAGACTTTAGCTGCAAATTTTTAACTTCTGTCCACTACGCATTTTTTTTTTGTGATATAATACCAGTTTTAATATGATTAGATTTTTGTTGACAACCAATTTAGCACAGTAAAAGATAATAAATTTGCAGTGGTAAAGAGAGACTGAGAAGCCGGTCCATTAGATGTTCAGTGTAGGAGAGACAGATTGGCCTGTCTGTACTCTTATTGCTCTGTCACTTCGTTTCATTCATTCTTTGTTTGTCTTTGTGCAGCTTACATCCTTTTAACTCTATAGTACACACACACACACACACACACACACACACACACACACACACACACACACACACACACACACACACACACACACACACACCCTTCATGAAAGAGGCTTCTTTGGAGGTGAAGGCATGAATTAAGAAAACAAGCTCCACTTTGATGAGATAATACCTGTCTGACAGCTTCATTCAGTTCTGCACTACATCCTCGGAAACACACACACGGCTTGGCATCTGTGCTGGCCCAGACTTCCTCTGTCATTTTTACACACTCCGTCTCTCTATCTCCTTCTCTCTCTCTCTCTCTCTGACCCAGAAGCATTTCTTCGCCCATGGAGACTTCCACAAAAGCTAAAAAAAGACCCACTTTCCCATCTCCTATGGAGGAAAAAGAAAAGGAGAGATATGGAAAGGAATGTAACCCTAGAGTGTCATTATAATGGATAATTTAAAAGGCAGGTTCTGCATCTGAAAAGAAAGAGTGCCTTCCCTTGCCAAAGACTTAAATATGCACGTATACATTGAATATAATACTCATAAACAGAGGCTGGTGAGAGCAGCACTTGTCTTCACTTCATTTCTACCACTCACAGGAAATAGAAGAGGCTCAAGGATAATGGCAATGACAAGAAACAAATCCCTCAGTGGCTGCCAATAGAGAAATGTCTATTAGACTGGAGAATCTTATGAATGTGTGTAAGTACATACAAGGACATTAACCAGTTGCCAGATTTAATCTGATGCAACAAGGTGTCCTAATTCACCTCTATTAGATACTTAAGATATTTTTTATACTTCACACTTTTTCTCCATTTTTCTTACTGTCAATAAAACCCATGAAAAAACCCCCAACATCTTTTTAATCCATGTCTCGATGCTTTCCAACTTCCCTACCCTGCCTGAGGCTCTCAGCTTGAAGCCTGTTGATTTAAACTGAAGTTGGAAATCCTTGAAAACTGGTCATAAATATAAAGTTGTAAGAGTGCAGATGTAAGAGTGCATTTATAGGGGACTGTTTTTCAGCTGCGAATTAATACCAAGAGGCTGCCCAAGGGCTGAAAGATGACACCAACCAGGAAGTGCCAAAAGTTCCTCTAATAGCCACTTGAAGCTGGCTCCAAAACAGAGTCAGTTCCCATAGACCCCTCAATTAAAATGTTCAGCTTTACAGCAGAAATAAACATGTTTACGGTCTGGTGCAAAAAAAAAAAAAAAAACAGTTTTGGACTCTATAGGTTATTTCCTCCTTCATGACAACTCACGGGTGAATTTTCATATAACTAATTTGTTTAAGTGTTATGCATTATTAACGGTGTGGCCATTTAAGTGACAGGTAGGTGCTGTCCGTTGATAAATTGCTACTACGGCAACAACATTGTTTATTCAGTGTAACCATGGCCTAATTCAAGATTCACGGATTAGCTGTTGGAAGACGTTTGCCCTCAGGACTTTCTACCAGAAAGCCTTTACTTGGCTAGGTTCAGGAGAAAGATTGTGGGATATAGGAAAAGTCAGCCTTCTTGGCAGAAATCTGTTCATTTAAACCCAAACCACAGATTATTGCTGTAGTGGTAGCTGCTGCTACTTCAGTGTGTTTCCAGTTCGTGAAAATTAAATGTAATGTTTTGGTTGCCTAAAAATGACTTGTTGCGCATTTGGTTGTACTAAAAGACCCTACAAGGAAAGCAAAAATAAGCATTAGCATTAATATTATAACAGTTAACCATAGCTGTAAACACACCACATGAACCAAGCTAGCAGCAAATGTGTAGCGGGATTTATACTTATGCGTTTAATCAACACCTACGATGTAGCCTGATGTGCACCACCCCAGAAATAACCAGACGTCTCTGCGGCACAGACCTCCCGTCTATGTTTGTAAGCTTACACCATTTCCCTCAGTGGAAACGAAGATTTCATTTACTTTAACTTCACAGATAAGAAACAATAAATTGTGGAGACAATAAAGCCTCTACAAAATAATATTTTAAGTCTTGTGTGTGATTTATCCTGGCTTCATATGAGCAGAGGAAATCTTGGCAAGTCGCTAGGCTAATTTATACAATGTAAAATGCCATAGGCTTGTGCTAACATCGTTAGCATGTTGTATTTGTTTTGAAAACATGTTTAGTATAGGACAGTTGTTTTGTCGGTGAACCCTGTGAGTTGTAATGGAGCTGAATTTGAAACGTTACCTTTGTTAAATGTTGCTGTTGACCCTGGCATCATATGAATAGAGGAAGAGTCTGCTAGCTGCTAGGCTAATTTATACAATGTAAAATGCCATAGACTTGTGCTAAAAACATTAGCATGTTGTATTTGTGGGGAAAATGTGTCCAGATAAAGACAAGTGTTTGTCTGTGAATGCTGCGAGTTATAGTGAAGCTGATTTGTGTACTTGTCTTTGAAATTGTCTTTATTAAGTCATGTTTAATGTGTGTTTAATGTGTGTTTTGAATCAACTAAACTTACAGCACTTCAAAGAAACCCTGCTGCCAACTAGTGTTGTGGAGGTGTAACTGCAAAGTGACACAGACACACCACCGCACAAGTATAAATGTTCACAGCAGTGTGGGCCACATGCGTAGGCTATGGTGTAGGGTTAGCTCCACCTTCTGGTCCAAAAATAGTCTTTTCTGTCTCAGCCAAAATGCCAAACTCAAGGCTTCAGATTGGGAATCGACAAACCAATGGGTGACATCACGGTGGCTACATCCATTATTTTATACAGTCTATTATTAAGGCAAATTTAGTTCTCTGGTGTTACAGCATTTGGATAGTTCTATAAACAAACATGGTGAGAAATCCACTGACGATGAAAAAACAACTACTGCTGAAAATCTGTTGACTGCCAAAATCTGAGCCATCCAACGTAAGTACAGACACAGCAAAGATGGAAGCTACTGTACTGCTTTTTGTCTCTCAGGTTCTTCCTGCTACAGGATGATGGCTCAGAATTTGAGCTGCTCTCACACAGAGTTTGTCAAATCTCCAACGAATACCGCTTAGCTCGGCTGCAAGCCTCGGTCATCCTTAGCTGTCTTATTAATGTCCTCCTCGTGGAACATACGGCTGACAACTGCCCTGCAACAGACCGGCGCCAAAATATAGCATGAATGAACTGAAAAGTAGCATCAAGGTTGCTGTGGCTTATACTGACAAGTGTGAATGTTACTTGAGGGTTATTTCATGGTGTAATGTGTCGCTGTGTAAGTGTGTGAGACGACTCTACTTGCCCTTTTGTAATGACTAAGATTCACTGTCACTCAGCATTGACTAACAGAGACAGAGAGGTGGAGGAGAAACATACAGAGAAAGAGATGGAGCGAATGTCCAGAGTGGAGGTATACTCACAAAAAAAGAAAGGCTTTCTACACTTCAGGGTGTTTCAATACAGATTCAAACAGATGTGTGCGTGCTTCTCTTTGATTGCTGAAAGCGAAATGACTGCCACTGCCACGAAAAACACAAACAGGAGACAGCCCAAAAGGGGGAGAATGGACTAGGGGCATTGTTTCCCTCTCTGGTTTTGTGTCTGTGACAGAAATACCAATTATTCATTGCTGGAGAACATTTCTATTCAGCGCTATTGGTATGTGGTCTAATTCTTCTCAGTTGCCTTGGTGACATGCACATCAGGAAGACAACACGGCATCTCGCAGCCTTCCAGCCTGTTAACCGATTTCTTGCCATCCACAGAGATGCTCTCAACTGTGAATCAAAAGGTTAAAAAAAAATCAAACACATCCGTACCTGCCGATGAGGAGGAACTCTCCGTACACCCCCAGTCTCCTCATGGCCATCAGGAGACCTCGGACGGTCATGCCCTCGCAGAAACACACCACCACACGAGCTTTGGGCAGACGTTCCCGTAGTTTTCTCAAAAGGCGATCAAAGTGCTTCTCCCCCGCGTTACTGTAGATCTTGTCCGAGTGGGCAATGCATAAGCCTTCCTGAGAGGCCAGCTCCTTGAAGGCCTCCATGCCGCTCTCCCCATAATTTCCTACAGGTGATGAAGAAAACAGTTATTCAATAGAGAGTATTCAGCCGGAAAACTGGAATTATACAATAAAACACTCTCCATGTGGAATGTTTGTTCACTGTCTGGTAATCCAATTTCTTAAATTAGCCTTTGTGGGTATGGATATTACACTGGCTGTGTCATTTCCACTAATTGTGTGCTCAAAATACGCAGCTTTATTTCCTTATTATAAGTGTCACAATCAATGTTTTAGCGATAACAAAGCATTACATGCCTCGTTGCTCGCAAAAACACATTAAATGCTTGCACCCATACATTTCTAATTATGTCACTGATGGATAATCAATGTTATACTTTAAACGCCCCCCCCCCCCCCACCATCCCCCCCCCCCCCATGTTCTTTAGTGCGTCGAGTCCTGACTGAGCTGAGGCTCTGATCCTCTCGTAATGAGTGTCAGAGAGTTTGCTGGCTACTGATTGCAATCAAAGCCAAAAGGGGTGAAGATAGCTATCCTTGTTTAACTGCATCCCAATCAAGAGCCGCGCAAAGCTGTCTGAATCTAAATCTTTTATTTCCATGTGGACCGCAGCACTCCAGCGCTGTGTCACAATCTGGATTGTTGATAAAGCCCACAGCTCTTTAGCATGAGAGCTGGATTACACAGACAATCCAATCACTTGTGCATGCCTGAACATGTGTGTGTGTGTGCGTGTGTGTGTGTGTGTGTGTTTGTATATGCATGTTGTCAAAAGGAAATTAAAAGCCCCCTGTCCATAAACATCTGAAAACATTTGTTTTGCAATTGCCTTAATGGGAGGCCATGTTCCCGGGGGCCTCCGTGCCGCTCACCCCTTACAGTCCATGGGTGATGAAGAACAAATACTTTGTGTGTATGTGTGTGTGTGTGTGTGTGTGGCGACGACGACGGCAGCTGAAACAGGCATCACAGTAATGCATTTACTCTGGCACACAATGGGCCCATGTGTTGGTTTTCCAATAGTCCTTTGATGATATTTCCAGTTGCCTCATTTCATTCTCCCACTGGTAAATGGAAATAATGATATCCAATTATTTCACTCTTTCCATCTCGGCTGTGAGACAGGTGGGTGGCGGTGCATTAGTTGACAGCCCGTTTGACAATGACTACCCAAAAACCTGCTTTGAGTATTCCTACCAGGCTGATGATAATCGGGACAGGTAATTTATGCAATTTCACAGCCCTAGCTGTTGCTACGGGAACAAGCTGCATTTATAACTTGTCTAAGGTGGTGGAGGGAGAGAGAGCTCATGAGCTTAAGCCAGTCGTGACCACTATTGCAGAGATAACTAAAGATAGAGCGAAACAGATTTACATATGACTCCTCAAAGGTCACATCTGCATCAGACAAATTGGGATGTGAAGGCTGAGTTTAAAACATTTACTGTGGTTCTCAAAAACTGAACCTGTAGTCCCTGCAAGGTTTGTGTTGATGTGAAAGTAAAATCCAATTAAAGCCTCCAAGTTGGAACATCTTTGTAAACTACCCTACATTTATCTCTCGCACTGCAGCCTGTTGAGTAAATTATGTTGCTTGCAATCAAATCCATCCTTCCCCTGACTGGTTTTTCATTACTCTTAAATTATGACTTCAGTCCCAGAGGCACCTCCTGTATGCTGAAGGTCAGACAGCTGACGCCACCTAGTTATGTCTCCAGGTACTACAGCTCCCTAACTCCCTCTCTTCATCTATCTGATTGCAACCTGTGTCACAGCCCCTCACCAGCACCTGACTATAATAGGACTTTCCAAAGATGTTTTACACTCCCTGTGAGTCCGCAGCTCCTAAGGGGGGGCTTGTGTAATGTTGCCTGTCAGTCATAATTTGGGTGCACATCACTGAGTGTGTTTCACTAAGACTTTAATGAAAAGCTATGGACATAATTCACTTCACAGTAATTACTATCTACCCAACCTCTCTCCTCCCTTTTACCTCCACCATAATACAATGTTGTGCTGTTCGGCTGAACAAATTAGCATAAGAGTTCTCAAAAAGAAAAAAGAGAGCCCATCATGGCATGAAAGACTGAATACCAATACTGCTAAGGTTTCTGTAGAGATAAGACGTTTATTTTAATTCATGTGTATCTGGTGAAATTTGAAATGTTAATGTCATTTTTCATTCCAGCCTCATCCTCCATACTTGGAATTAATTTAACATTTCCAAATGAACACCTAAATTGTTAATGCTGAGCCGGTCCACCATGTGTTTGGCTGGATACTGACTTTTAAAACTTGCCGCAAGGACTCTAATAACACAGCTGAGAACCCCCAGCTTTGGTTCCACATGCTGAAGCATATTATAACAAAGTGTGAGGGAGGACGAGTGCCTATAATTCTCAAAGAAACATAAGGAGAGACCTTTCGGTGCTTTCTAAACATACACTCTACTTACAGTCCATACCCTGATGCAGGTTATTAAATAAATGGCCCTGGCCTTTACCTGCAAATTGTCACTTAAATTAACATGTACAGACGAGGAAGAGACTCAAAATGACCATAAGAGCTGCAAGGTAACTGCCAGGATACACAAATTTATGACAAAAGCGGCAAAACAACCACAAAGAGACACAAAATGAGCCCGAAAAAATTAATAAAAACAGAAAAGTAGACAGAAAATGACCACAGAGACACAAAAAGAGCAAAAAAAAAAGACACAATATAATCCCAAGAAAACAGAAAACGACAACAAAGACATACAACGAGCAAAAAGACACAGAAATTATCCCAAGGAAACAGAAAACTACAACAAAGAGATACAAAACAAGCAAAAAAAAAAAAAAAAAAAGACACAAAATTACCCCATGGAGACACAAAACGACAACAAAGAGACACAAAATGACCACAAAGAGATGCAAAATAGCAATAAATAAATAGGATGGACAATACCACCACAAACTGTCTTGCTCCTGTTTAGGAGAGATGGTGGGGCCTTTTGCATATCTGTGCCCAGGGCCCCATTGTCTCATAACCCACCCATGGATGTGCGGATGTGCAATATCCCCACAACTCCAGACCAAATCCTCCAAAAGATACATATGCGGCGGCAACTACCTGTTCTAACAGCTGAGAGCAAAACACTGAGACACAGATGGGCAGATACTGTTCACAGAGAGGTAAAGGAGTGAAAAGAGGTAAAGTTTCTTTGACATCGTGTTCCTCTTTAAAGACAAACATGAAAGTGGACCTGCAACGTTACTCTCAAAGACCATTAACGAAAAGCTGTGGAAGTGGGATTTTTGAGGATGTTGGCCCCTAGACCCTCCATTTATTTGGTCTATGTATATTTAGTTTTCCATTTCATCAAATTCTTTAAGAAGCCAGGGGTTTACCATAAAAACTGTAATTATCTTTCCAGGTTTCCCCATACACCTCAACTTTACGTCACTCCATCAAACGGCCAGAATCTCTGTTAAGTCTTGAGGGGAAAGAACTGGATAATAATTCTACCTGTTTTGAAGATGGCGTAAAATGTTACAGGCAATGTATTTGTCTATCTCAAACTATAATCAGTGAGAGCACTTCAGTGACGCCATGCATGGGTGATTAAAAATACCATAATAAATAATGAGGTCATTTGATTTTCCACTGGCAAGGGCATCGGTTTCATTTGGACATTGGGGGGACATATGAAAATGGGGATTTTGGGTACTCAGCCAGAGAATTTTTGGCATCAAACCCTTAATTTCCCACATTCTGGTGAATTTTTAGGCAGCAATTTGGGCCTTTTCTGTATCCATTTATGGTGTAAATGTATTTTGTCATTAAAAGTCCTCTGCTGAAAATAGGGACAAATGCAAATATTAAGGGGGAGGTCCCCCCCAAAAAATCTATACCCATATCCATGACCAGACTGACAGACAACATGACTGATGGCAGATGATGGTGATTCTCCAATGAGAGAGGTCAGTGATGGGGTCTCACCCTCAGTGTGCACCGCAGACACATAGGTCCAGTTGTACCGCTTGACAATGTCCAGCATGGCCCGGGCCTGGAGGGTGTCTGACGGCACCACCCTGAGGAAGTACTTGAACAGAGTCTTGTCACTCAGGTCGATGCTGGTGGCAGAGTAGGCGATCTGCGGGATGTTGAAGAGCTGCAGGAGGTTCTGCACTTGAATGGCCACAGAGCTGGATCCCGGTCCGATCACTCCTGCAATGGGCTTCTTGGAGGGTGGAGGCTGGTGGGACGGGGTGCCGTCAATGCACCATTTGGACCCGTCCTTGTCATCCCGGATGGAGATGAGGGAGTCCCGGATGAACTCAATGCTCTGCTCCAGGGCCACAGACGAGTGCCAGCAGGAGTCTCGGATCTCACAGCCCAGACTGATATTGGGGAGCAGGTTCGGGTCGGCGTTGATCCGGTCCAACGTGTGGAACATGGCCTCCACCCTTTGGATGCCGTACTGCTCGCGGACGTCCCCGCACTTCCGCTCGGCCACTTTCTCCGCAGACGGCTGGTGGTGGACGGAGAAGAGCGCGCCGATAATCACGTCTCCATCCATCCGCGCCACGAAGCGGGACACGGCGCGAGGCACCACCGAGCGCTCATAGATGCTGCTGCTGTGGGAGAGCACGAGGCAGCGGAAGAAAAACGCGGGGAGACACAGGAGAGCGAAGAGACCCATCTTTACGCGTGCCATGTTGTGCCACATCGCGTGAGCCGCGCCAACTGTGCAGGCATACTATCCGCTGTCCGTCAATACATCCACGTTTATCCCAGCGACCACGAGCTGTGAGCACGACACCCGGGGCATATCCGCGCGCACCTGCGGAGGGAGAAGACAAACTGCTGTGACATGGAAGCTGAGAGAAACGAGGCCAGATGTGCTTACAGGGGTATGTGGGAATAGTTGACTAAGCACGCATGCTCCTTTCCATCAACGCCCCTGTTTCTGCATTCCTCCAGCTGACAACCGTCCTCATGCCTCTGAGCCTCTGAGCAAGGCACTCAAAACTCACGCCCACCTCATCAACTGCTGTCCACTGGGGACTGCCGGGTACTTTCTCACACAGTCCTGTTACATTACAAATACCCTGGAGTGTACAGGGAGAGGCTCAACGTGCAGAGCTCTGTCCATTGAGAAAACCAGGCAGAGACCAGATTTCAGCACCGTGGACAGCGCGCTTTCCAAAACACGTTGCAAGGACGTCTTTGGGACTGTTGCCTGGGCTCGTCATCCTCTCACAGACACATTCTTCATCATTTGACTCAGCTAGTTTCTATAAAGCAGAGAAACTACAATCCTCACACAGTCGAGTCCTATTTGAATTCTGCATTTGGTTTTAAACGCACCGTGCACCCTTCCTCTGATCCATGCAGCCTCAGGTAGGCTAGCACCGATCGATAATATTACTACCAGCACTACTACTTCTATAATAATAATAATAATAATACACAAAATGCGACTATCATTCAGCAGAAGGAGGCATAATATGAATTGTCTGCTCTCAGTTACATATACAATCCCCTATCTCTCTATCTATCTATCTATCTATCTATCTATCTATCTATCTATCTATCTATCTATCTATCTATTCCATTGGCCTTTGTACATTACACATATTTATTCTTATTTCTAAGAGTCTTTGCATTAAAACTTACCTAAATCTTTGAGACATGTCTCGTGCCTTCGTCCGTCTTCTATAGCGCGTGGTCCTCGGCTGGATCACTTGAGTCTCTCTCAGTCTCTCCCTCACACACACACACACACACATACACACACACACGCAACTCGAAACGTGAACGCATCACCCGCCGCAACCATCGCCTTTAATAGTTTACCTCTTCACATGCATCATGACAGTGAGACCTGTGTGTTTTATCAGAGCTGAAATGACATTAAAAATCTGCTGTCATATTTAATGCATTATAGGAATCACACCAGCGGAGCTTATGTGCAAGACAGTTCTGTATCTGGTACTTCATATAAGCAGGTTTGGAAATGTCTGGAGGAAAAGCACAGCTGCAGCATCAGTGCTGTGGGGTCTGCAGCACCACCATAAAACCAAAATGTGTGTGTGTGCGTGTGTGTGTGTGTGTGTGTGTGTGTGTGTGTGTGTGTGTGTGTCGTCGCAACTTAATAATTTAGTGTGTCAATAATTTCGAGGGGGAGACAGAAAGTGAGATGAGGTGTCAGGCGTTAACCGCACTTTGAGTTATGTGACAGCTCGCTATAACTGAAGGGACTTTATAGGGTTTTAAAGTGACAGGCGCTGACAAGCAGCAGACAGAGGCGTAAAGCACCGCTGCCCTTCATCTCATATGTTCACTCCTCCACTTTCACTTGAGTTGTGTGTGTCCCCCTCCCCCCGGCTGCTAATAGGCGAAGATGGGTGTTTTCAGTACCGTGGACAGCAGTCAACAGTTTGCATCGCGCCATCTAGTGTTGGACTGAAGGTCATTGATGACATTTGAGTCATTAGGTCAATAGAAGAGCTCAGTGTTGCTGCTGTTTGACCTGCTGGATAGATTCACTCAACCTGAGATTAGGGGAGACCGGGGTCGGTTGGAACACATTTCACTCCCGCTGAGCAAATGGTTGTACATTATTCGACTGCGTTTAGTTTCTTTACCCTCTAACAGACCGTATTATTTTAGGTTGTCGTTCTAACTTTGTGCCGGGGTTGGTTGGCACACAGCTATTTTTCGGTCATAAGGTCACAGGAACATACATGTAACATCAAAATGTTTGGTTTCTCATTTACCATGCTGAAATATATGAAGTCATTAACTGTTTTGGTCAGTTTTATACATGTAGTATCAAGGTTAATCAAGGTTAAGATCTCAGCTGTAAATAAATGTCTTTAATGTACACATTGGTTTTTATTTTTCTGAAATTAGGTGATTTGTGATTGAAGAAATGTTGTGCATTTGTGCCGGGGTCGGTTGGCATAATGTTAAATGCTAAAGTGACAAAAAAACAAAGCAGTTGATAGACAAAATTTGAACATTTCATTCAAACAAGAACCAGAAATGTGAACACTTAATAGTTTATCTGTCGGAGCAGAATATTAGCAGGAATATATAGATATTTTTGCCATTAATCATATTTTTGCCATTGACACATGTGCCAACTAACCCCAAAATCAGTGTAAAAGAAATAAATAAATGTAAATAAATGTTAATATATACATTTTCCTCCAAATTGGGTGATTTGTGATTGAAGAAATGTTGTGCATTTGTGCCGGGGTCGGTTGGCATAATGTTAAATGCTAAAGTGACAAAAAATGAAGAAGTCAATGGACAAAATTTGAACATTTAATTCAAACAAGAACCAGAAATGTGAAAACTTAATAGTGTATCTGTCCATGTTTTAAGCAGACAACATTTTTAAGCAATTAATTAGTAGGAATGTCTAATTTTTTTTTTTTTCCATTGATCACTCAAAATAGTATTAATTAACTAACAATATAAACATTGTTTTTAATCCTTGGAAATAGTTATAATCTCTCAAATACTTTTCAATTCAATTTTTTTTATAAAGCCCAATATCACAAATCACAAGCCTCTTCCAGGATGGACAGACGTGCAATAGATACAGCCATTAACTTTACAGCTGGTTGACACAAACCCCAAATCAGTGTGCTAATGAACCCTGCTCATATTTTATCCCATTGTGTGATGAAATTATGTTAGCCAACTACTATCACTTATAACAGACTTTCGAATCTTATATCAAAATGTAACCGATTCCTTTATCTATCAAAAACAAGAGTCCCACATTTCTAATATCTCTGTCTAACACAGTTCTTATATTTAGTCCACAGACCACTTTTTTTTACTGTTCATACTATGACACTGAAAAATGACCAGGGTCGGGTGGAACACTTTTCACTCTTTGACATATTTTTCTGGTATAATCTTTATTACAATAATCTAACCAGCAGCAAATGAAAGTTTAAAGTCTCAGCTGTAAATAAACATGTTTTAATGTACGCATTTTATTCCTAATATTGGGTGATTTGTAATTTAACTCATGTTGTACGTTTGTGCCAAACAGCCCCATCACAGGGTTGGTTGGTATACAGTAATGTTCAAATGCTATAGTTACAAAAATGAAGCAACCAATAGAAACAATTTGAACATTTGATTCAAACAAAAAAACAGAAAACATGAACATATAATACAACAGTGGGTCCCAACTGGTGGGTTGCAGTCCAAAAGTGGGTCTCGGGTCAATTCTGAATGGACCGCAAGTAAAAAAACACACTTTAATTTGAAGTATAGTGAATTTCCGGCACATAGCTTTTATTTTGAAGAGTTGTTTGCTGCTGTAGAGTGAGTGAATAATGGACAGCTATTTCACAGAGACAGACAAATCAGCTCGAAGCCATGGCCAAACTCAAGTATGACACTGAATGCATAAAACTGTGTGGACCTTCAACTAATGACGAAGGACAGATCTGGACCCTGTGGCTGGACCAGTTGGGAACTACTGTTATAGAGTATCTGTATATTTTTATAAGTAAACAACACTTCTAAGCAATTTATCAGTAGGAATATCAAATTATTTTAAAATAGCCCTGATCTCTTGAAATATAGTTATACTTACAAGTGATAATTTTATAACTGGTTGGCCGCGCTGACATTAGACCAAACTGTGTGATGAGGTTCTGCTGGCCAGCTACCATTACTCATCACAGACTTTCAAATCTTAAAGCAAAATGTAGCTGATTCCTTTGTCTATAAAAAGTAGGAGTCACACATTTCTAATATCTCTGTCTAACACAGGCCTTACATTTAGTCCATTTCTACTTTTGATACTAACAGAATTGTTGCTCTCACCAAAACAGTTAGTGACTTTCACATGTTTGAACATAGTAGATTAATGCAGATCACATTTTGATGTTACCTTTATGTTTCTGTGACCTTGTAAGGACCAATAAATAGCTGTATGCCTCCCAACCTTGTTCTCCCCTGAGCCATCATGTCTGCATTCTAAGTAACCTGACAGATCTGAGGCAAACATGTTTCCATTAGAAAATAAATTATAAATCAGTATAAATTTTGTTCATATCAGTGCTTGTTTATTTTAGGCCAGCTCCATAAATCTACCCACCACAATCACTGAACAGCCTTCCTGAAACCACTCTGCCCCTCAGTGATGACAGTGAGTGAGTCTCGAAGGTTTAACCTCACCGTGCGTATTATCCCACGCAGAAACACGGCCCACTCCCGGGGGGCATGCAGTTTATTTGGTAGGGTCCTGTCGTGACTCACGCCAGGCGGTATAAATCACAAATAAACTTATAAAGGAGTCGCTATGACACTGACACTGCTGGTGCTAGGGGCTGCGGGAGCGAGCATCTGATATTGAACCTGAATAAAAGTGACATGTTTGAGGAGGAGAGACAACTTGGATGCTGCAGCCACGCTTCAGGGCAAAGGGCGACGGCGGTTTATTCTAGGACTGCAGTCTGCGTGGGTCGACCTCAAGGCTTTCCAGCCGTGACTTAAGCATTATTATTAGTATGTTGATGATGTAGTATTGGTTCTTTTGGGGCTCTGACGTGTTTCTGCCTTTCACCCAGTAATATTGATGTCACTGTTGCTGCTTTGGGTCAAGAAAAAATAATAGATGAGCCAAAAAATAAACACGGCTTACTTCCTCCAAACATAAACCCCATCAATCAATCTTTTGGCAAGTCTATTTTTCTTGGTGAACACTGTGTTGTGCAACGCAGAGAAATCGGGAAAGTTGGCACTTACTCAGCAACATTTGTCAGTTTTCATTAATGTGGGATTGATTGCTTTGTAAAAAATGTGACAGTTTACAGACAACAGCAGAAAGAATCTTACATTATTACTACAGAACACAAGTCTGTCCCAAACACACACCAAAATTTTGTAATAGTGGATTTCTACTTTCAATGCACTCAGAAATAATTGGCAAAAAAGATTTTGATTAGGATACTTAATTGTTGCCATTCATCCACTCGTAATGCAGATATCACCCAATCGAAAAATAACAATTAGTCTTAACTGACCTTTTTTTTCAACAAAAAACATGAGTTTATTCATTCTTAATGAATAGTTAACTCATATTTAAAACACATTTCTTCTATTAAGTGCATTGTATTCATCATTATGACTCAAAATACCCTCAATTTCTGAAATATGTCCATAAAACAGGATGTTGAAAACCTCCTGAGATGAATATTCTGTGGATATAATCAATAGCAGGTATAAAAAGCTGATTGTATCATTAGAAAATCAAATCAGAAACAGATTTCTAATATTTAAAGATTATTTCACTAATATTTTTGAAATACCGAGTAAAACCTAATAATTTTTATATGAAATTTTGACAAGTGTAAGTAATATAAGAGTTCATGTTTACTTTAAACACAATTTAAACACAAATTATGTTCTTTAACAACATGATTAATAGACTAAAACGTGCCTTGGGGCGTGGCTCTACTGCAGTCCACTTTAGATGATGGGCAGCACTGTGATTGGTTAATAGACATCTCACCAAATAATGCTGTGATCCATTTACATTGCTACAAGCGGTGAGACTCAAGATGATGTCGTAAATGCGTCCCCGTTTGCATTTGTACCACTTACGACCTAAACGTAAACAAAGATAGATGCCTCCATGAAAGCAGTTGTCGTTATTGCAGTAGCGGAGCCTTTATCATTATTATTATTATTATTATTATTATTGTTATATATTATTTACGACACCGCTAGCTACTTTCACCAATACCAACTAATAAACAACACATACAAGACATTCTATGCACAATAATGCATCATAAAGCATTCCCATAAGGCATTATAATGTGTACAACTAATTAAAATGAAGACTCAAATTTGCTGAACAGTAAAAAACAATAGTAAAGAGCAGAGTCACTAAAATATAGGGCGCAGCCACCTTTGCTTTAGTCAGTCTTTTGAAACTCCTAGTCCTCTGAGTTCCTATGAGACCACTACAGGTAGAACTGTCTCAAAGAGGCGTGTCATGAGGTGTCGCTGCGTAACTTTGCACAGCTTCCTGTCTTTCCTACCGTCTTACTAATGATAAGCTCTATGGAAAGGACCATAAGTCGGTGCACTTAGGTGGGGTCAAACAGTAATCGTAGATCTAGACACCCTAGAAAAGTTAAGCACCAGACAGCGTGCAAAGTTCATAGCACCATTAGTGGTGAAGCTAAAGATCATCCACCTCACTATCTATTCATCCACCCACCTATTATTTAATCTCTTTATTCATTTATTATATCTGTCTCATGGGTTGGTTGTCGACAAAGCTTATAGATGTAGATTTCAGAGGAGACATAGGGACACCTCCCCCTCATTATTACATGTGCATTAGTAGCAGAGGATTTTGATTATGACAAAATTAAAGACATTTGCAACATAAATCCATCCAGAAATGGCACAAATCAGTGTATTCAAATTCAACAGAGAGCAGGAAATTAAGTGTTTGATGCTGAAAATGTTCTGGCAGAGGACCCCCAACCCTCCCATTTCATATGTGTCGCCCCTAATGTTCAAATGAAACCTATGCCCTTGACAAAGCATCTGCACAGTGTGTGTGTGTGTGTGTGTGTGTGTGTGTGTGTGTGTGTGTGTGTGTGAGAGAGAGAGGGAGAGAGAGAGAGAGAGAGAGAGAGATCTGGCTGGTCTCGTCACAGTAGACCTTTTGATGGTCTCACTTTCAGTATCACGTTTTCATGGTTGCCTGGCACCTATAAACAAGCACACATCAAATGAGGCACATGAGCCAGTGAATCAGAAATGTTTGCGTGACATAAGTATTGGATTCATGGTAAATCCAATGTGCAGTAGGCACAAATTTACAACAGTCTGACAGAGAAAATCCAAACAAGAGCTATGATTGCATGTTGCTCTCATGCAAAATCCACTGAGCATCTAATACAGCATATATCTTATAATAACTCAATCTGTATATGTAACATTAGAAGCTTATGCATGTGCAGTATTAAAGATTTGGAAATCTGAATTGAGTTGAAATAGTATATAATGATTGAGATTTAATACAACAATTTGCTTATAGCTAAAAAAGTATAAAGATTTTAAAGATAAAAGTCATTGAAAATTTCTTTTTATATGTTTATATTTTCTATCATGTCATGTCCCACTGACTGCATGGGTTTGTTTCAACACCTCATAACAAGTGTATTCAGTACTGCTAAGCACTGTCCTGCTGATGTGTCCATGAGTCAGCTCCTCCAGCTCCAGGGGTGCTGGCGTGTAGGTGACCCCGACCTCGAAACGTGGCGTCTTCCTCAGTTAACACATGAAATGAGGCACAGTCCAACCACTGCCAGCTGGGAGGCCGCTGGGCAAAAATAGTACAACAGTGACCTCTGCTGTGTGTTAGTGGCCACTGCATGATACTGTCAAAAATATAAAGGACACAACTGCATGGGAGTAATACAGAATTAATGACTACATTTGGGATGAAAATTATATTTAAGTGGGATGAACTCATCTTTGGTCTTTTCTACAAATATTAAAACAAAATACCTATTTAGAACACTGAGTGCAAAGAAGAAATGGCCTCAGTCAATAGAGAACTGACATGATATCATTCGTGAAATCTTTGTAATGGAAAGAATTACTTTCTCAATGAGGCTTCAGGGAATTAAATTTGAGGAAATTTGGAGGAATATAAAAATGTACATTTCCCCAAAACACCTTTCTGTTGTTTAAATGTATTCGTCTCTTTAATATTCTTGTTTTTATTTACTTAAAAAACAAACAAACAAAACAACACATGTTCTTTGTTTGCTGGTTATTAGTGCAAACTGTTGTTATTAGGCCAAATTTTACAGATTTTAGACAAAGAAAGTGATTTTGTATTTAAAATATCATTTTTTAAGCTCAGATTTGGTCATGTTTTTTTCAGACAGAAGCCTTCGTTGCACATGATGTGTCCAAAGATGGTCAGAAATTTGAAAATCCAATTACAAATTTCTGCTTTTTACAGTTTCTGACTGAGATAAATGGTGTAATTTTAGCATTTTTTTTTAAAAAAAAGCAAAATCTTCTTTAAGCTTCTTTAAAAAATCTGTGGTTAAATAAATACAAAATACACCCATTTAAAGTTAAATGTCCCTGCATTTAACAAAAAAAAAAACCCTCTAAGTTTAAGCAAAACTATAAGTGCTCAAAAACTTGTTTGCATCATTCACTTCCCCCTTATAAGTTAAAAACAGTCCCTAACTCATTTTCATAATATAAAAATAAATTTCTAACTGTTGAAAATATTAGTGCATTATAATTAAAAGGACCTAAAGATTAATTTGAGTCTAGTATATTTTGGATTTTGTGGGTAAACAGGCCTACTTGATCACATTTTTTCTTCTACTGTTTAAAACTTAACTTAACAGACTTTACATTCTTTAATATTAAAAAGAGATGCCTAACTATCTAACGTTACACAACTACATTTCTATATTTGTTTTTACTTATGTTTACTGTGCTTGTTGTTTTTCATGCCCATATCATCCGCTGTAGTGATGATGATGATGATGATGATAATGATGAATGTAAATTGTTTTGTTTTGGTCAATAAAGTTTTGAAGCGAAAAAAGGAGGCTGAGTGACAAGGATTGTAGTTAGCGATCATTAGCAGTTTCTCAACAGAGGTAACAACAGTAACAGCGAGTAGTATTTATATTTAACAACTATATATATCTGATCGTTTATTTTCCTGCCAACACACCGATCAGGTGAGAAGCTACTCTCGTGCTAACACGACATTATCATGCTAAGTTAGCTTGTTGTGAACTTACGAGCAGCTAGCTGTTGTTAGCCACCATTAGCCGGCGGCCAGTTTAAGCTAGCTCTCCATTGTTACAAAAACAAGTTGATTTCATAGCGAAAGAAAAGCTGACAGCAAACCGGCTGGCAGTACAGGGCTTTGTTAACATTAACGCACACGGCATTTACCGCTTCTTTTGTTGTCGTCTGCTCCTGTTTGTTGTGAGTAAACTTTATCTGTCAGGGACATTAACAAGCTACAGTAACGTTGCTGTGTGTTCCTGGGAGGAAGAAGCCTCAGTTTACATCTGTGTGTGCGACTTATTTGAGCTTCAGCCAGCCTGATTAACAGATTTAATCAGAGCTGGCATGACATATTCACCACAGTTAAGGATTTAGCTATGATAACATGAATGATGTAATGGCTTAGGGACCAGTTAGATGATGCAACCTGCAGCTATAAATCCATTCATGGACTGTGAAGTGACAGATTAGCTAATGTCATTCCTTTTCCAGTTGTGCATGTACATACTGATCAGTTAAGTGGTTTTATAATCAGACACAGAGATACTGTGTTTACTTTAGCAGCAGCATCATAGAGGAGCATCTAAGCTGCAGAACATGAACTTTCTCAGTACTCTGTCTGCTCATTAAATTATCAAAACACAAGCGCAAACAGGTTTGATGTACTGAAAGAAATGCATAAGTATCCTCTCCGTCTGTTCAAGTCCTTAGGGTCCACTACACCTCTGTGGTTTAAGTGTTCTGATTAATAGTATATGACATGCATTATATGCTCATCACACTGTGCCACTTTATACTAACTATAGAAAACTATTGTACTCAATCAGATGTCAAACTGCATTTTTGGCATCATCACACTGTAAAATTAATTTCACAGAGAAAGCAAGATGTCTTTGCAAACATGTAATATGGTTGTTTTGTTTTCCAGGGTCTCTCCGGAGCTCTCCTCCTGATGTAAGAAAGCAAAGGATTTGACCTCCTTGATATCTCTCTGGGAAGCTTCCTAATAAGGTATTTGTATGAGACAGCCGTTTAGGTGCACCACGTGACTGCAGTTGACCTCCCTAAACAAGTGGGGGAGCTGTTTTACAGCGGCTGTGCAGGCTCTGGACATGGCCAGAGACCAGTGACACCAGCACCTCAGACAGTTTAGGTTTGCTTCGTCATTCAGATTGTTTGGTAGTCCTGAGCCAAGGACTGTCAGGACTGTCTTCTCATGAGAAGGCCGTTATGTCACCATGTCAGTGCTGAATCGCTTCTGATGATAAAAAAAATGATAAAAGATTATTATTACATCAGTTCTACATGTTAAGATCTGACTGTTAAACACTCATCACTGTGATGTCATTTAGTCTTTTTTTTCTGAGATCTGAAATATGTGCTTGTTTTTTTAAACATAATGGATGCTCTGCAGCCTAGAAATTTAGACAATCTTTCCCATCATGCACCTCAACTTTTCATGTTTCATGTTATTTTTGTCCCCCATCACTCCTTTTGCATTGTTATCAGGTTTTTGGTTGGAGCGAGCCTTGAGAAGTTTTGGAGCTTTCCTCCTGTTTGTGAAAAAAGATGTACAGCGTTGGGGCAATAATCTCACCAAGTACATTTATATCTGGTGGTGTGCATAAAATACAGCGGCCATTTACAGCCTGGCCAAAGCTGTAATTTCAGAGTTTAAATCCTGTACTTGCTAGGCCTGGGCCAAAACATTTGATTGTTGGGATATTTATTCTTTAGTAAGGTATTCAGTTTGCAGTTTTTCTGTTTGTGGAGCTGCAGAAAGTAAGTTGATTCAGTCAGCCCCTGCCTCGCTCTTCCTCTCAGTCTCTGTTTATCAGCTCCGCTATGCGCCCGGGACAGTAGGTGAGAGTCTGCCCGTAAACACACAGTGACACGGCTAACTGTCATCATCACACAGCTAAACATTAGCTCTTGTCTTATCTCATCTTCATTACTCTGACATTATTTGCTCTTTCTGCTTATTTGACAGGTCAGTTGATTTTCTCACAAGTCACCCTCAGAAGCTCTCCACCCCCCGAGGTCTGAAGATGGAGGAGGACCATGCTCACTGTGTGTCCTGTGTTAGTCAGAGATGCACGGTCAGACCTCAGCCAGGCATTTCCTGTGATCTTATCAACTGTCCTCTGGTGTGTGGGGCTGTATTTCACTCCTGCAAGACTGATGAGCACCACCTTATGTGCCCACTGTTGAGGGTCCCATGTTTAAACAGTGGCTATGGCTGCCCCGCCACCCTGGTGCGCAACCAGATGTACGCACACCTTGAAGTGTGTCCAGCTGGAGTTGTGTGCTGCACTATGGAGTGGAACAGATGGCCTGTTAGCTGCCTGGACTATACTTCCTATGAGAGCCTGAGCCGTGGGGTGGAGGAGGTGGAGCAGCTGGACATGGCACTTGCTCTTCAGGACCAGCGTACACTACTTGAGTCCCTCAAGGTGATTGCCATGGCACCGAGTGCAGAAGGAGAGCCGCTTGTTCCTGTCATTAAGGCAAACAGCTTAACAGACTCTGCTTTGCTTACACCTGCCCCAGAGGCCTCCTCCATTATTGAGTCACCTTCACAGTCATCACCCTCATGTCAGCTACAACCTCCCCCACAAGGCTCGACAAATGAGAGAATAGTCTCTGGAATTAATGGCTTGAAAGAGGAGCACTTTGGTAAACTCTATGAGGCCACAGTGGAGACTGCAAGAAGCTTAGCTGCTGCTTTGGACTTTGTTAGCAGTGCTAACTCTGATAAAAGCAGCACAGACTGTGTGAACAGAGGAGCTGCTATGAAGAGGAGTAGATTGAGCAGCGATGGAGATATTAAAAACGGACTGGAAGACAAAACACCTGCTGATGGTTTGAATAAAAAAGAGACTGAGGAGCAAAGTGTTTGTTCTAGCTGTTTGAGAGAGAAAGAAACAGATCCAAAGATTTTAAACACAACCAATGGACCACTGTCAGGAGAAGTGGTGGCCTGTCTGGAGACAGCCTGTCCTGCTGAGGTGAAAGATGACATGAGTGCTGTGGTTTCTCAGGAGCCAGACACCCCTCCAATGGCATCTCCAGTTCATGTCAGCCAGGGTGTGGCACAGAGGGCGGGTCATGTGGTTCTGGAAGATAGGGGGCTAGTTCTTCTAGAAAACCACGGGCCTGAGCGAAAGTTCCACAACTACCAATTTTTCAGGGGCCAATGTTCATTACCCAATGGACGGATAGGTTTCATCCCAGGCAGGTCACTGTATAGACTACGACCCAAAATGGAGGACAAGTCGGTAGATACCTCGGACCTGGAGCAGGATGACGACCCCATGGGACTGGGAGAAATTGATCTGATCACAGCAGCACTGCTCTTCTGCTTAGAGGAGTCCAGAGAGTGTAGAAGAATCTCTGACACGGTCTATGTCGATGGCTACCGTGTCGACTTTGGCACACAGACTTTCACGTTCCCCGCAGCAATCTTGGTAACCAACACAAGAGTGGGTGACATTGCCTCCGCATCTGCCTGTGACCATGCCGCCCCCCAACTCTCATACCCCAGCCCTTTCCGCACACTCCGCCTCGGCCTTGTCCTGGAAGCTCTGGAGGTCGAGGCAGTCCCACATAACCGCTACCTCCCTCCCAATCCCCGCTACCAGCACATGTTCCCCTTCGTCTGTGGTCAGTCATTGCGCCGGGACCAGTTTTCCTCTCACTTCACAAACGTCCATGGTGACATTCACGCTGGTCTCAATGGTTGGATGGAGCACCGCTGCCCGCTGGCATATTACGGCTGCACATTTTCACAGCGGAGGTTTTACCCATCCACCAAGGGGGCCAAAGTGGTTCATGACAGGCACCTCAGGTCTTTCGGGGTGCAGCCATGCCCAGGGGCGAAACTTCCAGGTGACTTAAAGTCTGACCAATTTAGTGGGCTTCCCATTGAGATATTGTGGCACATAGCTGGGTTCCTGGACAGTTTCAGCCTGTGCCAGCTGTCACTGGTGTCACGGACTATGAGGGAGCTGTGCGCCAGTCTCCTCCAGACCAGGGGCATCGTGGAGCTGCAGTGGGAGCGAAGACCACATCCTGGTGCCCCTGGGACTATGTCATGGCAGATCAAGAATAAAGTGAGTAAAAAACCTGAATTGTAAAGCTGCACACCACTGAATGTCAGTGTTTAAAATGTATGCTGATGCTGGAAGGATATTTAAGGATTTGGGGCTGCTGTAACAAAAGCAGGGAGGGTAGCTTCACACAAGGATTTTATGGAAATTGCATTATCAAATAAACAGGAGCCCTCAAAGTTTTGACACGCAGCACCCTCCTTATTCCAGTATCTTTTTTATTTTCTCCTGCAGGTGTGGAGATTCAGCACTGCCTTCAGCCCCGTGTCGTCGTGGGGTTTCACTGATCTCCCCAGCATGTCGGACCATCTTAAGAAGTGCCACTTCAACATAGTGGAGCACAAGACAGAGCCTGTACCCCTTCCTGCCATGTGCACCGCACGAGACGGACAGTCACTGCGTCGCGTGCTGCGTCACGTGAACACCTGACCAAACAAGGCTGACCTCTCGCAGCTGCATGAGAGTCACTGTGGCGTCACGTGGATGTTGCAACTACAAAGTATCTGTCTTGAAAATAAATAACTCTTTCTGTATTACACTAGATTATCAAGAAGCCTTAATGAAATAACTCCTTATCTGCCACAGTTGTCGTGAGTGTCTCTGTGGAGAAAAAGAAACATTAAGCATTTAGCTTTGCATGGATTTGTGCTGAAAGTGTGCCCTTATTCTGATAAGATAAATATATTTTCTTGAAGACAAATATGCACAATAGGTTTATATTATTATATATATATATATATATTATACTGATAAATGTTTTCACTATTATGCCTTTCACTAGTAGCCATGGGGAAAAAGCAGATTGTTGGTTATATTGCATTATTTCTGTGTGACAGAAGTTTTGCCGGCACTTTACACAAGATTTGCTAATCCCTTCTACAGAGTGTTGATCTGTGACCCTAAATCATCAAGTCTTTCTGATTTCTAAAGCGGGTGTCAACCCGGTGCAAGTCTGTTGTCTGGGTTTGCAGGATGTCAGGACGAGTCAAAGAGATTGACGTATTATGAGGATAGTCCGATAATGCATGTAATTTGCTACAATTTAATAAAGTCTTTTCAGCCTTTTATGTATTTGTTTGCCTTTAAAGCTCTCCTGCGGTATTTTATATAAAGTTTCATAGTTGTTTTTATCCAGAGGTGTCTAGATCAAATGCAAATAACATTTAAAATGCAACTGTTTATAACAAAGAGGCCATTTTTTCTGGGTTCCTGCCTCCCTTCTCAGCTTGTTACACTTTACCTGCTCTCTAGGGGAGATAGGGAGTTGTCTCATGTCACGTGGACCCCGAAACATGCTGTATCATTATGTGAAAACAACAAAAGCTCTCTGGTGCCCACTCAACTACCACTACGCTACTGAGAGTCTAGGGCACCAGATGTGTTAGGGGTTGCCACTTCCTTCACACATCATATTGTTGCCTCAAAGCTTGTTTAAAGTTTGCTGCTTAACATTTGTAGAAGCCTGTAGATTACCGGGAGAACATAGTGTGGTCAGACGAGACGAAAATCCCAATTTTTCTACAAACATGATGACGTCATGTTTGGAGGAGAAACGCCTTTGCATGTGACCTTAAAATACCACACCCGCATTTTAGTTTGGAGCTGGTTGCATCATGGCAGGGAGCTGTTTCTCTTCTGATGGTACCAGCAGAATCCAAATGGAGCCATGTATCTGGAATTTTCGAGAACAATCTGTTGCCATCCACCGGGATGATGTGGATGAGAAGCAGCTGGAACTCCAGCAGGTCAACAATCCAAAGCGCAGAGCAAAGGAGACTCTCAACTGGTTCCAGAGGAAGAAAATAAAGGTGTTTGAACGACCCAGTCAGCCATCAGACCTACACCTGATAAAACGTGGAAGAACTTGAATTTGAGAAGTTTCCTAAATCACTCCTAAGCTAGGACTCTGTTCTAAATTTATTTCGGCTACGTTAGGAGCTGTCTGAGAGTATTTTAAATATGTTTGTGAATATGGCCCCAGAATGATCAAATTAAACACTGGCTCTTGAAAGGGCCAATTGTGTCTTTGCATCGACCACCATAGCTTGGCACATGGAACAAGTTTCAGTTCTGCAACCTCACCACTAGATGCCACTAAATCCTACACACTGGACCATTCAGAAAGCATCATATGCAATAAAGATACAGAAAAAACATGATATAAGCTATCTGATGAAGACAGTGAATATAATATTTTCAAAAACAAGAAAAACACATTATACTCGTGGGTTAAACATGAGTAAGTAAGAGACCGTTTGCCAACTTCATAGTGGCCCAGATTCAGTTATGCAGATTAGAATGCAACTATGTAAATTATAACTCCATCGGCCTTGAACCATAAAAAATACCATCACATTGTCAGTTAGCAAGTCTCTTAAAAAAGCTGGGTTTGCTGTGAGCACACTGCTCTGAGTGAAATAAGCTCAAAAAAACAGCTTATTCTTATTCTTCATGGAAAGGGATGAGGGGATACGTATGTATGATGTTAATTATCCACATAGAACACCAGTTTATTGAAACTAAAGATTGAGTCGGTCTGAGTTTATCCACCACTTTAAGTTAACACATGACTTGGAGGAGCTGGTACAGCACACAGATTACTCAACAAATTTGCAGAGTTGGCACAGAAAATAACTGCTACAAGCCTACAGTTTATCCTGATAATCTAAATCTTTCATATCAAAATCAATTTGTTTTTAATCTTTCTAAAAACACCAGTTCCCAGGAAAAAGGACAATTTAAAACAAATAAACTCAGACAGCACATTGAACAAATCCACTGTTCTTCTTCCAGACTAACATACCGTCCAGTTTGAACATCAAGTTGTAAAAGTAAAAGGTATTTGCCTCTGATATATATTCTATACAACATTATTCTCAGCACCATATTCCTGTATTATCATCCTTAATTTACCAGCCGACTGTTGCAATGTGAACTAATATAGATTATCTGAACAGACGAAGTTGATCTTTTAATTTAAAAACATGGATGTGCCACACACATCTTCCCCCCCAACAGCACAGAAGATCTTTACAATCAGCACAGTTTCAAGATTAGAGTCACCAATTCAGTATCCGACCAAATGTCTCAGTGAATTTGACCTTTGACCTGTTGGATATAAAATGCCATCACTTCACAGTTTTATTCTATTAGACAGTTCTGTGAAAGTTTGTCATAACTAGTCTATAAATTCTGGCAAAAACATGTTTTGTGAGGTCACAGTGACCTTGATACACAACCACCAAATTCTAATTAGTTCATCGTTAAGTCCAAGTCAACAGTTGGGCCAAATTTAATTAAAACAAACAAACAAATGAAATAAAATAAAAATTAGAATTAGAATTAATTAATTAATTGAAAACAATTCAACTGAAATAAAATAGTTTAAATTAAAATCAAAATGTGATCATTTGACTGTAATCTGAGCACACCCAGCTGACTAGTTTGATAAGCTTGGAGGATGTAGCAGAAAGAAAACAGTTCATACAGAAATTGCTCAAAACAAAATCTGTGGAGTATCAAGTAACCGGGTCATGATTCTGGAAAGAGACATTGCTGTTGACTTTTTCAAATGTATTTTTTGGCGCTTTGAGCACCACAAGCTGAGTGCCATCTAGTTCCATAATATTCAAGAGAGGCAGACATCTCTACGGCTGATATCTCCAACACTCAGCAACTACCACCAAAACAGTCTAGGCTGATAAATTAAATCAAATGAAATCAAATCAAATCAACTTTATTTATATGGCACTTTTCATACAACAGTAACACAAAGTGCCTCACAGAGGTTAAAAACAACAAAGGAGAGAGGCCTGGGCTCGACTTGACCACAAGTTTGATCTGATGTACGCTAAGCGTGCTTTTGTTCACTGGTACGTAGGTGAGGGTATGGAGGAGGGAGAGTTCTCTGAGGCCAAGGAGGACATGGCAGCTTTGGAGAAGGATTATGAGGAGGTTGGATTTGACTCAGTTGAAGAAGAGGGTGAAGATGAGATGATATAAATAATGTATGAATAAAGTTCCTTGCATGTAAAGCTGTGCATCTGTTTGTCAATCCTTTTTAACCTTTACTTTTCTGTTGCGTGATGAATCCAAACCAGATCCTTCAAAATTGTAAAACTACAGTCAACTGTTGATTATTTTCTTGATTAACAGATTAATTATTTGATCAGTGAAATGTCAGAATATGAAAACAATCATTTGACATTAGACCGACTAACAGTTACAAAGCCCAACATGTCTAGTTTACTATCATGTAATACATCAAAAAGCAGATGATATTCACATTTGAGAGGCTGGAATACATACATGTTTATTCTTTGAAAAACAGTTTACTGTCGTCAGAATAGTTGCCCTTAAATTTTATGTCAACTCCAGAACAGCAGCTGGAGACTCACCTGTATGCAGAGATGGAAGAAGTGTTCAGAATATTTACTTAAAAATAGCAATACTACAGTGTGAAAATACTCTGCTATTATTTTCAAATTAAAATCATTCCTGTAATTGTTCAGCTCAAGGTCTTAAGTCTTGTGCTAATGGCTGCTGTATGTCCTCCTATAGTTCGATTTTCAAGGTTGGATTCCCAATGCTCCATTTGGTCTGCACCAAGCTCCACCTACCACAAGGGGCCAGTCAAGCATAGAGGCCATCTTGGTGACTCTGCCAAATAAATCACATGGGGGACATAGCGTGTCACTTTTGTGGCAGCTCAGCGAGAAATACAGTGATTTTGTCAGTTTGATGTTCAGGTGCTGGGCGACCAATTCTGCCTTTCATAGACTGCCCATCCCCTAACGAGACATGCTGGTCTTTTATCTTTGGCAGGTACCTCTGGGTATTTATCCCGAGCAACGCTTTGATGAGGCTGCAGCCTTACAGATGATCAAGGATTTTCAAGCGGAGCTGTCCTCCCTCAGTGTGGCTATTACCAAGAGGAACTCAGAACTTGAACTGCCTTATAATTACCTGAACCCTAAAGAAATAGAAAACAGTGTAACTATTTGACCAAGCTCTAACAGCTGTGTTGTCCAATATACATTACCATTACTGCAAATATTGTGTATCTGCTGAGTCAGAGATTTCTATACTTTAACTGACACTAAAAGCTAAGATTGACAGTTATATCAATGATGTACTTTGTTCCATTAAATGTGTGTTATGTTCTATATATACTACGACTGGGCAAAAGTACAATAGCGGTAATCTGCGGTAAACAACAGCCTAACCAAGGTGGTGAACATGGTATACACAGGCATGCAGATATTTATATTGTGAGCTGTTAGCGTGATGATGGCAGCGTTTTAATGTATCACTATGCCTAAGTACATTATAACAGGGCAGCTAGTGTGGCTGTGGACTCACTGGTGTACCCTTTAAGCAGAGAAATTTTTTGTTTATTTGCTTCTACAGCTAAGTCAGATCAAAGGGTTCCACTGTTGCACATACTATTCTTATGTTAAGTGCTTCAGTACCTGCATTAGAAAAACTAGAAACTGGTTGTGTGTCTCCATCAACCAGTGAAGTTGCAGTTTCAGTTTACATCCATGTCTGTCCAGACTACCAAGTAGCCATGACAGTAAACGACGAATGACCTGGCTAGCGCTAACAAGAAATGAGAAGGTCTTTCAAGACAGAGTCCGCAAGCTGGAGGAGATGGAAATATACCATATAACACTGATACATTACAGATGGCAGCAGGAGGAACCAAAGTGGGACTATTTTGTTGAAATAGCCTCAGGAAAAGCACAATGTTGAGTGTGTGATCAGGTTTTAAGTATGGGATCATCAACAGCCAAAACAAAAAATACCTCCAATGTCCTCTCAGGTGTTATTGGCAATCGGCTTATTCCTGCTTCAAACTATCGTTCTATCAGCCACTAAAAATCCACTATCGGTCTACAGCACAAGAATTCAGTTCACCATCACTGTCTACGGGGTAAAATGGGTGGGTTTTAAAAATGTGAGGAAAAGAAAATCAAACCACTGCCCTATTTAGTTTAACATTGTCATTAATCCACCTCCTGTTATCCAGGAGATTTTCAAATCTTACTATCAGTGTGTAAGGACCGGATGCTTCTTTGAGCTTCATTGCTTCATTGAGAGCTACGTGCGTCTGGTATGGTGACAGGGCCCATGACAAACCTGTCTCTCATCAGAATTGGAGCAGTTATAATTTACATATTTGAATTCAAATGTGCAAAATGTTTGCATTGCTGGATCTGAGCGATCATAAACTTCCAGTCAAAGTCATAGTTCGAATAGTATCAATCAATAGGTCTGAATTAGAAAGCTGTATCTTTATGTAAAAATGAATGGTGTGTGATTACTGAACGTCAAGAGTAACCATTTGTCTGTAGCTGCCTGTTCAATGTACTGTTCATCACAGTACATTAGTAACTTGATAGTCCAGAGGTTATGCTTTGCATGTGGATTTGCGAATGTATGTATATTGTTTCCACTGAAAAAAAAGGACTTAAATTAACCCTCTCTAGTAGTTTAAATTTTTATAAATCATAACCAAATGATCTGCGATAGTTCCACCTAAAGTGGGAGGACCATATGAATGGGGAGATGTATAAAACAGAGCACAACTGAGAAACGCAGGAGCCAAATAACTAAGGCCCAAAGGTAAGTGATACAGGTATTTTGCCTTGACAATATTATAGACGTTTGCCATTAACTTTAGGTATTTTGTTTCCTTATTCCAGTTCACACAGAACTGAAAAAGGAATGACAGAGACTTCCGGTTTGACGATGTAGAGGACGGACGTGTGGGGCAGACCTCCGTACAATTTCAAGAAATTTTGTTAGATACGTAATTCTTTAAAGTTTATTTTTCCGGTGTAACTAGGCAAGGCAAGGCAAGTTTCTTTGTAGAGCACAATTCGTACACAAAGTAATTCAAAGTGCTTTACAGAACAAGAAAATGCATTAAAATCACAATACAAAATATTATATTATATTATACTTACGGCCCGTTTGGAGAGGCCAGTGAGCAGGCCGTTACAGTAGTCTAACCTACTAGAGACAAATGCATGGATAAGTCTCTCCAAGTCAGGTTTAGACACTATACCTTTGATTTTGGCAATGTTTTTAGATGCTAAAAGGCTGCTGATGTTATTGATTTGATGTGGCTGTTAAAGTTCAAGTCTGAGTCCATTATTACCCCGAGATTTCTAATATGATTTGTAACTACTTGTTTTAATTAACGTCGCACTGAACCTACACAAGAATGAGCCAAAGTCGAAGAGGTCAGGCACAACAGCAGACTCTCCCCTTCTCTGGTCGGGGAGCTAGCAACATGGCGTCAGGGCCTTCCCCCCTCATAAGCGACAAATGAAAAAGGGAGCGAGCGGAACAATCACCGATGTGTGTGACCTAACAATTCTTTTGGGACCATCATCTTTGTGTATTTTTTTATTTTTTTACTGGACTTTCTCGGGGTAAGGCGCGGCTACACTATTGAAATGGACCACAGATTATGAACAGTACCACAAATTATTCCATCCCATCTCCAGTTAAACGTGGACAGTGTTTAAGTAACAAGGCCTGCTGTGATTTGTTTTGCTCTACTCCACATGTGTTTTTTTTTTGCTGTGTGTGTGTGAAAAAGGAATGACCATGGCTGAGTACAAGTTAGAAGTGACAACAGGTGACCTGACAAATGCAGGAACATTTGACCACATATATGTAACTTTAATTGGAACTGGAGGGAAGAGTGAGCGAACTGAGTTGGACAACTATGGCATGGATTTTAAGAATGGGATGGTAAGTTAAAACCAGCTAACTGAACATTGTCAGCAACTCAATTAGGTCGTTCAGAATGCATGCATGTGTGTTGAGGTGGCATTCTTTAAGTCTAGATTAATAGCTTATTTTACTGCACTTATTTTACCGTACTGCAAATTTGACGAAATGGTCCACACAGAAATATTTTCTTGTCTACATCTGAGCAAACCAAGAAAATATGATGGCTTAGGCAACATGATAACTCATTGCCTACTAAGACAGGAGCCTAGATGTGAACCTTTTGCTCTGGGGGGTTCTTGTAACAAGGTCCTGCACTTTATATGGCTGTGGGAACATGAAGGCAGTATTTCGTAACCTGAAATAAATGTCTCTGAACATCATCCAGTCACCAATTATGCTCCAGCAACAATGTAATCAAGAAAGCAGTTTAGTAAAATACAAACGTAATTTCTACGAGACAGGGTTGCAAAACTTCACATTTCAACAATGCTGTGGTTAAAGTAGATTTAGACACAAAAAACACGAAACACGAACACGAACCAACTCTAGGCAATGATGCAACTTTGTGACAAAATTAGTCCTTGATTCGGACCAAAGCAAGACAAGTCTAGGTCTGAAAGCAGCCTAAAAAACACAACAGATTTTTGTGTCACTATTGCAGCAGGAAAATTCAGCAACAGGTCGCTAAATAACACCAACTTTGATATATGTGAAAGTCTGCTCAAATACTTTGTCACTTTAGAAACTTTGATGCAATACGTATGAAGCCATTCAGAGATAATTAAAATGATGCCAACAAAGCGCACTTTTACTGAGAACACCAGAGTGGGAGCACTATTATAGTCTGTCAAGTTGTAGTTTTAAATTATATTGATGAACGGCTGTGACATCGCTTGCTCCTATTCAGCATCAGCAAAAATGGTTCTTTGAGCAAGTGTTTGATTTGCTTTGTCTTTCTGATTTGTTGATCTACCTTGATGTCATTCATACTTTCTGCTTTGTGACAGGCATATGGTATAATATTAATGTTTTCCAGACATCAAACTACACCGTGAAAACCAGTCCGTCTCTGGGGAAACTTCTGCTGGTCAAGGTGGAGAAAGATCCTTTTTTATTTCTCCCAGAAGATGAGTGGTTCTGCTCCAAAATAGTGGTGACGACTCCAGAAGGAGAAGCCATTCTCTTCCCCTGTTACAGATGGATCTCCAGGGGAGAACTGGTGGAGCTGAGAGGAGGGAAAGGTCTGCCTCAACTTCCCCCAAATAATTAGAAAATTATTGGATCCTATTCCTTAAAATTATTGTGCCACTCATTTTATTAGTTTTGTCCTTGAAATTTTCCTGCTGTTATGTTCTTTGTATGCTTCAGCCACGAAAGTTTTTGAGGACGACCATCCCCTGTTGACCGACCACAGGAAAAATGAGCTGATGCTTAAAAAGACTTTGTATCAGTAAGTTTTAACGTGTATTTCTACAGCTGCTGTTTGTCTCAGATGCCTACCAGGACAATCTTTATGCAACTTTCTGTTCTGCTTTTCCATTTTTAGATGGGAGAATTCTGATAAAAAGCTACCACACAAGAGTCATTTCAGAGATGTATCTGAGCTCCCATCAGAAGTCTGCTTCTCTCTGTCCAAGACAATGGAAGTTCTTTATACAAAAAACGTAGTGTGAGTGAGTCAGTGATTTCAATATAGTCAGTGCTTTATTTATATGGAGCATTAATGTTGCTTTGTTGTTTAATTATCTACATTTTGTTTTACCCTTCCTTATCTCAGGGGTGCTGAGCTCATGTTTAAGGGGATGCTTGGATCCACTGAAAGCTGGGAAACATTTGAAGATATTAAAAACATCTTCAGGTCTACAGAGACACCAATGTCAGGTATTGCTGTAGTTCTGCAACTTACCTCATTTCAAACTGTCATTCCTATAGTTTCGTAATGACATGGACTATGCATACAAGAATACATGCAAGTGCTAATAATTGTGTAAACTTAACAACGCAGCTAACACCCTAAACAGAAATAAAAAACCTTTAAATAAATATATGCTACGAGTTGAAATGGATTTAATATGTCTGTAATGGGAATATAATGCGCTTAACACTTTAAATTATGTTTTCAGTGGTTTAAAACGTGCTGAGGGACAGCTATAAAAATGAAAGGTGACTGACAGAAATCACTGTGCAGAAGCTG
The DNA here is from genome assembly GCA_026686955.1 of Epinephelus cyanopodus. NCBI lineage: Eukaryota > Metazoa > Chordata > Actinopteri > Perciformes > Serranidae > Epinephelus > Epinephelus cyanopodus. The sequence goes on along the minus strand of CM048925.1, from coordinate 16,319,389 downwards.
TAACTACTGCATGGACCATGGCATACTGCTGGCTTTAAAGCTGCGCCAATATTGTTGTATTAACAAAGAATCAAGTGAGCACATTCTGTAGAACAAACATGGGTAAATGAGCTGAAGCTCTTTAAACATAGAAATTAATATGGATTAGATGTCCCTGTAAAACTTAAGTTTTTCTACAAGAGCAAAAACCCTCAAACAAAAAATCTTGTTATTAGTTGAATGACCGTGAAAACTATATCGCACTTTACACATGAAGAAAGAAATATGTTTCGGCATTAGATATCATATTTGCCAATTCCTATTCCCTCAGAGTATGTGTCAGAGCACTGGAAGGAAGACGACTTTTTTGGATTCCAGTTTCTGAACGGAGTCAACCCCAACGTGATCAAGCGCTGCTCTGAGAGTCCCCCAAACTTTCCAGTCACAGAGGAGATGGTGAAGCCGTTCCTGGCAGAGGGAACCTCTCTGCAGAAGGAAATGGAGGTATGAAAGAAGAGTGGCTTTAAATGGCTCATAATCTTTGCTTTTGAAATTATTTGTAAATTTAACGTTAGAGTTAAACAGCAGTAAGTCACAGCAGTGCAAAGTGCTTGAAAATTTTACGTCTATACCATGTAATGGCTTCCCTTTTTTGATTTATAAAGAGGTTTTGCCTTCATTCATTATACAAAGCTGTGATACCTCTTGATGTGTGCCACACTTCTGTTCCCTCCCATATAGGAAGGCAACATATTCCTCTGTGACTACAAGGTGTTGGATGGATTGCCCACTAAGGTTTATGATGGTGAATCTCTGCATGTGACTCCTGGTTTCATAATGTTCTACTTGAATCCAGAAAATAAACTGATGCCAATTGCAATACAGGTATTTTACTGACAGATCAAATCAGTTGCAGTGTTCACACTGCAGATGAAAAGTTGTAGAGTCATTGTATATTCACAGAACATCTAGATGATACGACAGTAGCACAAAGAAACATGGCACCCTGCTATGAGAATGTCCCTCCTTCACCACAGTTGAACTGCACTTAACAATGTGAGTGTCCAGCAAAAAAAACCCTGTTTTATTCAATTCACAAAACTTCCATCTTGTGTGTCAGCACCATTATGTACATGTCGACATGACTTTGCATCATGTACTGCATGAGGAGAGGATAGCAAAAGAAAGGTGCCTCAAGCAGCGGTTCTCTTCTAAAAGTTTTAGGCCCGATCACACAGAAAGCGTTTTACAGGTTGCAAAATGTGAGGCGCACTGCACTGCCTCTTTTTTTTTTTTTTATTAAATGCCACTGGTAAAAGAAAAATTGTTATTGTTGCCAGACAACCACGCATCACCTCTGTACCCTAACCTTCCTGTGTAATCAATACCATGAAATTATTCATTTTATTTATTTCACAGTAATAATTATCTAGTTCCTAAATGTTCAGGCAGAGGGTACTTGCTGTAGCTCTGGTTGAGGGTGAGAGCCTGTCAGTAAACAGTTTGTCAGGCACAGGGAAACAGAGATCTGTGTGGGCACATGAGAACCAAAATAAGAGATTATGGGGAGCACCACCAGTTGGTCCAGGAGCTTCGCCTTGATGATGGACGTTTCCAGGCGTATTTTAGGATGACTCAGGGGCAGTTTGACAACCTGCTGTCTATCTTGGGGCCGTACAGCTCTGGGTATCCAGCAGCAACCACCAGTTTTCTCCTCCATTGTTTACCAACTGTAAACTTATTGTGACCACCACAGAAGGCCTGCCTCTCATTGGACAATGGGGAAAAAAGCGGACATGACGTGGGGTGTTTTTCTGCTCTGAGTTTAAGGTTTTTTCAACTCAAAACTCGGCAAAAACACCAAGCGCCTAAAGCACAGAAACATGAGACACCTTGCAACGGAAAAACAGAGCGCAAACAGCGTAAATCTCATTAAAAACAATTACAGAAGCCGCCTCCAGCTGCTAAAATGCTTTCTGTGTGATCGAGGCCTTAAGGTGTGGAACAGCCATCAGTTTTGCATTTGAATTAAAGTGCATCACTGTGATTTCAAATATTACCATTAAAGATTTTTTTTTTCACATTTCAGCTGTATCAACAACCCTCTGAGCAGAGCCCCATCTTTCTGCCCAGTGACCCAGAGACTGACTGGCTGCTGGCCAAGATGTTTATTAAAAATGCAGACTTGTTACAACATCAGGCAGTCTATCACTTCACAAACTCTCATGGTTTGGCAGAAGTCTTTACTGTTGCCACTCTGCGCTGCTTCCCTGTTATTCATCCTCTCTACAAGGTACAGTTTCACTGTTGTAATGGTGCCTGCGTGATGATCTGAAACCTGATTTTTCACTCACTTTTTCAACAGAACTTTAGAGCTATAAAGCTATAGTGTGTGCTAAAAAGCACTTTGGATCAACCATGTTTGTGTGTGAAGTGCAATATAAAAGTTAACTTGACTATATCGAAGATGTTTGAAAACAGTAAAAATTAATTTGTTGAGAGTTTGGTTGTAGCGGACTCTGTGTCTCCTGTTATTTGCTGACTGATTTATAGAATTGTTAACATTCTTTGACTTTGGTGGTGACATTTCAATGGACACTTTGAATTTAATATTCTACCCTCTCTTTCTGTGCAGCTGCTGATCCCTCATTTCCGTTACACTCTCCAAATTAATACTGCGGCAAAAAAAAAAATTTTTGGACCTGAGGGGATATTAAGTCAAGTATGGATCTTTAACGTGTTTGTTTATGAATAGATACTGATACTAAAAATTACATTATTTTGAAAACCACATCCATCTTCAGTACTTCTTTGTTTACTGAGATCTGCTCCTTGTTATTTGTCGATTATTGATTGTTAGAGTTCGCTTGGACTCCAGGGGAACGTAGAGCTCGCGGAAAAGGCTCACTCTGAATTGACCTATGATGACCTCTGTCTGCCAGAGAACATCGCTGCACGAGGACTGGAGTCCATACCCAACTTCTACTACAGAGATGATGGCCTGAAGCTGTGGGACATCATCAACAGGTTAAGCAGTTGCAGAGTAACGGAGTATTGAGTTTAAGCTACAACTGTAACTAAATTACTGAACTGAATTTTTAAAATAATTTCACAATACTCATTTGAAATCAAATTGTTCTGTGTTCACCAGCTTTGTGAAGGCAGTAGTGGAGTACTATTACCCCTCAGAAAATGACGTGCGGAACGACACTGAGCTGCAGGATTGGATCAGTGAGATATTCACACATGGCTTCTTAGGAAACACAACCTCAGGTATTTAAAACATCTATTTATCTATCTATTATATCATGGTTGGTGTGTTAAAAACTGACAATGCACACCTACTAAGTAGTAAAGATATCTGCCTGACTGTATCTAATATGAGTAAGGGATGCAGTCAGAGTCTCTGTTTACAATTAATTTCCAACACTGAGTAAAGTCCTTCTTGCCTCAACCTCTGAACACCACCAGAGGAAGATGGTAACACACCCTGCAGGGACTTAACTTGCGCTTGGGCAGTGACTTGTGGCGCCAGACACTGACAAAAAAGTCGTCCTTTAATGTCGCAATGATATGCAGCTGGTCACCGTTAAAGTTTAACGGTGCTCGGCAGTGTCGGGGGAAACACGGCAGGACAAGAACAAAATTTAAGGTGGCGAAAGTCCAATTAGGGCGACTGGAAGGGGTGGAGGATGGGTCCAACACACATCGACTTTCGCTCACGAGAGAGTTGTTTGCGTCTTACAAGATTCTAAAGCCAAACCTTATTCTTTTTTTTCCTAAAACTAACCATGTGTTTTTGTTGCCTAAACCCCATCAAGTGCATTAGTTGATGGAGGAAAAAAATGTCAATTTGCATTGTTGTACTGACTTAGTGCATTTATTTTGAAAGACAAAATATGTAAACTGTAAATTTTCTGTGAAAACTAAAGTGTATTTTGAAAGTAGACGATAAATGTAACAGGAAGAACTTGACACAGTGTTCCAGAACATCAACAACCAACGCACCCAGGGTACACATCAATATGTGACAAGGTCATAGTGAGAATGTGTTGTATGGAGCCACTTTGGTTTTGCTTTGAATCAATGGGACAATGTTGAGAGAGCGGCGGACAAAGAAACAACGGTATATTGCATCTGCTACATACAGTAGGTTGAAAATACTTCAAACATGTCAACTAATTTTTGACGACTTCACCTAAGTGTGTTAATAGGTGAAACAAGACAAAAGCAAACAGCAACATACATGCCTCAAGCTAACGTTATCCTTGCAGCCATTCCTAACCGATTAAAACAGGGCATAAGAAATCACCGTAGGAATGGGTACATTTATAGCTGAGGACATGGGGCCTGACTCTGTAAGGCAGGATTTACAAACACGTATAATGTAATTTAGTCTCGTTACAATATTCCTTCACGACCTAAACCTTAACCATTGCAACTAAATGCCTAACCCTCATGAATGCTAATATTTACTCATACTGTGATTGTGCTGCCAACAGGGTTTCCATCAGAGTTTACGACTGTCGAGGAAGTGATCAAGTTCATCACCATGATAATCTTCACAGTGACAGGTCAACATGCTGCAGTCAATAATGGACAGGTACGGCAATGACTAGTTCTGAAAACTTCCTGAAGTTTTGACAAACTCGATTATTGATCAAATGTAGGAATTTTAAAGTGGTGGAAAGATTACATTTCTTACATCGTTTTATATTCTATTCTATATAACAGTTAATATTATACCTATTTCTATACAGTGGATTTCAATTAAAGAGCCCCTCTAACAGAACGCTAGACTTATACAAAAGAGACAGCTGTTTGTTTGTTTGTTTTCCACTGACTTTCAAGGTTTATCATTTTACCCCAGACTTATACGTATGAGCACGGACCAGCGACATAAAATGTGATTTAAGTTGGAGGAGTTGTGGTGTTAATTATTATGCTCTGTGCCTCACTAAAAATACTGAATAAATATGCAAAGAAACTGAACTGCTGGACACAATGTCTAATGCAGAGACTGTATGCAATAAAGCACCAACATAATATCTTTCAATCACCATAGATCTCCAGTGCTTACAACCATGAGTCTCCCTCTGAACAAGCCACTAAATGTAGACTGTATACAGCTGTAATACTTTAAAACAAGTTGAAACAAGTTTCAAAAGCATGTCTTTTCGAGAACATGTTTGAAACCAGCAACAGAAGGAACTCTACGTTCTTTACATCTAGCTCCTTAAGTTTCCTAGTCACCCCCACTCTTACGCTCTTCTGTCTTAGCAACTTCATATGTTATGCAAGCAGTTTTATGTTAAGTGGATATGTACGCACAAATTCTCTGAACAAGAAAGTTACACTACCATGAATTCATTACCATGTGAGGACACATGTGGTCTTGCAGCTCATAAGTGCACATGCATTTATTAAACAATTTTAAGTACACAGTGAGATTTCAAGTTTCACAAGTTGCACAGTGGACCGTAATTTTCTACGGAAATAGCTGAACTCACAAAATCATGCTTGTATGCACACATCTTAAAGTTAGACTTAAGATAGGCACAGAGAACATTTTTGGGAAGAAAAAACCTTTTGGTGTCAGGCCATCATTCTGCACAGTGAACAGCAAACATCCAAGTGAAATTACAATAAGCAATTACAAAATTAAATACTACTGTAAATTCTTTGATTATTTAGTATGACTACTACCCCTGGATCCCCAATGGCTCGTTCCTGCTACGCAAAGCTCCTCCAACCACTAAGGGGCAGTCAAGCATGAAGACACTTTTGGAGACCCTTCCAGATGTTGGACTGACGGGAAAATTTGCAGCATTGTCTTGGATACTTTCAAACAAGTACACTGATACGGTAAGTTTGGCGATGTTATATAAAATCATTATAATCCATCCACATTTTAGAAGCGCTTCTAAAAAACTGTAAAAAAAAATTACTGTGTCAATCTAATCTTCGATTTTCCTTTGTCATTTTTGTAGGTTCCCTTGGGTTCATACCCAAATGAACGATTCGATGAGCCTGCCCCTAAACAGATGATTAAGGAATTTCAAACAGAGTTGTCTTGCCTTAGTGAAGAAATCACAACAAGAAATTCACAACTTGAAGTACCCTACACATATCTGAACCCTGCTGCTGTGGAGAACAGTGTAACTATTTAACTAAGCCTGATAAAGCCTTTTTTATCCTTCTGCATCAATCAACAACTAGTGCAGTGCCTGTTAAAACTGTGTCGACTGCTTGGCCTATTTTGCTGTTTGCTGCATTCTCGAGAACCACTCATACAAACACGCACTGTATTTCCGTGAGCAATGGGCGACACACCTGGCCCCTGAACAGCTATAGATTTATTGTGGTGTGTAGATATAATTCAAGGTCACTGTACAGAGAAATAAAAGGTCCCCAAAGTACACATCTTAACCGCATACGACCTACTTGAGTGTTTTCTTTAACTTAAAAGAAATTGTAGCCTACTACTACATTTGACCTGACAGAGAGAAATGACACAGATTCAGATTTTGCTCACCAAAATTTTTAGAACGCGATGCTTTATTTTTCATTAAACTATTCAGGAATATTTGAGAATCGAACACTTCAGCTTAAACAGACTTGAATTACTGATAATGCCTCTGTCACTCTTCACTTTCCAAAAGACAGTAGATTTAAACAGCGGCGGTGAGTTGGTGGCAGTAGCGTTATTAGTGTTCTAAGTTAGGATAGCAAACTTACAAAATGGATGCAGGTGAAGACATACTTAAGTCCACATCACTGTAGTTTTAAGGCAGAACAGGGATTTACATAGCAGGTATTTAGCATAAGCACACACACACACCACTCACTTGGCGACCTTTAAGATGCTTTTTGTAACTTACGAATTCGAGTAATCTCAGTCAGTGGCTCCTCTGGCAACAGCACAGTATCTCTCCTCCTCCATCTTCTGTCTCACTGTGTGCAAGAAGGCAGGAGAGAGTTACTATAGTTAGCAGTTGGTTAATCAGGACAGCTTAGTCAAACAACTTTACACTTGACAATGCGTTACTTTGGGTCCAGGAACAGACATGTTTATTATTCTGAAAGTTGCATGGCTAAATGTTTCAGTTTGCTACAATTTAACATCTCTTTCTTCATCTGTTGTGAAGACATGCTCAGAGGGCCTGTCCCTGCTGCCGGAAAGAGTCACAGTGCGCTGTTTGCCTGTTTTTTAATATTATTAATACTAAAGTTATCTAAATCGAACTAAATTTGCCAATGCACACTCTAGGGTCCCGAGCAATACACCTGCCAAGTGTGAAGTAGACTGGATGAACAGTTCCTGAGATATGTGAAGGACAAATATGAAAAGGCTACATACAAGCAGAGATTTCTTGTTTTACAGTTAGATACTGACACCTTTATAATAACACCCGTATTGCATGCTGGGTTGTGTGTTAAAACTATATTCTGGGTTGTGTTATTTTAAGTATAAGGGCACTATATCTTTGTGTGAATTACACAGACAGATGTTGAGAAATAACAAATGAGCACATTGGGTAACAATCTTTATAAGTGTATTCTGTTACTCAAGTTCTTCTTACTCTTTAATGTTGTGAGTACAAAACAGTGTATATGGTGATGAATGATGGCTTATGTACTTCACCAGTATGTGCTTTAATTATTAATTTGCTTTGTTTGCAATTCATATTAAAATGGCATGTGGTTCAATAAGCTCATTCAGTGTGTGCTGCATATGTCAACATTACTTGAGCAAGAGTACAAAAAAAGTATGCAATTATAAATAATAAAATACTTTGGTATGGTTACTTATCAGTAATTGTACCCACAGCCTAGGCAGTTGTTTCTGGAAGCTAAAACAAAAAAATCAGACTATCAGATTAACACATTTGGTAAGTCACTCATCCATCATGGGACCATTCATGTGAAGAGTTTGGAACTGAGATTTAATGCTTTGCTGTTTGACCTTGACATTTGACCACCAAATTCTAATCAGTTTATTCTTCAGTCCAAGTGGACATTTGTGTCAAATTTGAAGAAATTCCCTTCAGGTATTTTGTAGTTATCGTGTTCATGAGAATGAGGAGGGCGCAAGTATGCAGTATGACATCTGTTTATTATTTGTCCCAAAGGCAGCAAATATAAAGACAATAACAGAGGCCCTAGAACTGAGCCCTGCGGGACACCACATGATAGTGGAGAGGAATCAGAAACACAGTCTCCTATAGAGATTGAGAAACTCACACTCAATCACATAACCTCTTGATTATAATATGATGGTCTACTGTCAAAGGCAGAGCGGAGGTCAGGACACACTAACACAGAACAATTACCTGCATCAGAGGACATTAAAATATCAACTGACACTCTCAGAAAAGCAGTTTCAGTAGTGTTGTTTTCGAAACTATGACTGTAACTTATAAATATTGTGTCTCTCCAACATGGCAGTGAATTGAAACTTCTCTAAAACGTTTGATAATTATGGTAGTTTAGAAATACGCCTACAGTTTATTGCTAGAGCAGGATTGCAGTTAGGTTTCTTCAATATAGGCTGAAAGGTAGCGTGCAATAGCAATAGGAAGGGACAAGGGAAGACAATTGTATTACACACACAGGGCTCAAAGACAGCTTCCTTTTCCTAATCAAATCTTCCCAAATCCATCCAATCCATACATTTGACTGTTAATTCAGACACTTTAATGCTGTGAGGAAAAGCTCTGCTCTTTTTGCCTCTCTCACTGCACTGCGCTGTCAGTCTACACTGATCATTTAATCAAATTAGACAGCTGGTTAAGGTGAAACCTTTCCTTGCGCAACAGCACTTTGAAACAGTAATCCATGCCTTTATTACATCTCGGCTGGATTACTGTAATGCACTATATTTTGGAGTCAGCCAGTTCTCCCTTGCACATCTCCAGTTGATGCAAAACACAGCTGCACACCTGTTAATGAGTACGTAAGAGGGAGCACAGAACTCCCATCCTGGCCTCCCTCCACTGGCTGCCTGTGCACTTTAGAGTCCGTTTTAAGATTATTTTATTAGTTTTTAAATCTTTAAATGGTCTGGCCCCACCTTACCTCTCTGAGCTTCTCCACCCCTACGCTCCTGCTTGGTGCCTCAGGTCAGCTGATCTGTTGCTCCTGGAGGTACCAAGGTCCAGACGGAAGCTTAGAGGGGTAAGAGCTGTTTCCGTTGCCACTCCTAAATTGTGGAATGACCTACCCCTCCACATGAGACGAGCCTCCTCACTGTCCATTTTTAAATGGCTTTCAACTCCGCATGAGACTCTGCTTCTGTTTTAGTGTTTTATGGTTTGTTGTTTTATTGTTTTTAAATTGTTTTAAAAACAATAAACAATTATTTTAGTATTTATTTCCTGTTAATTGTTGCTTTGTCTATTTATGTACGGCACTTTGTTTCAGCTATGGCTGTTTTAAAGGTCTATATAAATAAAGTTGCGTTGAGTTGAATTGAGTTGAGTTGAGCTGTATGATCAGCGACTACTTGGCCTGAACCAACTCAAAAGGCGGTCCAGAAATACGTTTTGGGTTTTTTTTTTCAGGGCTACTTGTTTTAGTCAGTTGCTGAAAATAGTTAAACTTTTATTGATAGAGGCTGTTCAAATATATTCACCTAATTGCAGGGACTGTATGATGATGAGATATAAGAAAAGGGTGGAGTAGCAAAACTTTAACTTTGCTTCCCCTAATTGAATTATGGTGTGCATTTGCTTCACTTGCTTCATTACTCAGGCACCTGTGCATGTGAGCCCCAACTGCGACAGCACCACTGATCACAAGAACACCACTTGGCACACACAGATATCACTCATGATGTCACCCCCTGTTTTTATATCATCAAATTAATCCCAATCAGAAAAATGAACATACAGTGACAAAAATGAGCTCAAATAAAATAAATCATCTTTGAGAAATAATGATTTGATGTACACTTTGATTAGTAGATCTGCTAACATGGAGTGGAACAGAAGAACCTTAGTATCCATCTTTGCTTTTGCTCTGGTGAATACCATGCCCAAAAGGGTTAAGGCAGTGCTAGATAATAATGGTTGGCACACAAAATATTGACACTTTAGGCACAATTTGGACATGTTCACTGTGGGGTGTACTCACTTATGTTGCCAGCTGTTTAGATGTTGATGGCTGTGTTTTCAGTAGTTTTCAGAGGAAGGTAAATCTATACTACTATACAAGCTGTACACTGACTACTTTAAGTTAAATCAAAGTGTCATTTCTATAGTGTTGTCCCATGAAAAGATATAGTGAAATATTTGCAAAAATTGGAGGGGTGTACTCACTTATGTGAGATACTGTACATAAACAGTGGAACTTCACTGAGAGCTATGTGTGTCTGGTATGGTGACAAGGCCCATGACAAACCTGTCTCTCGTCAGACTTGGAGCAGTTCTAATTTACATATCTGAATTCAAATGTGCAAAATGTTTGCATTGCTGGATCTGAGCGTTCATGAACTTCCATGAAGTCAGAGTTCAAATACTGCAGATCACTGAATTTTAAGTACAAGGCTGTATCTTTATGTAGAAACCTCCCTTAATAAATTGTGTGTGTGTGTGTGTGTGTGTGTGTGTGTACTGAATGTCTTGTTGAGTAACCATTTGTCTGTAGCTGCCCGGTACATCACAGTAAGTTAGTAACTTTACAGTCTGGGGGGTATGATTTGTATGTGAATTTGCGAATGTATATATATTGTTTCCAAAAAAGGACTTTAATGAAAGCTCTTTAATAGTTTTAATTTTTTATAAATTTTAACTTAATGATCTGCTATGGTTCCACCTTAAGTGGGAGGAGTCCAAGATGTGCAGATGTATAATAAAAAGCAGAACTGGAGCCAAATAACTAAGGCCAAAAGGTGAGTTATAACAGGTATTTACTGTAGCTTTGACAATATTAGTGACATTTGCCACTGAGTTTAGGTATTTCATTTCTTTATTCCAGTCCACACAGAACTGAAAACAAATGACCATGGCCGAGTACAAGTTACAAGTGACAACAGGTGACATGACATACGCAGGAACGTTTGACCACATATTTGTCACCTTAATTGGAACTGGAGGGAAGAGCGAGCGAACTGAGTTGGACAACTATGGTTTGGATTTTAAACCCGGGATGGTAAGTTGGATCCAGCGCTGATGCATGTGTATTGGGGTGGCATTTGTCTACATAAGAACAAACATCCTCTAGATTAACAGGTTATTTTACTGCACTTATTTTACTCTAATGCAATTGTGACTAAATGGTCCATACAGAAATAATAATATGTAATCTATTTTACTGAACACAGATATATGCTAGCAGTATGTGCTCATTTCTAAACAGTCAGTGTTTTCGGTAGTTTTTACTTCCAATTCAATCACGAGAAAAACACGTTGGCACTGTACGTTTCTGCGAACCATGGATATGTACAATTTGTAAATTATGATAAGGAAAAGATGATGTTTTGGCTGAAAATACCCTATTTTGGGTGCACAATTCCCTCTGGAAAAAACAGCTGCTTTTCGTGCCACAACTGCAGCAAGAAAACACTGAGAATTCACTAAATAACAGTTTGGTGTCTTAGTTTTACATTATGCTGATGAACACCTGTGACATTCAGCATCAGCAAAAACGGTTCTTTACACAAGTGTTGGATTTGCTTTGTCTTTCTTTCTTCTTGTTGATCTACCTTGATGTCATTCATACTTTTTACCATTAGGACAGGACTAAGGTATAATGTTAATGTTTTCCAGACATCGAAATACACCGTGAAAACCAGTTCATCTCTGGGGAAACTTCTGCTGGTCAAGGTGGAGAAAGATCCTTTTTTATTTCTGCCAGAAGATGAGTGGTTCTGCTCCAAAATAGTGGTGACGACTCCAGAAGGAGAAGAAATTCTTTTCCCCTGTTACAGATGGATCTCCAGGGGAGAACTGGTGGAGCTGAGAGGAGGGAAAGGTCTGCCTCCACTTCCCCAAATAATTAGAAAATTATTGGATTCCACTCCTTAAAATTATTGTGCCACTCATTTTATTACTTTTGTCCTTGAAATTTTCCTGCTGTTATGTTCTTTGTATGCTTCAGCCACGAAGGTTTTCGAGGACGACCATCCCCTGTTGACTGACCACAGGAAAAATGAGCTGATGCTTAAAAAGACTTTGTACCAGTAAGTTTTAACGTGTATTTCTGCAGCTGCTGTTTGTCTCAGATGCCTACCAGGACAATCTTTACGCAACTTTCTGTTTTGCTTTTCCATTTTTAGATGGGAGAATTCTGATAAAAGGCTACCACACAAGAGTCATTTCAAAGATGTATCTGAGCTCCCATCAGAAGTCTGCTTCTCTCTGTCCAAGACAATGGAAGTTCTTTATACAAAAAACGTAATGTGAGTGAGTCAGTGATTTCAATATAGTCAGTGCTTTATTTATATGGAGCATTAATGTTGCTTTGTTGTTTAATGATCTACATTTTGTTTTCCTTATCTCAGGGGTGCTGAGCTTATGTTTAAGGGGATGCTTGGATCCACTGAAAGCTGGGGAAAAATTGAGGATATGAAAAACATCTTTTGGTCTAAAAAGACACAAATGTCAGGTATTGTTTAAGTCCGGCTATATTGAGCTCTTCAAACTGTCATTCCTATAGTTTCATTATAACAGGTGACTAAGTGCTGATGAATGTGTAAACTTAACAAAGCAGCCCAGGCCCTCAATAGAGAGACAGAAACTGTAAAAAAATATATGCAATGAGTTGTAATGGGTTCAATATGTTAGGCTTAACACTCAACATGTTTTGAGTGGGTTTAAAAAGTGTTGAGGGACAGCTATGAAAGTGAAAGGTGACTGACAGAAACTACTAGGCTAAGCACTGTGCAGAAGCTGTAACTGGTGTACTGCTGGCCTAAAAGCTGTGCCAACATTGTATTAACAAAGAATCAAATGACTGTGTGTAATGTGTCAGAGCACGTGTTGTTAGGAAAACATGGTAATGCCCCGATCACACAGAAAGTGCTTTGCAGGTTGCAAAACGTGAGGCACGCCCCGCTACTTTTTTTTCCCCAATTGAATGACACTGGTGAAAAAAAAGCTTGTTGCCTTTTTATTGTTGTCAACCCTTTTCAAAGCAGAGCGCTACGGCAAAAAGATCCATCGAATGTTGCATCGTTATACCCTCAATATAGAGGCTAGCCAGCAGACCTAATGCATATGTTTTGGTTTTGTCTAAATCTCTCCACCTTCTGGATAACCATTCTTATAGCTTTTAGTAGAACATTGACAGACATTAGATATCATATTTGCCAGTTGCTGTTCTTCCAGAGTATGTGTCAGAGCACTGGAAGGAAGACGACTTTTATGGATCCCAGTTTCTGAACGGAGTCAACCCCAACATGATCAAGCGCTGCTCAGAGCTTCCCCCAAACTTTCCAGTCACAGAGGAGATGGTGAAGCCGTTCCTGGCAGAGGGAACCTCTCTGCAGAAGGAAATGGAGGTATGAAAGAAGAGTGGCTTTAAATGGCTCATAATCTTTGCTTTAACTTTAGAGTTTACTTGTACAGCAGTGAAAAGTGCTTTAATATTTTGAGGTCTATACCATTTGATGGCTTCACATTGTTTTGATTTATAATGAGGTTTTGTCTTCATTCACTGTACAAATCTGTGATACCTTTTGATCAGGCTTGGGTGATATCTGTTTGACATTTCAGCTGACAATATGGTATATGATGGTATTTGTGTAAAAACAATGACAAAAAACAAAACGAGCTTTTGGTGATAGAATTCATTGCAGCATGCATGACACTGTCCAGCCTACAATGCTTTGTTTTTAATATGCAATTAGCGTACTTACAAGTCTTCCTGGGTTTAAATACTTATGGCCCATGGTATAATGAATAGATGAGAAATAAGAACCAGCCTTGCTGGAGGAGCCGATGACACAGTTGATAATACCTCTTTAGCCACAACTTTACTGAAGCAAATAGTGCACACAGCTTTGTCCATGTTTGCTGGCTTACCTTTACATTCAGGACTAAACCCAAAATACTCCCGAACAGGCAGAGGCATTTTTCTGTGTTACTTGTCCTGTAATGTTATTTCAACCACATTCAGCATCTTTTTCAGCTAAGCTACCTGTTTCTGACTGACTGACCTCTGGAGGCGCATGTTGTTCACTACGATATATTACTAAATACAGTCTGTATCAGTTTAATAGAAAGAGAATAGTCTGATACTGCCCAAGCGTACTCTTGATGTGCACTACGCTTCCGTTCTCTTTCCTCCCCATGCAGAAAGGCAACATATTCCTCTGTGACTACAAGGTGTTGGATGGATTGCCCACTAAGGTTTATGATGGTGAATCTCTGCACGTGACTCCAGGTTTCATAATGTTCTACTTGAATCCCGAAAACAAACTGATGCCAACTGCAATTCAGGTATTTTACTGACAGATCAAACCAGTTTCAGCATTCACATTGCAGATGGAAAGTTGCAGAATCATCACAGAAACATGGCACCCTGCTATGAGAATGTCCCTTGTTTACTACAGCTGCACTGCACTGTGCCCCCATTTATGTGTTATTAGTGGGGGGGGTGTTCAACTTACACACAGCTGTGCATAGGTAGCTTGTAGATATTGCAATATTATCTCACATGTGAGAGAACAGCTTGAGAATGGTGCTTTTCCTTTCCAGAGGCTCTAGGAACATTTGTATTGTAGAACAGTCATCAGTTTGCATCTGGATTTAAAGCCCATCACTGTGATTTCAATTTTTTTTTTCACATTTCAGCTGCACCAACAACCCTCTGAGCAGAACCCCATCTTTCTGCCCAGTGACCCAGAGACTGACTGGCTGCTGGCCAAGATGTTTATTAAAAATGCAGACTTGTTACAACATCAGGCAGTCTATCACTTCACAAACTCTCACGGTTTGGCGGAGGTCTTTACTGTTGCCACTCTGCGCTGCTTCCCTGTTATTCATCCCCTCTACAAGGTACTGTTTCACTGTTGTAATGGTGCCTGCGTGATGATCTGATTTTTCACTCTTTAGAACACACTTTAGAAATATGTCATCTGAAATCAGAAAGATGCATACGTTTGACTTTGAAATGATCAGGATGATTATTATTTGGATCAACCATGTTTGTGTGTAAAGTGCTACATAAATAAAGTTGACTTGACTACATCAAAAATTTTTGAGAGCAGTATATAGTCATTTGTTGACAGTTTGGTTGTAGCGGACTTCAATGGTAGAAGATACTGTAGATAGTTGGGATGTACTTCCTGTTATTTGCTGACTGATTTATAGAAATGTTTACGTACTTTGACTTGGTGGTGACATTTCAGCAGATAGCCTACTTTAAATTTAATATTATGCCCTTTCTTTCTGTACAGCTGTTGATCCCTCATTTCCGTTACACTCTCCAAATAAATACAATGGGACAGAAATCTATTTATGGACCTGACGGCATTTTGAGTAAAGTATGGATCTTTAAGATGCTTATATTGATAACATTACTATGAAAACCACATCAACCTTCAGGATGTCTTTATTTACTGAGACCTGTCCCTTGTTACTTGTGTTATTGATTGTTAGACTTCAGCTGGACTCCAGGGGAACGTAGAGCTCGTGGAAAAGGCTCACTCTGAATTGACCTACAGCTCCCTCTGCCTGCCAGAGAACATCACTGCACGAGGACTGGAGTCCATACCCAACTTCTACTACAGAGATGATGGCCTGAAGCTGTGGGACATCATCAACAGGTTACCTTTACACAAATGTTGCAACAGTTCTTGCTACTTCATTTTACAAGCAAAAACACATACAAAATTTCAAATGTAAATATTTAAAATATTTAATTAAATTGCTTTGTGTTCACCAGCTTTGTGAAGGCAGTAGTGGAGTACTATTACCCCTCAGACAGTGAGGTGTGTAAAGACACTGAGCTGCAGGATTGGATCAGTGAGATATTCACACATGGCTTCTTGGGAAACAAAGCTTCAGGTAATAAGGCCATGTTCTGAAACATATGTATTAGGCTTGTGTATATATACATATATATATATATATATGTATGTATGTACTGTGTTATGTTATTATGTTAACCAATGCAGATAGTGAAAGCCAACCAATATTTACAGATAATAACTGTGCTATCAACAGGGTTTCCGTCAGAGTTTCATACTGTCGAGGAAGTGATCAAGTTCATCACAATGATAATCTTCACAGTGACAGGTCAACATGCTGCAGTTAATAATGGACAGGTAAGGTAATGAGAAGTTCTGAAAACTTCTTGAAGTTAGAACAAACATGTCAAATCGATAGGACGAGCAACAAATTGTGTTAGTACTGTGGTGCAGTGGTTAGCATTGTCACCTCACAGCAAGAGGGCTCCTGGTTTGAACTCCAGGGTAAGGGAGCCCTTCTGTGTGGAGTTTGCATGTTCATCCAGTGTCAGCGTGGATTTTCTCGGGGTACTCAGGCTTCCTCCCACAGTCCAAAGACATGCAGGTTAATTGGTGACTCTAAATTATGAATATGAGTGAGAATGGTTGACTGTCTTTATGTGTCGGCCCTGTGATAGTCTGGCGACCTGTCCAGGGTGTACCCCCCTCTGGCCCAATGTCAGCTGGGATAGGCTCCGGCCCCCCCATGTCCCCCAACAGGATAAGTGGTTACGGGAAGAAAAAAAATGAAAGGAAAGATTGCACAGAGTAAATAGTTTTATATTCTGTTTTATGTAATAGTTATTATTATACATATTTCTATGCATCCATCCAATAGAGCTACTGAAATTTCTTTAATAATTTAGTTTGACTACTACTCTTGGATCCCCAATGGCACGCTCCTGCTGCGCAAACCTCCACCAACCACTAAGGGGCAGTCAAGCATGAAGACAATTTTGGAGACCCTCCCAGATGTTGGCGAGACAGTGAAATTTGTAGCCATGGGGTGGACGCTTACAAACAAGTACACTGATGTGGTAAGTTTGGTGATGATGAACAAAACCTGGAAACCGCTTGAAAAATAATTGTACCGACAAAAAAACGTTACTGTGATTTACTGTTTTGCTTTGTAATTGGCAGGTTCCCTTGGGTTCATATCCTGATGAACGATTCGATGAGCCTGCCCCTAAGCAGATGATGAAGGAATTTCAAGCAGAGTTGTCCTCCCTCAGTGAAGAAATAACAACAAGAAACTATCAGCTTGTAGTACCTTACATATATCTGAACCCTCCTGTGATAGAGAACAGTATAACTATTTAACTAAGCCTGCATTAGTCAATATCCATAACATCCTTATACCTGTATTGCATGCTGGGTTGTGTGTTAAAATTATATTCTGGGTTGTATTATGTTAAGTCTGACTATAAGGGCACCTATATCTTTGTGTGAATTAAGTAACAAATGTTTAAGCTTGGACTCATGATATGAGTCAGTTAGACATTAGTCCAAAACAGCAAACATCTGCTGATCACTGATGATATATAGCCATGAAATTGTTAAGTACTCCTTATAATAATTCAGGATTTTGTCTGCAATAAAATGATCTAACATGAAACTGGACACCTCAGTATTTATATGCAAGCAAGACCAAAACTATGGTAGCATATTTTCTGCCCGCTAGTGCAGCAGCTGCCAGACTATCAATGTAAATTCATTGAGGTTACTGTTAGATGTTTAGCTGAGTTGCCTTTTAGCAAAATGCCCGGAGTGAATTTAAGTTTTCTCTGATAGGCAGTGATGTAGTGTCTATGTCTGGGACCTTTACTGTTAAAGGTAGAAATGGAAGGAGTGAAGCTGTGATGCTCTGCTGTTGACAACGTGGGAAGCAGTCAAGTGTGCCGTCTACCAGACAACAAGGACTCCCTATTATTATTTTACTATCTTCATAAGTGCAGGTGCAACTCATAACCCTGCTGCCCACAGCAGAAATGCCGAATGGTGGAACAACCAAAGAAACTGTGGAAAACTAAATGTAGCGGGTCAATCTACAGGGCTGGAAAAAAAAAGCCAACTCAGAATTGCCAAAAATGCTGTTTCTAGAATGACCACTTGAGGCTGGCTCCAAAAGAGAGTCAATCCTAATAGACACCCATGTCAAAATGCCTCAGTCCAGCAGAATAAAAAGGGTTTAACCTTTATGGCAGTGGAGAAAGCTTCAGAGTGGAGGGTACTTGTTTTCATATGGAAATAGTGATTTCAAGTGGGGGCTTTATCAGTGATCCACACAACTAAGATACATTTCTGAGCATTGCAACGGAATATGCGAAAGGTCTCTGTGACAAAAATCAGCACGTAACTCGTCATCTAGTCCCAGGAGGCTAGTCCATGGACCAACATGTAAAAGGCACTTAAAAATTTTTGTAGTGTAGTGTAAACTGTTTAAAATGTTGTTTGTCTGTTTTAAATTTAATCAATAAAAGACAAGGACTTACTGTATTTTGTATGGTCAGTATAACACTCACACTGTATTGTGTTGTTTTACTATGTTCTTATTGTTTTTATGCTGCCTTGCTGTCAAAACTATTTGCCACAGGACAATCAAGAGCTGAACAGACATGCAGTTTTTCTCTGGATGCGTAACTCACCTGTAGAAGTGACACTCTACATGTCACCACATTATTTATTGAACTGTAGGAGCACATTCGAGCCAACACATGCATGAGAACGTGACAGTTGAATGATATAAACCCTGATACACAGGATCAGAAAAGAACAACTTCAGATATAGGAAAATATTTCTAGATCCATGCCAGAATACTAAGTTGTCTTGTAGGGACTTGCATGATAAAGGGCTAGTGTCGACAAGCTAAGCCTCTGCCTTTGTTCCCCTCGTAATGATGGTGCAAGTGCTGTCTGTGTATTTGTGTGTCTGTGTATTACTTTGTTCTCTACTCCGCTGTAGTTCACTGGTGTGTGGTGGCAGGGAGCCAGATCATCAGCACTGAGGAGAAAAGACAGCAAGAGATTCCATTAAAAAACAAACACCAAACAGTCAAGTTGCAATTGAAATCCATGTCTGTGCGGACTCAAATATCTAGAGAAGACTTGAATAAAAAATATTAAGTGTATTTTAGGTGAAACGTGAATGAAGACAGTTTTTTGTTCAACATTCAGGTTGCCTGTAATAAAGGTCATGCAGAGTCTTTCAATCAAAAACATTACATTTAAGCAGTTGCTGTTTAGTGCAGTGACACTGCATGCAATAAAAACACATAATATTTTCTATCACCGCAGATCGTTAACGCTTGTATCTAAGATAAGATAAGATACACCTTTATTGATCCCATAATTGAGAAATTCCAGGTATGAGTCTGCTTCTTAACAAACACTGTACGCTCCTGAATGTTAATTATATACACCTTTTAAAATTCAAAATAAGTTCAAACTAGTTTCAGGAGCACGTCTTTCTTACAACAGGAAATTCTAAACCAGCAACTGAAAGAACTCTATGTTCTTTACAACCAGCTCAGTAAGAGTTCAGTATTCAGCACTGAGTCCTTATAGGCTCCCTCTTCTGTCTTTAGCGACTTCATATGTTATGCTAGCAGTTTTATGCTGACTGGATATCTACACAGGCATTCTCTAAGTTACACCCTGCTATGAATTCATTACCATGTGAGGACATATGTTCTTGCAGCTCATAAGCACACATGCGCTCCCAGTGTGTTTGTGCTGGAGGTTTGTGTGTAAGTTGCACATTGGACCATAGTTTTCTACCAAAATAGTTGAACTCATGAAATCATGCTCGTGCAAACTCCCATGCATTACTGAGTGAAGCGGAACTTTAGTAATTATACAAATGAGCAGTAACACATACTGAAATTTCTTTCAAAGTTTAGTTTGACTACCACTCCTTATAGGCTTTCTCATGTCTGTCAATAAGTCAACCAACCCTTCCTGACTGTCTTGCCTACCAAGTTATGATTATCAAACATAAATAATATTTAGAGAACTGTGTTTGTTTAAATTTAGGGTGGTTTCTGGCCTGCTACCAAAATGGGTGGTTTTGTAAAACTGCAGCTCCCTCCCCTACAGTCTCTGTCTCCGACAGATAGCAAAAATCAGAAACATCATTTTGAGTTACATCTCCTTTCATATCAAAGCACAATGTGGGAAATAGTATTAAAAAGGTTGTAGTTAGGCTGGAGGGGCTTACTACTGAAAGAGACTGAGTAAGAACATAGATCACAGAGACAGAAAACCTGGACGTGCAGCTATAAGACGAAGAGGTAGTAAAAACAGCCTCCATCTGAAGGTACAGGTAAGAACTTGACTCATCTTTCCTCATTTTTATGACAACTGATGATCCAGACAGTTAACATGTAATAATGTATGCAAGATAATACTATAAAGTTAAGCGTTTAAAAACTTTTTGGATGCCTGTGGATGAACAATTTGAGTATAGAGAAAGAAATACCAAGACCTTTTTGTGGATGGATTTTTTCCAGACAGTTTCCACAGAGTGATCATGGCTGAGTACAAGCTAGAGGTGACAACAGGTGACAAGCAATATGCAGGAACATTGGACAACATATATGTCACCTTAATTGGAGCTGAAGGGCAGAGTGAGAGAACTGAGTTGGACAACTTTGGCACTGACTTTTCAGCTGGGACAGTAAGTTAAATCCAGTGCTCATATGGCGATTCTGACGTTAGGCCTGGGACAATACAATGGATTTTTTTTGTTCATATATTTATGATATGGTAGTATTTGTCTCTATCCAATGAGCAACTGAGGTACATTATATTTATATTTCATTAATTACTACACCAAACTATACATAACAAATAGCTCATTATCTGGAAATCTAGTGAGCACCTTTCAGTTTCTAATTCAAAGGCTGTGAGGCACAGAAGCAAATACTTGGATGACTTCACATTTACATTTGGTTTTTCATACAGTAAGCCACACTAATTTGATGAGTTGTCAAGTTCCTCTTCAAGGTGTGGCCTGACATTAACCACCATAGCTCTTACACAGACTGACTGTAAAAACACAATCTAACGGCAACTCATCTTTATATTTGCTACAGTCATGATACATTTAATTTCAGTGCAACATGTTTCAAATAATCCACTATTGTAAAAAGCCCAAACATTCTCAGGCAGGGTTTTAGTTGTTCGATAAAATCAGGGCTTTCACCAGCCAGTTGTCATGATTGTCTATCACAACATGTACTCTGTACTCGTTTTTACTCTTTAGATGCCGATTTAATGTTCTGCTAAACATTTTAGGTTAAATGTGTATATACCACACCAAAACATACATGTTGAAATGCAACTTTGTTTAATTTTATATTAATCCTTATTTCAAGACAGGGACCTACACCGTGAAAACCAGTTCGTCTCTGGGGAAACTTCTGCTGGTCAAAGTGGAGAAAGACCCTTTTTGGTTTCTCCCAGAAGATGAGTGGTACTTCTCCAAAGTAGTGGTGACAACTCCAGAAGGAGAAGCCATTCTCTTCCCCTGTTACAGATGGATCTCCAGGGGAGAACTGGTGGAGCTGAGAGGAGGGAAAGGTCAAATTTCCAGAATTACTGATATACAGATTACTATTTAGATTTATGGATATTAATTCTTTGTACTTTTCATGCTTCAGCCATGAAGGCTTTGAGGAGGACCATCCCCTGTTGATTGACCACCGGAAAAAAGAGCTCACACTTAAAAAGAGCTTGTACCAGTAAGTTTTAATGTGTGCAGTACAGCACGTACATAGAGCTGCTGCGATGATCTTAGAAGCTTATCTGGAAAAATGTCTCACAATCTTTTCTGTAACTTTGTTTGGTTTTTCAGATGGAAGATTATGGCTGACGGGCTTCCCAAAATCAACCGTGTCAATAAACTTTCTGAGGTTCCAGCTGAAATCCGCTTCTCTGAGTCCAAATCAAGTGAAATAGATGACACAAAAACCATAATGTGAGTCTACATACATATACACAGTGAACACAACTGGGTTCCAGCAGTCATATTCACTATGTTTTGAGGAAAAAGTTGAATTTAAAACTTTATTATCAGTATGTGCTTTATTTCTGTATTGTGTTTTTCTTTTTTAAACCCTGTTTTACTTCAGCGGTCTTGAACTGAAGCTTAAGGGAATGCTTGGAGCTAAAGAAAAATGGGAAAGCATTGAAGACATGAAGAAATCTTCTGGTTGAAAAGGACGACAATGTCAGGTAGATTTTTTTTCTCCCCATTTTACAGCTCTGCAGCATGAATTATCACAACAATGTCACTGTCCATGAATGACCATGATCACCATGTTGTACTTCAAACACCAAGAAAGAAAAACATTTTCAATATTATATTTTCTAACTGCTGTTCTTCCAGAGTATGTTACAGAGCACTGGAAGGAAGACGACTTTTTTGGATCCCAGTTTCTGAACGGAGTCAACCCCAATGTGATCAAGCGCTGCTCTGAGCTTCCCCCAAACTTTCCAGTCACAGAGCAGATGGTGAAGCCGTTCCTGGCAGAGGGAACCTCTCTGCAGAAGGAAATGGAGGTATGAATGAAGAGTGGCTTTAAATGGCTCATAATCTTTGCTTTGGGATGACTTGTGAGTTTTAAGAGTGTACATATATCACAAAAGAAACTACCCGAATCATATTGCCTCGACTTATTACAAATCTGTGATACCTCTTGATGTCCCTTTTTTTCTTCTCCTTCCTTCCCATACAGAAAGGCAACATATTCCTCTATGACCAGAAGAAGATGGATGGAATAACCCCCAGAACCTATAATGATGAACCTCTGCATGTGACTGCTGGTCTCTGTTTACTCTACGTGAACCCAGAAAACAAACTGATGCCAATAGCAATACAGGTATATAAATGACAGAGCAAATCAGTGACATTATCTATACTGTTTAAACTTGTGTAAACTATAAAAATGAAGTATGTTTTTATCACATTTCAGCTGCGCCAACAACCCTCTGAGCAGAACCCCATCTTTCTGCCCAGTGACTCAGAGACTGACTGGCTGCTGGCCAAGATGTTCATCAAAAATGCAGATTCCATGGATCATCAAGCAGTTCAGCACCTCATGAACACTCACTTTCTGGCTGAGGTCTATACCGTTGCCGCTCTATGCAGCTTCTCTGTGATTCACCCCCTCTATAAGGTAAAATTACACAGCTGAGGTCACAGTGCTGGTGCACTTTATTGTATAAGTTTGAGCTGAACTGGTGACCAGGGGCGTATTCACAAACATTCTGAGAACACTCTCAGAAAGCTCCTAACTTAGCTTATTTTTTTTAGTAAAGACTCCTGGCTTAGGAGCGATTTAGGAAAGTTTTCAGAGCAACTCTGACCAAGGAAGGGACAGAGACTTTTACCTTCGTGAGGAGGTGTGATTGGCCCTGTTAATAGGTATGACACTATTATTTCAAAAGATGTGTCACAGACACACTCTTTTGTGAGCCTACAAGGTGTGGACACCCAGTGGAAATTAAATGAAATGCTGACTGTGAAAGTGTTGCCATTGTGTGCGTACCCCTAATGAGATATTGGCCCTACATGATCAAAAATGTAGCATTTTATTTACTCACTGTCACAGAAAACCTGTTTCAGTTTTTGTTTGTTTGTTTGCTCATGGCCTCCATTGATGATTGATACACCCAGGATGTGCTGCTTGCTGTTCACTTAAATAAGCATCGTACTTTGACTTGTAATATTTTTCCATCTGTCTGTGCAGCTGCTGTTTCCACATTTCCGGTACACTCTCCACATAAACATTGGAGCCCGCACAACTCTTTTAGGACCAGCGGGGCTTTTACATCGAGTATGGCTCTTTAAATTACACATTTCTAAATCTGCAGATTCAAACTGTATTGCATTCTTGCAAAACTTGAAGATGTTTTTTTTTTTTTTTTTTTTTACAATGTTAATTATTTTACTTCGAGAAACGTTTTGGATGGCAAATATTTGTTGATCATGAACTTGATAGACTACACTTGGCTTTGACGGACTGCTGGAGCTAATGAGAAGGGCTCACTCTGAAACAACCTACAGCTCCCTCTGTCTGCCAGAGAACATCACTGCACGAGGACTGGAGTCCATACCCAACTTCTACTACAGAGATGATGGCCTGAAGCTGTGGGACATCATCAACAGGTTACCTTTACATGAATGCTGCAACTGACCATACTAATTAATTTTAAAAGCAACACATAAAAATATAACCACTTCAAACTTACAATCAAATTGTTCTGTGTTCACCAGCTTTGTGAAGGCGGTAGTGGAGTACTATTACCCCTCAGACAGTGAGGTGTGTAAAGACACTGAGCTGCAGGACTGGATCAGTGAGATATTCACACATGGCTTCTTGGGAAACAAAGCTTCAGGTACGGAGCCCATGTTCCCAATAAATGACACTGAAGTTTCCAAGTTTCCAAAAATAAAGATAAAAATCCTGGAAATCAGTTTTTGATAATATTTCCCTTACATGCATCAGAAATATGCTAATGAGACTACTTTCTTTCTCTTTCATAGTTCCAATATTTTCATCAAAGTAATGTCAAATTTTTTGGTTGAAAGGTATCTAAACCCTAATTGGAGTATAGTATACAGTATAAAGTGATACTGCCATTTGCGCACTGTTTAAATCTTCCATCCACTTCAGCTGGTATGAATGTCATAAAACATCTGACTTAATACTCAAGCATTTCTTTCAAATGTCTTCCGGTTCATTATGCCAAATGTTTAAAGGGACTGTTGTCCAGTTAGTCAGTTTGTCTAAGAGTTTTTTAAGCTGGTATTGATAGAAGAGGTATATTTATATTGTATAGCAAATTTCCCTTTGGGGACAATAAAGTTGAAAGTTGATTTATTTGATTTTGTTCTACTTCCTTCCATTTTGCATCACACTTTGGATCACACCAACATACAAGAAGATTTGAGAGCCTCAAATGCATTTTTTATTTGTTTGAAGTTGTGAATTCTGCCTGAGGCGAGGGTGTTTTCTGGCACAGGGCAAATTAGAGGTTAAAAATATGAAAGCAAAACATAAAAAAAATGTATTTGTTTCATATATACAAGAAAAATAATGTTTCACCCCCAAAAAATGCCACTAATTAACTGATATAATTTTGTTGTCAACAGGGTTTCCAGCAAAGTTTCACACTGTCGCAGAAGTGATCAAGTTCATCACCATGGTGATCTTCACAGTGACAGGTCAACATGCTGCAGTAAACAATGGGCAGGTGAGCTGAAAAACTTTAGGTAGTTTTAACCTGATAATGGATCAAACAGCTCTAATCTATGGAACAATCGGCAGATTTGGGAGGTGTTTATTATTTTTTCTTTCAGTGGGGGGGCACAAGCTGATTTTTACAGTGGTTATCCATAAAAGATTGGCCTATGACCTTACAATAAAAATAGCGAACAATTGAAAACTCATTATAGACAAACTAAAGCATGTTTATTACTATAACTATGATGGCAAGGGTCCCCCCCATTCTTAACCAGGTTAAACATTCAGTGTGTCTTTTTCGAGGGCGTGGACAAACAACATAGCTTGATATTTAATTTGGAGGACATGAAGTCTGATACCGTTTTTCCAAGAAGAACTTGAGTTAAGTACTTAGTAAGCATCTATCAAACATCCTGAACCATGACCTTCTATCGGGATAGCTGAAGTCACAAAATCATGCTCATATGCAGAAATTTTCTTGTGTCAGTCTCATTATCCTGCTGTTAAGTTGAACATCCAGGAAGTATGTTGGAAGGAAGGAACAATAAGCAAAAAAAAACAAAAAAAACAACATTTTTGAGTGAAGTGGGACTTTAAGAATTTCAAAACTTAATATTAATACATACAGAAACTTATTTTATATTTTAGTATGACTACTACTCCTGGGCACCCAATGCCTCCCTCCTACTCCACAAACCTCCACCAACCACTAAGGGCCAGTCAAGCATGACGACAATTTTGGAGACCCTCCCAGATGTTGGTGAGACAGTCAGCTTTGTAGCCATGGGGTGGATGCTTACAAACAAGTACACTGATGTGGTAAGTTTGATGATGATAAACAAACAGCGAAAAAGAATGTACCAAAGAAAATACCGTGTCAGTGTGATCGACTGTTTCGTTTTGTCATTTCTGGCAGGTTCCCTTGGGTTCATACCCGCATGAACGATTCGATGAGCCTGCCCCTAAGCAGATGATGAAGGAATTTCAAGCAGAACTGTCCCGCCTCAGTGAAGCAATCACAACAAGAAACTCACAGCTTGAAGTGCCCTACACATATCTGAACCCCACTGAGATAGAGAACAGTGTAACAATGTAACTAAGCCTGATAAAGCCTTTTGTTTCATTTTCTTTTTATCTTTCTGCATTAATGAACAATATCAATACCTTTTTAACACCTGTATTGCATGAGGTGTTGTGGGTAGCAAATATTTGAGCTTGGACTCGATATGAGTCAATAACCTAAAACATCTATTGATCACTGACAACATAATGTGATGGAATGTTACTGTTTAGTGCTCCTTATTATAATACAGGAATTTGTCTTCAATAAATGATCTCACATGAAACTAGGCACCTCAGCATTTATATTCAAGCAACACCAAGAATATGGCAGCATATTTTCTGCCCACTGTTATGGCGGCTGTAACAGGCTGTGACATTAACTGAAGTTATTTACACATGTGCTGTGTATCTAAGTTTGTTTTACTTTGTGATCATGTGAGTGCAGAACAATGTATATTTTGATGTCAGCTGATGTACTTTTGCAGGGGCAAGCTTCACCACTCTGAATTTTAATTTGCTTTATTTGATGATCAAATTGTCAGCACAACCTGAGCCAAAGTACAAAGGTATCTCATTAGTCAAAACACTACTTTTAAAGCTTGTAGCTTTTCCCATATAAGCAACACATTTAGAGTGGGCATGACTGAGTCAGTCCTCTGAAACTTACACATACGAAGAAAAAAACTGAGACCATAACTATCAAAACAACCAGCAGTACCAGGTAGCAAGCAGTGTAGTCAGTTAGAGTGGAACCAGAACAGCACATTTACAAATCATCTGCACTCTCCAGGCCCTCAGGTGCTTGTGCATCAGGAACAGGTTACTCACAATGAGTAGTTGGCATGTTATTGCACAAATGAGATACAAAAAAATAAAAAGAAAACATACATGTTCCAACTGGTACTTGAATGTCTGCGCAGTGGAAGAAAACAAGACTATGGGGAGCAAGGGAGACGCAACAGGACATTTCAGAGTAAAGACAAAATAAATTACATTCTTTCTGTTAATACTGGTCATCTACAGGGTCCAGTACTGGGAAACAAAATTAAAGTTTGGGAAAAGTTGAGTTAACAACACTAACATTCTGTGGAACCCATAAAGTTCTGGGTCTCATGTTGACCTGCTTTGAACTCTTTATCAAGTAAACAGTCATTTGATTTTAACTGCTCTGCCTCTGATTCCTTCGTCAGAGTTCACATCTTTGTTTTCAGAACCTTAACCATAGACATGTCTTAGTATTCAGATACTTCGATTACAGTATACACAATAAGATGAAGAAGTAGCTGAACAGTCTGAGCTCTACACTATGTTCAGCGTATGACATTTATATGAGTGAGTGCTGGCACATTATAAATACACCTTTCTACTGTCTGTCTGCTCAGTTTCAGTGTCTGAATTCTTGTTTTCCATGCAACCTCAGTTAATTCTGTTCAGACTTGCTATCCTTGCCAGTAAGCCTCGTAATTTTTTTGCCAAAAAATTACCCAACCTTTCCTGCCTGCCCCGACTACATGCATTTAGGTCCTTCACTGTTTGCCTTGCACTCACACTCCTGACAGTCTACTCCTGACCATGTGACTTATTCATCACACAGAAATGATATTCCCTGAGGTGTATTTTAGGCTTTGTTTTTTATGTGGTTTTTAGTGTCAGACTGAAGCTCCCAGAACCTTCAGTCTGACATCGCTCCACTGAAGGCGATTTACAAGGGGGAGGGAATTTGATTTTTCCCTAACGAATCAGTAGAGATCAACGACTCACTCAGAATCTGACGTCATTAGTATCCATGCCTCGGGGGTGCCGAAAACAAGCGAGCATTGCCCGTTTAAAATGCCTCCGTCGTCGTGCATTGGTCCTCCATTAACGCGAGTAGTGGCGAAATACCTCAATAGCATTGTTTATGTGGTCTGTAGAATCTGCAGCGGTCGCCATCAGCGTGGCGCTGATTGGCTAATTGCTAGACCCATCCCCACCCCCGGCGTTCATTGGTCCGTCCATCGCTTGGACGAGATAAATCGCAAATTCATTTCAGTATGCCAGACCAGAGATGCAAGCCTACTCAGTTGAGTGGGCGGGGTCTATGGTGTGGAACCAGGCTACAACTGCTGATCCTTCCCAGAGATTAAAAACCAGAAACGCAACATAATTTTGAGATACAACACCCTTTATATCAAACCACAGTGTGGGGAGTAGAACACAGAACACAGAGAGAGAAAACCTGAAATTGTAGCTGTAAGACAAAGAGGTGGTAAAAACAGCTTCTGTCTGAAGGTACAGGTAAGAACTTCCTCATCTTTCCTCATGGTATGACAATTAATGATCAAAACACTACATGTCATAATGTATGCAAGCAATAATGTGTACTACTAAGCAAAGTTAAGTGTTAACAAGCTTTTTGGATGCCCGTGGACAAATATTTTGAGCACAGAAAAAATATCCAGGGCTTTCCTTGAATTACTTATCTGCAAATAAAAACAGCTTTCTTTTGCAGAGTGTTGGAACATTCGCTCTGCAGTTTAAAGATTTTATCTTGTTTCTTTTTCCAGACAGTTTCCACAGAGCGATCATGGCTGAGTACAAGCTAGAGGTGACAACAGGTGACAGGCAATATGCAGGAACACTGGACCACATATATGTCACCTTATTCGGAACTGAAGGGCAGAGTGAGAGAACTGAGTTGGACAACTTTGGCATTGACTTTTCAACTGGGACAGTAAGTTAAATCCAGTTCACATCACTCATATGGTGATTTCTTAAATTAAGTCTGGGATATGTAACACCTTCTGTTTGTACAAACATTTATGTTGGAGTCATATTTGTCTCTATCTAGTGACTAAATAGATTACATCACGTGTAGCTTTTTTAATTTACTACTCTTAACAAGACATATATAGCATAATCGTGTGGAAATTTAGTGATCAGCTCACATTTCCCACATATAACAATAACAGCAGAAACATCAGATAGGTCAGAATACAGAGTCTTCAAACATCACAGTCAAGACTGCTGTTCGCTGATTTTCATTTGGTAAACTTCATAGTGTGAGACATGTTTGTCCTCTTACAATATGTTTCTACAGCCAGTGTGTCAAGTATCAGTTCAGGAAGAACCCAAAGTCGGAGTAGCAGGCAGGTTTGAGGTTAAACAAAAAGCTAATGTTAATAAAGCTGATGGAAAAACATGATGCCGATTCAATCTCTACTTTTTTCAATATTAAAATAACAATTTAAGAGGACTTTCCAGTCTTGGTGGGCGTTTTTACTCTTTAGATGACGATTTAATGTTCTGCTAAACATTTTGGGTCAAATATGTATATACTACACCAAAACATACATTTTGCACTGCACTGTGTTGTATTTGTTTCTATTTATAATAATCCTTATTTCAAGACAGGGATCTACACCATGAAAACCAGTTCATCTCTGGGAAAACTTCTGCTGGTCAAATTGGAGAAAGACCCTTTTTTGTTTCTCCCAGAAGATGAGTGGTACTTCTCCAAAGTAGTGGTGACGACTCCAGAAGGAGAAGCCGTTCTTTTCCCCTGTTACAGATGGATCTCCAGGGGAGACCTGGTGGAGCTGAGAGGAGGGAAAGGTCTGCCTCAAATTCCCCAAATAATTGATACAGATAATCAATATTCAGATGAATGATTATCAACTTTGATGTTTTTTTCATGCTTCAGCCATGAAGGGTTTTGAGGAGGACCATCCCTGTTGATTGACCACCGGAAAAAAGAGCTCACACTTAAAAAGAGCCTGTACCAGTAAGTTTTAACGTTTGCAGTACAGCACGTACATAGAGCTGCTGTGATGATCTTAGAAGCTTATCTGGAAGAAATGTCTGCTGTGCTTTCCAGTGACTTTGTTTGTTTGTTTCTTTTAGATGGAAGATTATGGCTGACGGGCTACCTCACATCAACCATTTTGATGATCTGTCAGAGCTCCCAGCTGAAATTCGCTCCACTAAGTCTAAATTAACTGAACTAGAAAATACAAAGTTGATGATGTGGGTCTACATGCATATATACAACAGAAACAATACAGCCACATTCTCTGTTTTGAGACAAAAACTAAATTCAAAGCATTAAGAAGTATGTAGCTAATCCTGTATTAAGTTCTCCTGTTTTATTAAACTGTTTTACTTCAGCGGTCTTGAACTGACGTTGAAGGGGCTGGTTGGATCTACTGAAAAATGGGAAAACTTTGAAGACATGAAAAAAATCCTCTGGGGGAAAAAGACGACAATGTCAGGTAGATTTTTTTTCCTATTTTCCAGTTCTGCTGCATAAATTAGCACAACAATGTCACTGTCGTGATTTCATAACAGCTGCCGAACAGCTGAATTTGTAACTACTGAGTTAAAAAAAATGTTTTGTATTAAGTCAAAGCCTTTCAGGAACAAACCAGTCTTGTTTTAAGTTAAATAACCATAATCATCATGTTGTACTTCAAAGGAAAAGGAAAACATTTTAGATATTATTTTTTCTAATTGCCGTTCTTCCAGAGTATGTGTCAGAGCACTGGAAGGAAGACGACTTTTATGGATCCCAGTTTCTGAACGGAGTCAACCCCAATGTGATCAAGCGCTGCTCTGAGCTTCCCCCAAACTTTCCAGTCACAGAGCAGATGGTGAAGCCGTTCCTGGCAGAGGGCACCTCTCTGCAGAAGGAAATGGAGGTATGAAAGAAGAGTGGCTTTAAATGGCTCATAATCTTTGCTTTGGGATGACTTGTATAGTTGTAAAGTCCCTGATTCATATTGCCTTGATTTGTTACAAATCTGTGATACCTCTAGATGTCCTTTTTTCTTCTGTTTTTCCTTCCCATACAGAAAGGCAACATATTCCTCTATGACCAGAAGAAGATGGATGGAATAACCCCCAGAACCTATAATGGTGAACCTCTGCATGTGACACCTGGTCTCTGTTTACTCTACGTGAACCCAGAAAGCAAACTGATGCCAATAGCAATACAGGTATTTAAATGACAGCGCAAATCAGTGGCATTATCTATACTATATAAACTTGTGTAAACTATAAAAATTAAATATGTTTTTATCACATTTCAGCTGCACCAACAACCTTCTGAGCAGAACCCCATCTTTCTGCCCAGTGACCCAGAGACTGACTGGCTGCTGGCCAAGATGTTCATCAAAAATGCAGATGTGTTGGATCAAGCAGCAGTCCAGCACCTCATGAACACTCACCTTCTGGCTGAGGTCTTTACTGTCGCTGCTCTATGCAGCTTCTCCGTGATTCACCCCCTCTACAAGGTAAAATTACACAGCTGAGGTCAGTGCTGGTGCACTTTATTCCCCATGATCTGAACTGGTGATCTGAATTTATTAATTGATTTTCTAAGGTATTTTTGGGGGCATGCTATGTCTTTATCATAGAGCTGATAGTAGAGCAGAGAGAGAAATGCGCTAATTAACCATAAGCCTGGAAAAATAAGAAAGTTTTGAGTTTGCTTTTAAATGTGGTCATAGTTGTGCTGGACCTCAAGTCAGTAGGCAATTTGTTTCAGGACCACTAAACTAGAGCCACCCTCACAGACCTGGATCTAACTGAGCTATGGCTAAGCCCCGCCCCCTCCACTCACTCGGACAAACTATCAACATTCAGTGACCGGGCGCTATGGCAGGTGTCACAGTACACGGCATTTCACAGGAGGCAATTGATGATTTTTGGGGACATAACGATCAGATGTCATTGAGAAGTAACCAAAAGGGCCTAAACTACGCACTGGAGGGATATATTCATCATTTTATTGTTGAGAAGGTCAATGAAAAGCTTAAATTACAAGCCAAAATTTACAGGTCACAGCTTGTGAACCGCATCTCGTTGCTGTCGCCATCAAAGACAACAAGTTAAAGTGCCACTTGAGTTAAGGTTTTTGGCTCAAAATACAAAAAAAGGATAACGGCCTTTTAACCATCTTTACCAAGAGTGTCTCTCCGTTAGTTTGGTGCTACAGTATCTACACTGAATCATTCAGCATTACGTTTGCCAACCTTTGTTATCTCTGCCATTACAGATAAGTTAATGAAGCTAAGCTCCAGAAGTTAACGTTAGCGTAACAAGAGCCCTTTGGACAGCAGCTAACAATGATGTACGATCACCAAAGTACAAAACTAGAACAAAATAGGCTAATAACCTCCCAGCAAACAAGGTGAAATGTGAACAACGCAGCTAGGAGCTAACGTTAGGCTAACTTGAGCTAGAGATGTTAAAGATAACTTTCTTTCCAGCAAAAGTGACAATATGTTGCCTCAAACTCGATGTTGACTTACTTTAGAACAGATGTAGACATCATTGTTAATCTTAGTCACGTTGAGTTGATGTTGTGGTCTAACGTTACCACACAACTTTATCCAAAGGAGATACTTTTCTGTGGTTTAAAATGTAAAAAATACACCTCGTCGCCCAGCCTCTCAGGATACCTTGTGTCGGAGTTGCATGTACCTCATGCACACCGTTTGACCATTTTTAAACTTCAAATCTCTGAAAAAGCTCATAAAACTGAACAAAACTGACTTTCTGTAATGCATTTCAATGAACGTCCAGGTAGTAAATGTCTGAGTGTATGGGAATGGCTATACGCACTGCGACTGGCTCATCGCGTTTGAGGGCGGGGCTTAGCCATAGGTCAATTCTGGGTACAATTAGGAAACCTCTGCCTGGTGACCTGAGAGGCCCGATGAGGTTATAGTCAGTGCCAACTGCCAATTATTGTGGTCCATTTTCTCTCCAGGATTTATTTGAACTAGTTAGCTCTGTGGTTGTTGTTTGTTTGTCTTTTTCTTTTTGTGTATGGCTTCCTTTGCTGATCATCACACACTTGACTTAGACTTTTACTATTCTTGCCTCTGTCTGTACAGCTGCTGTTTCCACACTTCCGGTGCACTCTAGACTTGAATACTGGAGCCCGCGCAAATCTTTTTGGACCAGAGGGGGCTTTAAATATAGTATGTCTCTTTAAAATATACACTTCCGAATGTTCAGATTCCAATATTATTGCACCACTGCAAAACTATATTTAAGCCTTAAATTTAAGCTTTTTTAACTTAAACAAATGTGTCTGATGGCAAATATTTGTTGATCATGAAATTGATAGACTACACTTGGCTTTGACGGACTGCTGGAGCTCATGAGAAGGGCTCACTCTGAAACAACCTACAGCTCCCTCTGCCTGCCAGAGAACATCACTGCACGAGGACTGGAGTCCATACCCAACTTCTACTACAGAGATGATGGCCTGAAACTGTGGAACATCATCAACAGGTTACCTTTAAACAAATATTGCAGCCATCTATCATGATTTATTTTACAAACAATGGCTTAGAGTAATTTTCCATGTACATATGTAACTATTTAAAATCAAATTGTTCTGTGTTCACCAGCTTTGTGAAGGCAGTAGTGGAGTACTATTACCCCTCAGACAGTGAGGTGTGTAAAGACACTGAGCTGCAGAATTGGATCAGTGAGATATTCACACATGGCTTCTTGGGAAACAAAGCTTCAGGTAAATCAACACATGTTTGGAAGTCACATGTAAACACAATTTTCATTTCAAATTTCTTAGTGCAGATAGTGAATGCCAATAATTGACTTATTATGACTGTGCTGTCAACAGGGTTTCCAGCAGAGTTTCATACTGTCGCAGAAGTGATCGAGTTCATCACCATGGTGATCTTCACAGTGACAGCTCAACATGCTGCAGTAAACAATGGGCAGGTGAGACCATAAATAATTGGGAAAATAGTAAACTTCATTAAGTTGAACAACCTTGATAACTGATAAAACACAGATGAGTGGGGGAAGCAGCAGTTTTGAGAAACTGAGTTTTAAACCAGCGCACAGACTGCATTTCTTATGCAGTGTTAAACTCTATTTCATGGAATAATGGGTTAGGCTATGTGTTTTATGTGTATATCCATTTCCACACAGTGCTTTTCCATGGAAGACTGGTCCATGACCCTGCAAAAATAATACCAAGTTTCCCCCTTGACATATAAAGGAAGAAGTTTGTTTCCCCATTTCTAACTAACAGTTTGTTGTTTTTATTTTAATAAAACACCACAATCCTTCCACAACCTAAACCACATTTTGACTCTGACAACAAAGGTCCTGTAACCTGAATCTTGCAAGATTTAACATTTTGACCCAAAACTCTATGTGTCATTTTAGAGAGCATGGACAAACAACATATTTTGCCCTTTAAGTTGGAGGACTTGTCGGCTACCCTTAAGAAACACATTTTTGAGTGAGAGAAGAATTAAGCATTTACAAAAATAAATAGTAATACATACTGAAACTTCTTTTATAATTCAGTTTGACTACCACTCCTGGATCCCCAATGGCGTACTACTGCTGAGCAAACCTCCACCAACCACTAAGGGGCAGTCAAGCATGGGGACAATTTTGGAGACCCTCCCAGATGTTGGCGAGACAGTGAAATTTGTAGCACTGGCATGGGCCCTTACAAAGACGTATACTGATGTGGTAAGTTTGGTGATTGTGAACAAAATCACTATAACCCATCCACATTTTGAAAGCACTTCAAAAATAACTGTACCGACAAAAACCTGTGTTAATGTGATCTACTGTTTTGCTTTGAAATTGGCAGGTTCCCTTGGGTTCATACCCGGAGGAACGATTCAATGAGCCTGCCCCTAAGCAGATGATGAAGGAATTTCAAGCAGAGTTGTCCCGCCTCAGTAAAGAAATCACAACAAGAAACTCACAGCTTGAAGTACCCTACACATATCTGAACCCTGCTCAGCTAGAGAACAGTATAACTATCTAACTAAGCCTCTAATAGAGTGGGTTAACACACACTGTTGATACGCATGGCGTGGCTCGTGGGGCCCGGCCCTCCTGGGCTGGAGGGGGGACGACATATGTTGAGAAATAACAAACAAAATAACAAATGAGCAGTTTGGGTAGCAAATGTTTAAGCTTGGACTCATGATATGAGTCAATTAGGTCATAATCTAAAAGAGTAAACATCTATTGATTACTGACGACATAATGTGATGTAATGTTACTGTTTAGTGCTCCTTATTATAATACAGGAATTTGTCTTCAATAAATGATCTCACATGAAACTGGGCACCTCAGCATTTATATTCAAGCAACACCAAGAATATGGCAGCATATTTTCTGCCCACTGTTATGGCGGCTGTAACAGGCTGTGACATTAACTGAAGTTATTTACACATGTGCTGTGTATCTAAGTTTGTTTTACTTTTTGATCATGTGATATCACAATGTTTATTGTGATATCAGCTGATGTACTTTTGCAGGGGCAAGCTTCACCACTCTGAATGTTTAATTTGCTTTATTTGATGATCAATTTGATGATGTCATTCAGTGTGTGTTGCGCACTTATTTGAGATATAAAAGTCAGCACAACCTGAGCCAAAGTACAAAGGTATCTCATTAGTCAAAACACAACATTTAAAGCCTGCAGCTTTTCCCATATAAGCAACACATTTAGAGTGGGCATGACTGAGTCAGTCCTCTGAAACTCACACATACGAAGAAAAAAACTGAGACCATAACTATCAAAACAACCAGTAGTACCAGGTAGCAAGCAGTGTAGTCAGTTAGAGTGGAACCAGAACAGCACATTTTCAAATCATCTGCACTCTCCAGGCCCTCAGGTGCTTGTGCATCAGGAACAGGTTACTCACAATGAGTAGTTGGCATGTTATTGCACAAATGAGATACAAAAAAATAAAAAGAAAACATACATGTTCCAACTGGTACTTGAATGTCTGCACAGTGGAAGAAAACAAGACTATGGGGAGCAAGGGAGACGCAACAGGACATTTCAGAGTAAAGACAAAATAAATTACATTCTTTCTGTTAATACTGGTCATCTACAGGGTCCAGTACTGGGAAACAAAATTAAAGTTTGGGAAAAGTTGAGTTAACAACACTAACATTCTGTGGAACCCATAAAGTTCTGGGTCTCATGTTGACCTGCTTTGAACTCTTTATCAAGTAAACAGTCAATTGATTTCAACTGCTCTGCCTCTGATTCCTTCGTCAGAGTTCACATCTTTGTTTTCAGAACCTTAACCATAGACATGTCTTAGTATTCAGATACACCTTTCTACTGACTGTCTGTTCAGTTTCAGTGTCTGAATTCTTGTTTTCCATGGAACCTCAGTTAATTCTGCTCAGACTTGCTATCCTTGCCAGTACGCCTCTTAATTTTTGCTTTGCACTCACGCTCCTGACAGTCTACTCCTGACCACGTGACTGATTTATCACACAGAAATTATATTCCCTGAGGTGTATTTTAGGCTTTGTTTTTTATGTGGTTTTGGCCTGAGACCAAAATGGGTGGTTAAGTAAGACTGCTGATTCTTCCCAGAGATTAAAAACCAGAAACACAACATAATTTCCCTTTATATCAAACCACAGTGGGGGGAGTAGTATCAAAGGGTTGTAGTTAGTGTGGAGGGGCTTTCTACAGAAAGAGACAGAGTAAAAACACAGAACACAGAGAGAGAAAACCTGAATCTACAGCTGTAAGACAAAAAGGTGGTAAAAACAGCTTCTGTCTGAAGGTACAGGTAAGAACTTTCCTCATGGTATGACAATTAATGATCAAAACACTGTACATGTCATAATGTATGCAAGATACTACTAGGCAAAGTTAAGTGTTAACAAGATTTTTGGATGCCCGTGGACAAATATTTTGAGCATAGAAAAAATATCCAGG
This sequence comes from Epinephelus cyanopodus, assembly GCA_026686955.1. NCBI lineage: Eukaryota > Metazoa > Chordata > Actinopteri > Perciformes > Serranidae > Epinephelus > Epinephelus cyanopodus. Next base: position 16,282,413 of record CM048925.1, on the reverse strand, counting down.
GCTTTCCTTGAATTACTTATCTGCAAATAAAAACAGCTTTCTTTTGCAGAGTGTTGGAACATTCGCTCTGCAGTTTAAAGATTTTATCTTGTTTCTTTTTCCAGACAGTTTCCACAGAGCGATCATGGCTGAGTACAAGCTAGAGGTGACAACAGGTGACAAGCAATATGCAGGAACACTGGACCACATATATGTCACCTTATTCGGAACTGAAGGGCAGAGTGATAGAACTGAGTTGGACAACTTTGGCATTGACTTTTCAACTGGGACAGTAAGTTAAATCCAGTTCACATCACTCATATGGTGATTTCTTAAATTAAGTCTGGGAATATGTAACACCTTCTGTTTGTACAAACATTTATGTTGGAGTCATATTTGTCTCTATCTAGTGACTAAATAGATTACATCACGTGTAGCTTTTTTTATTTACTACTCTTAACAAGACATATATAGCATAATTGTGTGGAAATTTAGTGATCATCTCACATTTCCCACAGATCACAGTAGAAACTATTTTCTGTTTCAGAACTGAGAACACTACAACAGGATGAAGCTCATTTGGGTATAAAAAAAGTCAGGGGAAACAACAATTCTATGGATCCACAAAATCAGGCTCCCATTCATTGTCTACAGAGCAGCTCAAGACATTATACCATGACATCACAAATTTGAGATTTTTCTGGTTTCTGGCTTTGAGAGAGTAGCTTATGTTCACTAATATTGTTTGAACTTTCCTAGGACGGATAAAATACGAAAAAAGGTTATTTTGTATAAAGTTAACAACTGTAGCTTTATCAATAAATGTAATATACGGTGCTGCTAACTGCCCACTAACTGCCAACAAATATGGATTTAAGCTGAATTTTTCATTTCATTATTAATCAATCAATGTATTTGTCACATGAAATCATGTAAATTACCATTTTAGTAAAATCCTGCCAGTTCCTTCATTTTCTGCATTAAAAAAGTACTATAATAGTTTATATACTGTAAGATTCATATTACGACAGTCAAAGACATGTTAATTTTGAAAAACATTTACATTATTCTTTTTTCAATAAATTTTGAATTTTCGATTTAACAACACTCTAGAAATGTTTGGGTCACATAAACTGGAAACAATCCCACCACTGGAATCCAATTCTACAAATAACATAATACTTTTCATATTATTGTAGTCTAATATTTATCTACAACTGTGCAGAAGTACGGGTTTAACGGAATAAAGAGACAATAAAAATTAGCAAAGCATTTATATGTTGATTCTGAATTTGATTATCACCATGAATGAAGCTTTGAAGCTTCAAATTATTCTGTACAGCCCTACCATATTGTATTTCTTTGTTTATGTTTATATTTATCCTTATTTCAAGACAGGGATCTACACCGTAAAAACCAGTTCATCTCTGGGGAAACTTCTGCTGGTCAAGATGGAGAAAGACCCTTTTTCAATTCTCCCAGAAGATGAGTGGTACTTCTCCAAAGTAGTGGTGACGACTCCAGAAGGGGAAGTCATTCTTTTCCCCTGTTACAGATGGATCTCCAGGGGAGACCTGGTGGAGCTGAGGGGAGGGAAAGGTCTGCCTCAAAACCCCCAAATAATTGATATGTACATCATTAAAATAAAGATTTATGGATATCACTCAATTGATATCACTTCTTTGCACACTGTTTGCTGACATTTTTGTTAGTTTTGTCATTTTTCCATCTGTTATGTTCTTTTGACGCCTCAGCCATGAAGGCTTTTGAGGAGGACCATCCCCTGTTGATTGACCACCGGAAAAAAGAGCTAACACTTAAAAAGAGCTTGTACCAGTAAGTTTTAACGTGTGCTGTGCAGAACGTACACAGAACTGCTGTTAAGATCTCAGAAATTTTATCTGGAGAAATTGTCAATGTGCTTTTTGGTAAAAAAAAATAAATAAATAAATAAATTTCCGTTCCTTTTTTTAGATGGAAGATTTTGGATGAAAGACTACCCCACGTGATCCATTTGGATGATCCATCTGAGCTCCCAGCAAATGAAATCCGCTACTCTAAATCCAAAGCAACTGAACTATATAATACAAAATTAATGATGTGGGTCTATATATATATACATATATATATATATATATATATATATATATATATATATATATATATATATACATATAGATATACATACATATATATATACATACATTTTAGATATTAAGTATTGTATTGAATTATTATTAGTGTGTATTATTACATGTGTTGTTTAATCCTGTCATGTGTACCCCTTTTTATCTTATTTCAGCGGTCTTGAACTGAAGTTGAAGGGGCTGGTTGGATCTACTGACAAATGGGAAAACTTTGAAGGCATGAAAAAAATCCTCTGGCGCAAAAAGACGACAATGTCAGGTAGATTTTTTTTCCTATTTGCCAGTTCTACTGCATAAGTTATTACAACAATGTCATTGTCATGGTTTCTTATGAACACATAGATATAGATGTTCCTCTTGGGTAAAATAATTCATTTTTACATAAAGTAAAAACCATTCAGTGACATACAAACAATATTGTTTTGGGTAAAATGACCATGATCGTCATATTATACTACAAAACCAAAGACAAAACAACCATCTAGATATTGTATTTTCTATTTGCTGTTCTTCCAGAGTATGTGTCAGAGCACTGGGAGGAAGACGACTTTTTTGGATCCCAGTTTCTGAACGGAGTCAACCCCAATGTGATCAAGCGCTGCTCTGAGCTTCCCCCAAACTTTCCAGTCACAGAGGAGATGGTGAAGCCGTTCCTGGCAGAGGGAACCTCTCTGCAGAAGGAAATGGAGGTATGAAAGAAGAGTGGCTTTAAATGGCTCATAATCTTTGCTTTGGGATGACTTGTGCATTTAAGGAAAGTACTTAAATCACAATGCAAAGTCCCTGCATCCTATTGCCTAGATTTATTACAAATCTGTGATACTTCTTGATGTCTTCAACATTTCCTTCTTGGGTCTTTTCTTCCCATACAGAAAGGCAACATATTCCTCTATGACCAGAAAAAGGTGGATGGAATAACCCCCAGAACCTATCATGGTGAACCTCTGCATGTGACACCTGGTCTCTGTTTGTTTTACTTAAATCAAGAAGACAAACTGATGCCAATTGCAATACAGGTATTTAAATGACAAATAAATCAATGACATTATCTATACTGTATCAGTAAAGTCACTGGTCTAGTCATATAATCATATTACATTTCACCATACATTAGTGTGTTGTCAGAGGGAAGGCAAGCTGCACTAATTTAACACATAAAAATATTAGTATTCTTATTATTGTTATTATCAATATTAATTTTCTATTTGTTTATTCATTTATCATTTTACATTTCAGCTGCGCCAACAACCCTCTGAGCAGAACCCCATCTTTCTGCCCAGTGACTCAGAGACTGACTGGCTGCTGGCCAAGATGTTTCTTAAAAATGCAGATGTGATGGATCAAGTAGCAGTTCAGCACCTCATGAACACTCACTTTCTGGCAGAGGTCTTTACTGTTGCCACTCTCCGCAGTTTTTCTGTGATTCATCCCCTCTACAAGGTAAAATTACACAGCAGGGGTCATACTGCTATTGACCTTTTTTTCTATTACCTTGGCCAGAATCATGGATCATGAAAGAATGACTTCTTGCAGTCAGTTGTATCTAAATAAGTCTGCCCTTGTCAGTTTTGTTTGCTTATGGCTTCCTTTGGAAGTTGACACCACCAGAATTAACTTTTAATTTTTTCCATCCTACAGCTGCTGTTCCCACACTTCCGGTTCACTCTGTCCGCAGGCATTTCAAGCCGCAAAACTGTTTTGTCACCACAGGGGATTTTAAGTATTGTATGGCTCTTTAAAATATACATTTCTGAATATTCAGACTATTCCACTTTATTGCACCATTGCAAAACTTAGTTTTAACCTTTGATTTGTTTTACTAGGTAGACTTTTTTCTACTTCAAGAAACGTGTCTGTGGATGAATATTTGTGTATTGTTAATATATTAGAGTTCACTTGGCTATGACGGAATGCAGGAGCTCATGAGAAGGGTTCACTCTGAAACAACCTACAGCTCCCTCTGCCTGCCAGAGAACATCACTGCACGAGGACTGGAGTCCATACCCAACTTCTACTACAGAGATGATGGCCTGAAGCTGTGGGACATCATTAACAGGTTACTGTTAAATAAATATTGCAACTGTTTATCATGATTAATTTTACTAACAATGGCTTAGAGTCCTTATGTCTTTTCAACTCATCCTACAGAGCATGCACACCATTATCAAGGCTATATCTTTACTGCAGCGGCCTGGGGTTTGATTCCAGCCCGTCTTAAAATGCCTGACAATATATTAAAAAAAAAAAAAAGATAAATAAATATAATTAAATTGTTCTGTGTTCACCAGCTTTGTGAAGGCAGTAGTGGAGTACTATTACCCCTCAGACAGTGAGGTGCTGAAAGACACTGAGCTCCAGGATTGGATCAGTGAGATATTCACACATGGCTTCTTGGGAAACAAAGCTTCAGGTACTTAACCCATATAAAATAAGCACAAAAAGTAAGGAAATTTGTTTTTGGTAGATTATTTCTAATGCTTCTTCGTAATACATCTTATACCACTGGAAAGCCTGTTTATTTCCCTTTTAAATGGTGCCACACTTGTAAGGAGCATGCATTTGTGGGATGAGCAGCAGAGCTTTTTTTTTTTTTTTTTTTTGCAGCTGACTCTTGTTTGGTGTTGTTTGGTGGATTGGATGATTGACGTCTAAAGAAACAAGACAAGACACTTCCGTGTATCAAACTTCTTCAAAAACTACTGAAAAGGACTCTCGTTTTTCAAATTAATGTTGAAACATGTTTATTTTAAATGCACGTGCAGAAATGCCAGCTTCAGGGTTTCTGTAACGTTTAATTGTTCGCTTTTAAGAGGAGGCTACTGACCCCCTATAGACTTCAGCTGTATTTGCTAAGTTAAGCCGCAATGCTAACTGCTAAGACCCAGCCACTGGATGTACAGACACAAAAAAGATATCGATCATATTGTCTCACTGTAACAATGATAGAGAAAGAGAGCATAAGTCCTAAATCGTCTGAGTATTCTTTTAACCCCATTTAACACTCGTGGGATCAGCTTGGGTGTGCTGTTGGTGCCAGAGTGACCAACACAACCACGCTGGCTGACTTGCGACAAATGCTGGTTGAAGAATGGGATGCCATCCCACAGCACCAGGCTGGTGACCAGCATGAGGACGAGATGCCAGACTGTTGTGGTATGGTTCTTCACATGCTACTGAGGCTCCTGTTTGTCAGATTAATAAAATGTTAAATTTCCAATATGTCTTGTTTCTTTAGACGTCAATCATCCAATCCACCAAACAACACCCAACAAGAGTGAACAAAAAAAAAAGGCTGTTTGGAATTGGCAGAGAAGATTTGGAAATTTTTTCACGGGCGCAACCCACATACTCAGCTCTGCTACTCATATCACAAATGCATGTTCCTTACAAATGTGGCACCATTTAAAAGGGAAATAAACAGGCTTTATAAAAGTATAAGATATATTGCCAAGAAGCATTGTAGAAATAATCAATTATTATTATTATTATTATCATTATTATTATTATTATTATTATTTTTATTATTATGACTGCGCTGTCAACAGGGTTTCCAGCAGAGTGTCAGACTGTCGCAGAAGTGATCAAGTTCATCACCATGGTGATCTTCACAGTGACAGCTCAACATGCTGCAGTGAACAATGGGCAGGTGAGATCATAAATAGTTGGGAAAATAGAAAACGTCGTGGAGTTTAAACAAACTTGATAAATAATCAAACGATGGTGACTGATCTTCAAATGTATGGAACATGCAGCAGTTTTGGGAAGTGCTTTATTATCATTTTTCTTTCAGTAGGAGATCAGCTAAGTTTTAAACCAGGGGACATATAACACTGTATTTTTTTTTTAACATAGTTTTACCTTCTATGCAATTATTAATATTATATCAACTTCTATACAGTGGCTGTCCACGATACCCAGGCCCCTGACCCCACAATAATAATAGCAAAAAAAAAAACAACATTTGAAGATCCCAGTCTAGTCATCTAGATGGGATTCAAAGGAGAACAACAGCATCAGTCATTTGTTTTGAGTTTTTTAAAAGCATCACCTCTTTCATAATTCAGTTTGACTACCACTCCTGGGTGCCCAATGGTGTACTACTGCTGAGCAAACCTCCTCCAACCACTAAGGGCCAGTCAAGCATGAGGACAATTTTGGAGACCCTCCCAGATGTTGGCGAGACAGTGAAATGTGTAGCACTGGCATGGGCCCTTACAAGGCCATATACTGATGTGGTAAGTTTGGTGATTGTGAACAAAATCAGTTTAAACCATCCCTATTTTAAAGCGCTTTTAAAAACTACCTAACAACATACTGTGTCAATGAGATTGTCTATTTTGTAATTTTGGCAGGTTACCTTGGGTTCATACCCAGAGGAACGATTCAGTGAGCCTGCCCCTAAGCAGATGATTGAGAAATTTCAAGCAGAACTGTCCCGCCTCAGTGAAGAAATTACATCAAGAAACTCCCAGCTTGAAGTACCCTACACATATCTGAACCCTGCTCAGATAGAGAACAGTATAACTATCTAACTAAGCCTCTAATAAAGCCTTTTGTTTCATTTTCTTTCTGCATTAGTGAACAATATCAATACCATTTAACACCTGTATTGCATGAGGTGTTGTAAGAAACTGTCAGGAAGATATTATGGATAACACAATAAGTGTCCATGCATTTCTAGAAACCTGTCTTGCTTACTGGAAGGTGTTATAGTTTGCATAGTGAGATGTTGCATGCTGGGACAAGAGAACTATGTTTTGGTTGTGTCATGATGAATGATTGTAATAATGTGGTACGGTAACAATTTTAATATGTTGTTGTATAAATCAGGACAGGTACCAATTAAAAAAAGACTTACCAGTTCCTGCTAGTACAGTGAAAGAGAACAAGCCTAAGGGGAGCAAGGGAATAACAACTGCTATTTTAGAGGAAAGGAGAATTACATTATACTTTTTTGTAAATGCTGGGTATCTACTGGTTACAGCTCTGGGAAACAAAACTGAACCTACAAAGTGATTATGGTAAAACATCTCACAGTTACAATACCAAAACTGCAGGGGAATAATAAGCTCATGAAATAGGGCTTTAATGAGGAACATATCTAAAATAGACACCATCTTGTGTCACTACTGCTGCAATACAGCAATCCGCGACCGTAAGTGATTGCTGGCCATGGGTATAAAGTGGGTGGGGGACTACTTTTCCTACTTAACCCTTGCTTGGACCACATCCATCTTCAAACTCAGCCTTCATAAAGAGGGGAATCTAATACCCACTTCAACAGTTCTTACCCCCTTACCTCTGGCCCTTTTGCGTAGACCACACCCGCACAGCAAGTGTGTTTTCTTTTCTAGGTTTGTGTGTTCAGATCCAATGTAGCACACCTAACCCCCTCCGCTGCATTGGCCCAGATCTGTTTACAGCTAGTAGATGACAACAACCAACGGCCACATTTATTTTGTTTAACTGGCTAAAATAATAACTCTACTTTTTGACACATGTATATACTAATTTCGGTACATTTTATTGTTGTAATGAGGTAATATGTTGAATCCAACCTTAAAGAAGAGGCCAAAGCCAAACAGGTTATCTACACACATTTGGCATTTGGGGGGGTGTTAATTTCTGATCCTGCCAACTAGTTTGATATTATATACTCCTGTATGTTATCAGTGAATAAGTGTTTACCAGTCAGTCACAATGGTTTACATATGATTATCTGCAAGTCTGTTGATTAAGATTGTCTGCCCTGTTTTGCTGTTGTTGTTTTTTTAACTCTGGGATTCTGTACTTTTGGCTTGCATAATCTGCACTGTCTGTTGGACTTCCACAGTGGCTTAGTAAGAGAGTTCTTTAATTCTATTCCTGCCTCTGCCTGGTGTGTTATGCTCATGTATCCTTAATATATAAGCAGCATGTACAGAAGTCCCCAGATACTCCTGTCATTACTTTCTGATTTTTTTTTAAATACACACACACACACACACACACACACACACACACACACACACATATATATATATATATATATATATATATATATATATAAAAATTCACAATGACAACATGGCAAAGTAACACACAATGTAGGGGTGTAAAAATCCATAAATTTGGATCTATATATCGTTTCAATGATCAACGATCAAATATTATTGATGTGAAGTAAAACGAATGATACATATTAACATCTTTAGGATACACTTTTTAAAAAAAAAAAAAATCTGTGTCACTATCAAACAGTGGCATCAGCATAATAATAATGTTATTTACTCGGGAATAAATCAGCAGAGTGGATTCTGGAGAAAACACAGGTCAACAGACAGAGCGCACGACCTTAATAAAGTGGTTACAGGATAAAACACAAAGTACCCGCCTGAACATCTCACTCCACTAACTTCTCACTACAGCAACATGCTGCTCTGTATCAACAGTGCTCGGCTGAGAAGACATGCATGCAGGCTGAAATTCAACCAAGCTTTTCTGTTGGGAGATGCAGTGACATAAACCAATAGTGTGTAAGAAAAATACTAACCTAACATAAGAATCTAATTCAAAAGCACATGCTCTGTGTCCAGCGCTGTCAGCCCTTATAACTTGGTGCAGGTGATGGCAGGAAACATCAGATTGATACTAAATATATCAAAACACCCAGCAGTACCAGGTAGCAAGCAGTGTAGTCAGATTGGAACCAGAGCAACACATTTTCAAATCATGGGCACACTCCAGGTCCTCAGGCACATGTGCATCAAGAACAGATTCCTGACATTAGCACTTGACATGTAAATGCACGAATTGGGTACAAATGAAAAACAAAGTTTCTACTGGTACTTAGATGAAGGTGCACTGAAAGAGAAGAAGACTACGGGGAGCCAGGGAGAAACAACTGGGTATTTCAGAATAGACAAAGTAAATTCTACTTTTTTGTATATACTAGGCACCTACAGGGTACTAGGAAACAAAATTGAAGTTTTGGGAAAGCTGTGTTGACGACACTAATATTCTGTGGAACCTATAAAGTAGCAATTTAAATGCGAACCTGCCATGAACTCTTTACAAGTAAAGACTGGTGGCTTTTAACTGTTCTGTCTCTAAGTCTTTCTTGTGAGTCTGTGTTCAGAACCAATACAACTAATGCCAGCTGCAGTACAGGTATTTCAGTGTGTTTTTACAATTTTACCATTCATATGTTTCTCATGACACTATTTCAAATAGTTTTGTAATAAATAAAGTGTGTTTTTATTATATTCCGGTTGCATCAAAAACCTTCTGGCTCAGAGACTGACCAGCTGCTTGACAAAATATTCTTTTATTTAGTTATTTTTAAAATGCAGATGTCTTAACATTAGGAAATCAGTAGTCAATAGTTGTTTGAGAACACGGGAACATCAAGTTTGACTTTCGGATATTAAATTTCTAATTTTCCAGAACAAGAAATATAATGAAATAAAAAAAGTTCTTGAGGTTTTTTTTAACTGAACCTTCTTACTGGATGATAAAATCACCCTCAGGATGAGCCGACTATTATAAAAATGTTTGTCAATACAGCTGATGATCCCACATCTACGTTACACTCTCTAGACAAACACTGAAGGCTGTTTGTAACGTGTTTGACATTTAGAAAAAAAGTTTGCATGTATGGGTGTTGGCACTGTGTAAGCATTTCTTTCTGCTGTCAGCTCAGTTTCAGTGTCTCAGTTCCTGTTTCCAACGTACCCTCTGTTAATTTGGCTTAGACTTGCAACTCATGCCAGTAAATCGATATATTTTCAATTTTGTCGATAAAAACTCGTCTGCCTGGACTATATGTTTTTGGGTCCTTCACCAGGTGCCTCGCACTCACTCCTGACAGCCTATCACATTGTGTATTTAATTACTTACCAAGTAACTAATTTAACATGCAGAACTAATATTCATTTAAGTGTGTTTGTCAGACTTGAGGGTGGTTTCGGCCTGAGACCTGAATGGGTGTTGAAGTAAAACTGCTGCTCCTTCCCCTACAAACTCTGTTACAGATATTAAAAACCAGAAAGACAACTTCATTTTGAGTTGCATCACCTTTAATATGAAACCACAGTGGCAAAAGCAGACTCGAAAAGGCGGTGGTCAGGGTGGAGGAGCTTAAAGAATAAATAGGCAGAATAAGAACACAGCGTACAGAGACAGAGAACCTGAACCTGCAGCTAAAAGACAAAGAGCTGGTAAAAACAGCCTCCATCTGAAGGTACAAGTAAGAACTTTACTCATCTTTACATGCAATAATGTATGCAAGGTAATACTAGGCAAAGTTAAGTGTTAACAAGCTTTTTGGATGCAAATAAAAGGTTTTCTTTTGAGATTTTATCTTTCTTTTTCCAGACAGTTTCCACAGAGTGATCATGGCTGAGTACAAGCTAGAGGTGACAACAGGTGACTGGCAATATGCAGGAACATGGGACCACATATATATCACCTTAATTGGAGCTGAAGGGCAGAGTGAGAGAACTGAGTTGGACAACTATGGCTTTGACTTTTCAACTGGAACAGTAAGTTAAATCCAGTTGAACATCGCTCGTATAGTGATTTATTAAATAATGGGATAATGTGATGGCTTTTGTTTGTGCATTAATTCATGTTGGGGCAGTATCAATCTCTATCGAATAAGTAATTGGTGTATATTGCATATACCTTTATTTAATTCATGACAATTATTTATACATAACAAATAGCATCATCATGCAGACATCTAGTTAGCACAGTCTTTTGGACACTCTTTTAGCAAATTTAATCCACACTTCTAAATTTACTATATAAAATATCTGGATGAGTTCAAGTTAACATTTGGTTTTTCATACAGTAAACCACACAAATTTTACGAGTTGTTCAATTCCTCCTCTAATGGCATTTTATGGTTATGGTGCCACAGCCACATGAAAGGTTTAAATTCAGTGGTCTGAGTTAGAGACTAACCGAGGGATATAAAACATATAGCCTGTGGACCAGAACTAACCCACCAATGGGTCCAATCCAGCTCAATGGATGGATTTGCAAACATGATATTGATGCACAAGTAAAGTAAGTAAGTAAGATTTATTTATACAGCCTTTTTTACAGACATAGGTCACAAAGTGCTTCACAAGGGCATTATGTAAAATACAGGAAAGAAAACATAGAGAGGTTCCCTCTTTTAGGAACGGCTTCCCATCTCCTCAAGATAAGGTGACTGCGTGAGCCATGTAATTTAAAGTGCAAAACTATTTGCACAGTACATCATGTGCAGACTATACAGAGCGAGTGCCAACAAGTTATCCACATGACTGTTTAAGCAGATGTGTCCTTAGTTGGCTTTGGAGTCAGCACACTGTAAGGGTGCAGGTGGAGCATTCCAAAATTGAGACTGCAGACTCACAAAACTGGATATATTCAGCCGGTAGCCAGTGAAGTGATTTTAGTAGAGGGGTAATATGAGAGCATCTATTTGATTTAATTAGTAGTCTTGCAGCAGCATCCTGGGTTGCTCACAGAGCAGACACACTAAGTGAGTTGAAAAGTGCATTACAGTAGTTGGTGCAAGATGAGATAAAGGCATGTATAATCATTTCCAGTTGTGAAGGCTAAGAGGTGTCAGGTATCAGGATCAAGATCTACAGTGAGTAGCCTACTTCATGTAAAATGCTGGTAAAAAAAAAACAAACACTGAATACTTACTGTGGTCACATTTAAAAGATACTGAACATTGCACAAAAAAATGTCAATCAGCTGCATCAGTACGGATCTGTATCAGACATCTGTCTTACAATAATATTGGTGGAACCATATTGACTTGTAAATGGTTCGTAGGCCAGGGGATGACTTGCCCTGCTTTCTCAATAGCTTCCGTTTAAGTTTGGGGTGGTGATGCCAGCATTGCCACACAGGGGTGGAAAAGTATGGAGAAATACACATATAACGACAGTGAGTAGCAGACTTCCTGATCGTGGATAAACTGAGACTTACTGCTGACACTGCACTTATTTTGCTTGAGACATCTCATGCTGTTCCTCATCTGAATTGTAAACTGTAAACTGTAAACTGTAAATTGTAAACTTGTACTTCTGAAAAGTAAGAGAGAAAAAAGTTATGTCTAGGTTATTATGCGATACTTTTACTGGTCCGGCCACCTTGAGGTCAAGTTGGGCTTATGTTCTAATATAGGCATCAAAAGAGTAAATACTTTGGGTTACACTGTAACATAGAACTATACAATATTGTATTTGTCTAAATCTATATTAATCCTTATTTCAAGACAGGGATCTACACCATGAAAACCAGTTCATCTGTGGGGAAACTTCTGCTGGTCAAAGTGGAGAAAGACCCTTTTTCAATCCTCCCAGAAGATGAGTGGTACTTCTCCAAAATAGTGGTGATGACTCCAGAAGGGGAAGCCATTCTTTTCCCCTGTTACAGATGGATCTCCAGGGGAGAACTGGTGGAGCTGAGAGGAGGGAAAGGTCTGTCTCAAATTTCCAGAATAATCTATATATAGATAATAATTATTTAGGCTTATGGATATCAATTTTTATGTTCTTTTCATGCTTCAGCCATGAAGGGTTTTGAGGAGGACCATCCCCTGTTGATTGACCACCGGAAAAAAGAGCTAACACTTAAAAAGAGCTTGTACCAGTAAGTTTTAATGTGTGCAGTACAGCACGTACATAGAGCTGCTGTGATGATCTTAGAAGTTTATCTGGAAAAATGTCTCACATTCTTTCCTGTAACTTTGTTTGGTTTCTCAGATGGAAGATTATGGCTGACGGACTTCCCCAACTCATCCATTTTGATGATCCAACTGAGATCCCACCTGACTTTCGTTACTCTAAGTCCAAGACATCTGAGCAAAGTTATTCAAAAATGATAATGTGAGTCTACACACACATACACAATGGACAAAATTGATCTACAACTACTCTCTATGTTTTGAGGCAAAAAGTGAATTTGAAGCTTTAATGTCAGTACATCGTTAATCCTGTATTGAGTTCTCCATTTTTTTAAACTCTTTCTTACTTCAGCGGTCTTGAACTGAAGTTGAAGGGATTGGTTGGATCTAATGAAAAATGGGAAAACTTTGAAGACATGAAAAAAATCTTCTGCTGTAAAAAGACGCCCATGTCAGGTAGACTGTTTTCCCATTTTCCAGTTCTCCAGCATAAATTATCATAACAATGTCACTGTCATAGTTTCATACCAGCACACAGATACAGATGTTCCTGTTGGATAAAACAATCTGTTGTTGTTTAAAGTCGAAACCTTTCAGGAACAAACCAATCTTGTTTTAAGTTAAATGATGATCATCACGTTTTTCTTCAAAACCAAACAAAGAAGAACATTTATTTATATTTCCTATTTGCTGTTCTTCCAGAGTATGTGTCAGAGCACTGGAAGGAAGACGACTTTTATGGATCCCAGTTTCTGAACGGAGTCAACCCCAACATGATCAAGCGCTGCTCAGAGCTTCCCCCAAACTTTCCAGTCACAGAGGAGATGGTGAAGCCGTTCCTGGCAGAGGGAACCTCTCTGCAGAAGGAAATGGAGGTATGAAAGAAGAGTGGCTTTAAATGGCTCATAATCTTTACTTTGGGATGACTTGTGAGTTTAAGCGTATACATATGTCACAATGGAAAGTCCCTGAATCATATTGCCATGATTTACTACAAATCTGTGATACCTCTTGATGCCACAGTCCTTCTTTTCTGCCCCCCCCCCCCCACACCATATAGAAAGGCAACATATTCCTCTATGACCAGAAGAAGATGGATGGAATAACCCCCAGAACCTATAATGATGAACCTCTGCATGTGACTGCTGGTCTCTGTTTACTCTACGTGAACCCAGAAAACAAACTGATGCCAATAGCAATACAGGTATATAAATGACAGAGCAAATCAATGGCATTATCTATACTGTTTAAACTTGTGTAAACTATAAAAATGAAGTATGTTTTTATCACATTTCAGCTGCACCAACAACCCTCTGAGCAGAACCCCATCTTTCTGCCCAGTGACCCAGAGACTGACTGGCTGCTGGCCAAGCTGTTCATCAAAAATGCAGATTTCATGGATCATCAAGCAGTTCATCACTTCATGAACACTCACTTTCTGGCTGAGGTCTTTACTGTTGCCGCTCTACGCAGCTTCTCTGTGATTCACCCCCTCTTAAAGGTAAAATTACTTAGCTGAGGTCACAGTGCTGGTGCACTTTATTCTATTCATTTGACCTGAACTGATGATCCAACTTTTTATTTATTGATTTCTCAGGTACTTTTCGGGGCGTTTCATGTCTCTATTGTACAGTTGATAGTCACTATCTCAGTATATTCACAAAACATATAACTAGAGTTGGGTAAGGGTTACTTTAAAAGTAATCAAAGTACTTTACTACATTACTTTTTTAAAAAGTCATTTCAAACTCAACACTTCCTGAATTTCTTTCAGATTAAAAGCCCCTTATAACCTCGGCTAAGAGAATCTCTCCATTTTCTAAACAGGCTTTTATTGTGAAACATTTGTAGGAACTTGGTTGTGGGGGATACAGTAGCTTGAATGTTTACGTACGGCACTTCTAATAGAGCTCCTGCCACCTGCTGACGCTTTTAGGTGACTACAACAACATTTCGGCTGGCACATGAACAGACACAGTGACTGAAATAATAGTAAAAGTAATAAAAATAGGACAAGAATAACCCAATGACATCACACACGTCTTGAAAGATGATCAGGGATAATTGGTGAGTACCATCGTGTAGTGTGTCTGTCGGCCAAGTCACGGCACGATTTTATGACTCCATAATCGTGTAATGTGACATAGTGACTGTCAGAACAGGCAGAAAAGTCGTGTAGTGTGTACCAGGCATAATGCAAGTCTGACCTGTCTGTCAGCTAGTCCTCCTCCACCTATTGAGTTGTAGGGATTTTACTGATGATCCTGCGAAAAGTTTTGACTCCATTGTAGACAACAGCAGAATTTCTTCTACCATGTAGCGAGCCACAAGCTTCGTGGCTTCTTTTGGACTGATAGGTTTAACGTTATCTCCATTATTAGAACCAAAAGACCGTCGTTGCTGTTTCGGAGCTGAAGGACCAGCTTTCTAAAAGTAACTGAAGTAACTGATAGCTTGTTTGAAAATGTAGTCAAGTATTTGATTACTTAAACAGCAAACTAATGGGCGTCGGTGCCCCAAAAAATATCTTAAAAAAACAAAACAAAAAAAACAAAAAAAAACAGCAGACTAACGTGTTAGGCTACTCGTTACTGTAAAAAGTAATCAAAGTACTCTAACGCGTTACTTTAGAACGCGTTATACCCAACTCTACATATAACATGTCAATTTCAAAAGAATATCTTACATTAACTAATGCACAAACAATAAATAAGTAATTAAACAATAAGCCAAGAGAGGCCTTTCAATATTCTTCCCTCTGTCTATACAGCTGCTGGTTCCACACTTCCGATACACTCTCTACGTAAACACTGCAGGCCGCAAAGCTCTTTTTGGACCTGATGGGGTTTTGAGTATGGTATGGTTCTTCAAAATATACATTTCTGAATAAATTATTATTATATTATATCATATTGCACCATTGCAAAACTAAGTTTTAGTCTGTAATGTTTTAACAAGGTAGCCTTCTTTTTTACTTCAAGAAACATCTCTGATGGTAAATATCTGTGTATTACTGATATATTAGAGTTCACTTGGCTATGACGGACTGTTTGAGCTCATGAGAAGGGCTCACTCTGAAACAACCTACAGCTCCCTCTGTCTGCCAGAGAACATCACTGCACGAGGACTGGAGTCCATACCCAACTTCTACTACAGAGATGATGGCCTGAAGCTGTGGGACATCATCAACAGGTTACCTTTAAACAAATATTGCAACCATGCATAGGGATTTATTTTTACAAGCAACAGCTTGGAGGCTTTCTGTCTTTTTCACATAAAAGTGTAACTTTTTAAAATCAAATTGTTCTGCGTTCACCAGCTTTGTGAAGGCAGTAGTGGAGTACTTTTACCCCTCAGACAGTGAGGTGTGTAAAGACACTGAGCTCCAGGATTGGATCAGTGAGATATTCACACATGGCTTCTTAGGAAACAAAGCTTCAGGTATTTATCCCAAGTTCTAAAGGAACACTAATGTGTATATATATATATATATATATATATATATACACACACACACATATATATGTTGATATGCTGTGCTGTCAACAGGGTTTCCAGCAGGCTTTCAGACTGTCCAGGAAGTGATCAAGTTCATCACCATGGTGATCTTCACAGTGACGGTTCAACATGCTGCAGTACACAATGGGGAGGTAAATAGTTGGGACAATAAAATGTGTACAGTATTGATGTCTGATCAACTATCGAGCTTGATATAACGCTTAATGTATAGCACTTTTGGCAGATCTGTAATCCACTTCATCCCTTAGTATTTTTCTTTTAATGACTCACTTTAGCAGGGTATTGGCTGAGCATTACAATAGTGCAAATGTTGCAATTCCCATGTAGATTAACATCCCTTTGTTGTAATGAGTAACATTAGATTTAGTTTAGATTTAAAATGATACATATTAAAGTTTCTTTCATAATTTAGTTTGACTACCAGTCCTGGACGCCTAATGGCTCACTGCTGCTGCACAAAGCTCCTCCGACCACTAAGGGGCAGTCAAGCATGGAGACAATTTTGGAGACCCTCCAAAATGTTGGCGAGACAGTAAAATTTGCAGCACTGACTTGGCTGCTTTCAGACAAATACACAGATGTTGTAAGTTTAACGCTAATGACTACCTACAGCAGCATCATTATGGCCTACCAACATTTTGAAAATACTTTTTTTTTAAACCACAAATTGCTGACAGTCTTATTTTGGCAGGTTCCCTTGGGTTCATACCCTGAGGAGCGATTCGATGAGCCTGCCCCTAAGCAGATGATGAAGAAATTTCAAGCAGAGCTGGCTTCCCTCAGTGAAGCAATTGAAACAAGAAACTTGCAGCTTGGACTACCCTACACATATCTGAACCCTACTCAGATAGAAAACAGTGTAACTGTTTGAGAAAGTCTGAAGAAGCCATTCTGCATGAGACAATGGCACCATGCATTTCTCAAAACCTGATAAAAAATATTCACAAACGAAAAAACATTAACTGAACACTAAATTAAAACCCTCAGCGCACACTGCAGCACAATCAAACAGATGCGCAACTCAGAGCATCAGAAGTGTCTCTGACACCAGACTCAGAGCGGACCGGTGGAAATGGAAAATGCATATTAGACCTACGAGTTACTACTTACATTTTTCAAGTGATTTCACTCTGGCACTCTGCTTTCTAGGGATTGTCGGAGTATATTTTAAAGTGCAACCACACATCTGATGACCTCTTGGACATGTCTGCTAGCTCTGAGTGCACTCGATGTCAGTATCAAACTGGTGGGGGTTAGTGTTGTGTTTAAGCCCCCCCCCTCAAAAAAAGCACCGAAGCTTCAGCCCTAGATCATACTATGGGGAACAGGGGAATAATAACTGTTCTTTAAAAGAAACACATAATACTCTTTTTTTGTAATGCTGGTAATCTACTGGGTACAGTACTGGGAAACAAATAAGTTTGGGGTAAGGGGTTTAACACGTAGGCCTATATTCTGTGGAAAACTATTGTTGGGATCACTGGACTCCACAGTTGATGTATTTTTATTAACACCTTGTACAAATAAAACCATTCCAGTCGATCGAAAGCTTTTTCAGCATCAACCGCCATTAATGTTAAGTCTTTCTTATACTTCTTAGGGTACTGTATCAAAGATATACATGTTCTGGTATTGGTTTTTAAATGCTAATCTGTTACTCATGACTTTAGTAATAATTTTTTTTATCGCAGTTGAAACTAATTGGTCTAAAATCAGAAGGCCTATCACAATCTCTGCCTGGTTTCGGTATCACAGAAATAGTAGCTAAATACATTGTTTGTGGAAGTGTGTCATTATTTTGGAAGGTATTAATGACTTCTATGAATAGGGGTTTTGTGCTTAACAAAAATGTCGAATAAAATTCAATTGGCAAGCCATCCATGCCTGGGGCTTTTTTCAGAGGAAAGTTATCAATAGCCGATTTAATTTCTGTACAAGTTATGTCCTTATTAAGTTCTTCTTTTTGCGCCACTGATAAACATCTCAAATTAAGTGATTTTAGAAAGGGTGTAGGGTCATTTTCGTCTATTTCTGATGTATATAGGCTCTCATAAAATGATTTAAATTCTTTGTCAATGATTTGGTGATTTGTATAGACCAAATATTTTGTTTCATTTTTTAGAGATATGGGTTGTCTCTTCAAAACTTTTTTGACTAATGAGGTTAAATGTTTACCTGATTTATTAGCAGATATGTAATTAAGCTTATTGGAATTTTGTCTAAAATCGCTAGCTTTCTTGAGTAATAAGCTGTCCAGTCTTAATTTCCATTCCTGTAGTTCTGTTAGCAATCTACTCTTGACTTGTTTCTTGTGTTTCTTCTCCAAATAATTTATATGTTCTCTCACTTTGTTGCTGCAAATTTAACATTATTCCTCTTATATAAGCTTTGAATGCATCCCAAATTACCCCATTTTTATTTTTTTTATTTTTAATATTCGTTCATTATTTCTGATATCCATTTTAACACGTTTAAGCAGGAGTTACAAACATTACAAAGTGATTATGGTACAAATTTCAGAGTTATGATATGCCACCAAAACTGCAGGGTAGAGTAAGGTCAGATAAAGGGCTTTTATTAGTAATATAGGACACAGCAAAAATATGGATCACAGCCTCAGAACAATGACGGGGTACACAGGAGTAGCATATCGTACAGTATAACTATTATAACGCACTAAGACTCTGCACTCTTGGCAGAGGTACGTTCTCTGACAGCTTTCTAGTATTTGCTCTTACCATAGAATTTCAAACACAAAAAACTAAGAATTTCAAACACAAAAGTGACCAGCTAATCTTCATAAATACAGAGATATCACTCACTGGGCGAGCAGCCTGTCTTCGACGCGCTAAACAGTGTTGGAGAAACACTGATTTTAACATGAAACTGCTTTACTCAGTGTTTTTAAATGGTTTTAATCAAGTGGTCAGTTTGTTTTGGAGAAGAGAGACCTCTGCGGATGATGCAGCTTCCACTAAAAATCTCCTGAACGCCGAAGGAATTCTAACAGGAAAAAGTTTCAGCTAGTTGCAATCTGCAAGCCTCGCCACGAGATGACACTAAATCCCTCTGAAACGTACACACTGCTCCTTTAAAAAATAAACTATAATAAAATAATACAGGAAATGTCTTTAGTAGTAGTCTTTGTAAATTTGGTCAAATTTATCAACACAAGAAGCATGAGAAAACATGAGTGCTTAGGTTCATTGTGACTGGGATGTCTTCATGACCGAGTCAAATGCATTGACAAGTGCTGTGTTGGTATTGTAATACCTACTTAAACTAATCTGAAACGAGCACGAATTGACAACAAAAATTAAAACCACATAAAAAAATAATAGAAAACTGATAGAAAATACAAACCATAATAAGTCTGATGAATACAGAAAATAGTAATACTATCACAAGTTAGGTGGGTTTGGCAGATAAAGCAACTCAGAGCAGGTGAGTTGTCAGTATGCTAAGAATGCTGGAGGTGAGGATACAGCATCTCTGATCCGGTTATTTAAGTAACCGGTTAGACATCCGTGCAGTGTTGGTAAAGGCACTACACTATGCACCATAGTTTTCTACCATTTACTGTATTTTGGGGTTAAATGTGTAATTATTGCAGTAAACGTGTGAAAGAGTCAGATAACAAGATATAAGTAGTAACAATGAGCATGTGTGCAAGTGTGTCAGATTAAGATGTGCAAACAGTTTCAAGCACAACAACCCTACTACAGTCCATGATGTGTTTCTAATGTGACCAGCTGGTAGACTGATCCATCATACTGAAATAATATTCACTAATGTGTTTCTTCTTAGATATCAGGTTGTTGTTTTGTTGTTGTTTGGCTTGAAGCTACAATGGATGGTTGAGTACAACTGCTGCTCTGACCCCTCACCCTACAGCTACATGTGTAGACACAAAAACCAGAAGTACAACTTTGTTAACAACTACTTGACCTGTCATGTGAAAGCACCGTGGGGGATGTGGTCTCAAACAGGTTTAAGTTAGTGTGGAGGGCTTACAAGAGAAGGAGGACAGAAAGCAAGAATACAGACCACAGAGAGAGAAAACCTGGATTTGGAGTTTAAAGACAAAGAGGTGGTAAAAACAGCCTCCATCTGAAGGTACAGGTAAGAACTTAACTCATCTTTCCTCATGGTATGACAATTAATGATCAAAACACTGTACATGCAATATTATATGCAATGTAATACTAGAGCAAGTTATGCATTAACAATCTTTTTGGATGTTCGTGGATACGTATTTTGAGTCTGGAAAAACAATTTCAGAAGCTTTTAGTGAATGAATTATTTGCATTCACTTCACAATTTAGAGATTTTATTCTGTTTCTTTTTCCAGGCAGTTTCCACAGAGTGATCATGGCTGAGTACAAGCTAGAGGTGACAACAGGTGACAGGCAATATGCAGGAACATGAGACCACATATATGTCACCTTAATTGGAACTAATGGGCAGAGTGAGAGAACTGAGTTGGACAACTATGGCTTTGACTTTTCAACTGGAACAGTAAGTTAAATGCATTTCTTTTGAAGTGATTCTCAAATTAGGTCTGGGATAATGTAACGGCTTTAGCTTGTGCATACAGTACATGTATGTTGTGGTAGGAAAGGCCTCTATCAAGTGAGTGACCCTTATTTTCTTACTACACCTAACTATATTTAAGAAATAGCAATGTGTGGCATTTCACATTATAGTTAACAGTTCATGGATTTTTTTGCATTTAATATGATGTCTGACTCAACTAAAACAACATTTTTGACAAAAATAATCCTTATTTCAAGACAGGGACCTACACCATTAAAACCAGTTCGTCTCTGGGGAAACTTCTGCTGGTCAAAGTGGAGAAAGATCCGTTTTTGTTTCTCCCAGAAGATGAGTGGTACTTCTCCAAAGTAGTGGTGACGACTCCAGAAGGGGAAGCCATTCTTTTCCCCTGTTACAGATGGATCTCCAGGGGAGACCTGGTGGAGCTGAGAGGAGGGAAAGGTCTGCCTCAAATTTCCAGAATAATCAATATATAGATCATTACTATTTAGACTTATGGATATCAATTTTTATGTTCTTTTCATGCTTCAGCCATGAAGGGTTTTGAGGAGGACCATCCCCTGTTGACTGACCATCGGAAAAAAGAGCTGACGCATAAAAAGAGCTTGTACCAGTAAGTTTTAATGTGTGCAGTACAGCACGTACATAGAGCTGCTGTTATGGTCTTATAAGTTTATCTGGGGTCTGATTTTTTTCTTTTTAGATGGAAGATTATGGCTGAAGGACTTTCCCACATCAACCATTCTGATGACGCGTCCGAGCTCCCTGCTGAAATCCGCTACTCTCAGTCCAAATCAACTGAAGCAGATAATACAAAAAGAATAATGTGGGTCAATATAGATATATAAAATGGACATAACCAAGTTCCAATATAGCCATGTTTTTTATGCTTTAAGGCAAAACATAAAGTTGAATTATTATTAGTGTGTATTATTAAGTGTGTTGTTTAATCTGTGTCATGTTTACCCCTTTTCTTCTTACTTCAGCGGTCTTGAACTGAAGTTGAAGGGGCTGGTTGGATCTAATGAAAAGTGGGAAAGCACTGAAGACATGAAAAAAATCTTCTGGTGCAAGAAGACGACAATGTCAGGTAGATTTATTTCCTATTTGTCAGTCCTGCAGCCTTACTCATCACAACAATGTCACTGTCATGGTTTTATACCAACAGATAAATACAGATGTTCCTGTTGGATAAAACAACAAGCTTGTCTATCACGTAAAAACCTTTCTTCCAGAGTATGTTACAGAGCACTGGAAGGAAGACGACTTTTATGGATTCCAGTTTTTGAACGGAGTCAACCCCAATGTGATCAAGCGCTGCTCTGAGCTTCCCCCAAACTTTCCAGTCACAGAGGAGATGGTGAAGCCATTCCTGGCAGAGGGAACCTCTCTGCAGAAGGAAATGGAGGTATGAAAGAAGAGTGGCTTTAAATGGCTCATAATCTTTGCTTTGGGATGACTTGTATAGTTGTAAAGTTCTTATATCACAATGGAAAGTCTCTGAACCATATTGTCTCGCTTTATTTCAAATCTGTGATACGTCTTCATGTTCTTTTTTTTTCTATCTTTCCTTGCCATACAGAAAGGCAACATATTCCTCTATGACCAGAAGAAGATTGATGGAATAACCCCCCGAACCTATAATGGTGAACCTCTGCATGTGACTGCTGGTCTCTGTTTACTCTACGTGAACCCAGAAAACAAACTGATGCCGATAGCAATACAGGTATTTAAAAGTAAAGTGTTTAACATTCAAAGGGGTTTAGTGGCATTGGTGGCGGTGACGGACCTGGTGATTTAAACCAGTAAAAACACTGAACAAAACTCATTGCATCTGCTCATTGCAGATGGGTTTCTAACTAAGGTGGCCAGCAGGAAAATGCAAATGGCCCTATCTGGAGCCAGTGTTTAGTTTATCTATTCTGGGCTTCTGTAGAAACACAGTGGCTGTGCCCTAAGGAGTTACAAGTAGCTCATTCTGAGGTACAGAAAACATGATTCTTATGGTAAGGTATACACAAAGGAAAATATGCATATTATATTATATTCCATTTCTGCAAATATATCCCCCTAATGCCTGGTTAGAAAATGAAGGGATTCTCTCAACCGAAATTATAATGGGCTTTTAATTTTAAACGGGTACAGGAAGTGTTGAGTTTGAAATGACGACGCAATGCATTACTTTAATAAGGCAAACAAGAGTGATAAAAATATAAAAATACAGAGGGAATAAGAAATAATGGCCTGTTTCTGATGCAGTCTGTTTCAAATGAGGCTGATATCCTCTGCAGTTGTGGTAAGTAAAAGCTCCGCCACTACTTTATAATGCTATTGCTTTATATCCTTTCTTTGCAAGCCTGATGCTAATGGCAGTACTCACCGGGTTACTAAAAATGCCTCTGCTGTTTCATGCTATAATTTTAGCCCTTTTACTCTGTGTGGAAACAGCCCTCGAGCAAATGTCAAAAACTCTGGGGTGTTGTTGACATACAGTTGTCCAAGGCAGCAGATCGCTCTGTGTTTCTATTGGTTGAAGTGACGGCTGTGACAAGTGAAGTCGTGAACGACAAATAGAAAATCAAACATGTTAGACTTTCTGTCAGGACGTCATGAAACGATGGATCATCTTGCACAACACCCACACTCACTCATTCAGGATCCAAGCAGACATTGTACGACGCTGCATCGGGCTATAATGAGGCTGATATCGCGTAGTGTGCACCAGGCATAAATCGTACACACTGGACCTTTAACTGACAGAGCAAATTAGTGACAGTTTTTATACTGTGTAAAACATTAGTTAAATCACTGGTCTACTCACATGATCTTACTACAATAGTATGTTTCAGAAGTCATGTTGCACTATTTTAATCTATAAAAATTAAACATGTTTTTATCACATTTCAGCTGCGCCAACAACCCTCTGAGCAGAACCCCATCTTTCTGCCCAGTGACCCAGAGACTGACTGGCTGCTGGCCAAGATGTTCATCAAAAATGCAGATTCCATGGATCATCAAGCAGTTCAGCACCTCATGAACACTCACTTTCTGGCTGAGGTCTATACCGTTGCCGCTCTACGCAGCTTCTCTGTGATTCACCCCCTCTATAAGGTAAAATTACACAGCTGAGGTGATGCAAGGTGATGTTTTTTATTTTGCGCACACAAGTTTATTTTCTTATGTTCACAAAAGTTATTATTAAGTTATATTATTTTCTTGTGCGCACAAGTTGTTGTTTTTTTAAAATCACCTTTCATCAATTTGTATGACATTAAACTGAATAATGAAGACATAGTGACTAGATAAATAAATACTACAAACAATAAAGTAGAAAAATGTTGGAAGGAGTTATATGCACATGTGGGGTAAAGGACTGGCACACGATATCTTTTTTAGTATAGTTTTTCTGAGCTGTAGCTCAGACTGTATTTCAGTTGTTCTGTCTTATTCCCACACTTCTAAACAGTTTTGTTTGCTTTGACTTTGACTTTGACTGTGACTGAAACATCCACAAAGTGCTGCTTGTTGTTTGCTTCAATAAGCATCTCACTTTGACTTCCAATATTCTTCCATCTGTCGGTACAGCTGCTGATTCCACACTTCCGATACACTCTCTACGTGAACACTGCAGGCCGCAAAACTCTTTTTGGACCAGAGGGGGCTCTGAGTATGGTATGGTTCTTTATATATATATTTCTGAATAATCAAACTGTTCCAATTACATTGCCCTGTGCAAAAATAATCATTTGCCTTTTATAAACAATGTAGACATTTTTAAGCTTCAGAAAAAGCATCTGATCGTAATTATTTTTGTATAATTTATATATTAGAGCTCACTTGGATATGATGGCCTGTTTGAGCTCATGAAAAGGGCTCTCTCTGAAACAACCTACAGCTCCCTCTGTCTGCCAGAGAACATCACTGCACGAGGACTGGAGTCCATACCCAACTTCTACTACAGAGATGATGGCCTGAAGCTGTGGAACATCATCAACAGGTATTTTTTTTATTTTACAAGCAACAGCTGACATGTAGAGAGAGGAAGAGTTGTTGCTTCATGATTTCTGGTGTATTTTTGGGGCACTCTCTTTCTCTTTTTTTCACAAATGTCACTACTTTAAATCAAATTGTTCTGTGTTCACCAGCTTTGTGAAGGCAGTAGTGGAGTACTATTACCCCTCAGACAGTGAGGTGTGTAAAGACACTGAGCTGCAGGATTGGATCAGTGAGATATTCACACATGGCTTCTTGGGAAACAAAGCTTCAGGTATTTATCCCTTATTCTGAAATCATTTGTTAACACAGTATATCTATGAAAACTTCATAGTAGCCAGTAATATTTTACAGTTTTCAATTGAGATAGTGAATACTAATAATTAACTGAAAATGATTTGCTGTGCTGTCAACAGGGTTTCCAGCAGAGTTTCATACTGTCGAGGAGGTAACCAAGTTTATCACCATGGTGATCTTCACAGTGACAGCTCAACATGCTGCAGTAAACAATGGGCAGGTAAACAGTTGGGACAGTATTAATGTGTAATCAAGTATTAACACTGTTTTAACACATTTTCAAATGTATTAAAAATTTGGCAGATGTGTAATCTGATTCATCCGTGACTACTTTTCTTTTAATAATTCACTTTAGCAGGGTATTAGCTGAGTATTACAATGGAGAAACGGTTTAAATCTTCTTTAAAAACCTTTAACTTCTTTAAACCTTTGTCTGTATTGTTTAACATTAGAAATTGTTTATTGAATTACCCCACAGAATATAATAAAATGAAATATAAATGAAAAAACTTGAGTGACATACTAAAGGTTCTTTCATATTTTAGTATGACTACTACTCCTGGATGCCCAGTGTCTCCCTCCTGTTGCACAAACCTCCACCAACCACTAAGGGGCAGTCAAGCATGAAGACAATTTTGGAGACCCTCCCAGATGTTGGCGAGACAGTCAGCTTTGCAGCTCTGACTTGGCTGCTTTCAGACAAATACACAGATGTGGTAAGTTTGTCGCTAAATCATGCACACTGCATGATCATTATGGTCTATCTACATATTAAAATGTGTTCCTATGCTCTCATTTTTTTAACAACAAAATACTACCAGACTAATTTTCTGTCTTGTGTTTGTTATTGTGGCAGGTTCCCTTGGGTTCATACCCTGAGGAACGCTTCGATGAGCCTGCCCCTAAGCAGATGATTAAGGAATTTCAAGCAGAGCTGTCATTTCTCAGTGAAGCAATTACATTAAGAAACTCACAGCTTGAAGTACCCTACACATATCTGAACCCCGCTGAGATAGAGAACAGTATAACTATTTAAAAAGTTCTGAGGGAGCCATTCTGCATGATTTGACTGTATCCATGTATGTCTCAACACCAATGCTGCATGCTGAGAGGTGCGTTATACTTTGCATTTAGCACATACAATCGGTGAGGTGTTAGAGAGAGCTTGTGAGGTGTTACATACTGGGACATATTTAAGTTGTGTAACCATGAGTGGGACCATGTTATGGTGGCATGTAGACCTGCAGTGCTGTATGTGGAGCGGAAACTTAACTGATGAACACAGGCCCCCTTTTATTATTAAGCTTTCGCACACATTTTTGTAATCGGAGGATTGTTCTTTTATTATGTGCAATGGAAATGCATGAACTCATGACCTAAAATATCAAAATAAAGCTGGTCTGATGTGTGTTATTACCTCCATGTGGCCTGTCTCCTACTTCTAATCCAATAAAGTTCTGCAATTTCCATATAGTTTTACTACATGACCTTTTAAACTTAACAACTTTGACTTGAAATAAAGCAGCCAAAGGTTAAATCCCTCAAAATGTAACCTCTGGGTTAAATTGGATTTTTAAAGAGTAATTTAACAACTTATCCACTTATACATACAGTCCCTTGGTATCAAGTGATTCAGGGACCAATATATAGTGTTAATTACAACAGAAGTTAAATTATTATGTCTCGAGGACAATCCCCCCTCAAAAGTCAGTAAAATATTTATGACATTCCCTGGTGCACCAAGCCCCCTACCTACAAGGTCATATCACCTAATGCTTATAGCCATGTAGAAACCTTACTACTTAACAGTGCTTTTTATTAAGTCACTGGTGCTCATTGTTGGCAAACTCAACTGACGTGCACCAAAGGCATCAGCTGTGTAGGCACAAACCAAAATGTCCACAAACATTTACCACTTACCTTTACCACTACTTGATTGCTAACAAATATGTACAACATTTTCATACATCCAAATAGAACAATACCAATACTACAGTCTAATAGCCTCACCAAAGTTATGCTACTGTCACGCAACCTGCACATACCATGTTCAAGGTGAAAAATCTGTATGATTCAGATGGCACACATCAACACCCAGTCTCATCATAGGTTACTGCCACCCAGTGTAGAAAAACGTTTATGACACCAAAAATAAACACAAAGGCAAACTAATGGATAAATGGCTTTCAAATACATAATTGAAAACACCTGTCAGTGCTGATAATGCAGCACTCACACAGACACACATACTCTGTAAATAATATATGGGATACTCTGCTTTCAGCTGTACTTGACTACAAAATTTAAATAAGCTGGTAAAAACATTCAGAGTAGACTATTTTGAGTAACACCAGTTTGGAGTTCATTGTGATGTGACTCATGTAAGGTGCGCAGTTATTCGGACAGAGTGGGGCATCGTCTTCCTCCCACCACCTCCCTGCTGCACAATCCGCCATCCAAAACACGATCCGATTATTTTTAGACTACACCGTACAGTAAATAGACCGCGCGGACTTTAAACAGGAGCCGTATTATAGGCTTTCATAACCCAAGTCAAGCCCGCCATAGTAAATGACTGTCGGCATATCATTGAGTTAAAGCAGTTACAATGTTGTTCAGATTCGGGGTCATTCTCACTCCGGAGACTTCGGATGTAGAGGTTTTGGTTTTGGGTTCTCGTGCAGAAATGGGTCACTGGGACCCGAGCGGAGCGGTGCAGATGAGAGTCTCACAGAAGCTCCCGTCAACACATGAACCGTGTCTGTGGATCGGCGACGTGCAGCTGGCGGAGCCGGTCAAAGACACGCTGTGGTTCAAGTTCGTCAAAAGAGTCCGGGGCACTTACATCTGGGAAGGTATACGTCAGTGCTGAGGTGTTGTGCGTCAGATTTAGCCGTGCATGTAGTGTTTTTATTGGGTCATACATGTAACTCCCATCGAAAGCAACGTTTCAGGGAAAGGACAAATAACTCCGCCATGTTTGGTTTATACTGTGTAACGTATCCTTACCGCCACATGATGGCAGTATAGTGACACTTGTTATTGAGTATGTGACTCATTGAGTCAGTGAACTTGTAAATGTGTTTTTACAAGCAGTAATTCCAGTGTAAAATGTGACATTACAATTAAAAGTCCTGTGTCCAACATTACACCCATGTATACTTTTTTTTAATTACAGTACAAAAGTAATATTTGCAAAATGTACTTAAATATCAGCAGTGAATAGACTGTGAATGTAAAATGGCCACATTCAGTGTCATTATTAATCACAGTATATCACTGGATTATTATCACTGACAGATTATCATGTAAGCAGTATTGTAATGCTGTAGATTGTTGAAGTGGAGTGGAGTTATATACTGTTGTGTTTTATGTTAAAAAGCATATGATTTCAGTTTAATTAAAATCTGCAAATTCACTAGTAACTGCACCTGTTAGGTTTATGTTCTATAGTAAAGTGGAAACTGCAGTATTTCCCTCTAAATGTTTGTGGAGCGAAAGCATTCAGTAGCACAAAGTGGAAATGCTCTGGAAAATTAGCAGCATAAAAGTAAATGCACTTAGTTAATCTCCACCATTGCTTGTTGTTAAATGAGATCGATTTTCTCTCTCTGTATTTGTCACTTCAACAGTTGTTTTCCTGTTTAATACAACATACACATACTTTGTCCATCAAAGAAAGTGACAGGCGAAGTCTTTCCTAACCTTCAGAAGGTTGTCTTCTTTGTCACCAGGTAACGGTCCGTGCCATGACAGATGTTGTTCATACGATGAGAGGAACGTGGTGGATGGAGTGTACTGCCATCCAATTGGTCACTGGATAGAGGAAACAGGACACACAGATGAGATGAAACACACCACTGACTTTTACTTCAGCGTGGCTGGTCATAAGGCCATACATTTTTCCAGGTAATACAGTACAATGAAGTTATCAGCATGATGTTGTATGGGACTGCTGTATGTGTCTCAATTTCATGCAGCGAGTAAAACATGTCACTGTTTCCGATTAAAGATTTCAGAAATCTGGCAGCTTGACTTTAGACTTTTGGAGGTGAGCAGCGTTGTTAGCCTGATACACAAAGTCAGTCATGCAAACCTGAATCCAGCAACCTGGATGCAAACTTGAAGGCTTTCTGTTGTGTTTTTCTGTCAGTTGGACATTTATATATTCTTTGCTTCACACCTGCAGTTTCCAGTGGGGGAAAAAGCCCTTCATCTGCAAACTGATAAAGTACTCCTCTTGTAGCCTGTAATAAGTACAAATAGAGATTCATCATTCTCCCCTGCATTTAATGAAACATGATAGATGTTGCAAGTTTTCTGCCTTTGTCATGTGGAATTCAATGTGTGTACCATATTTAATAATACAGGAAATTAATGAGGTCCCCTGGGGCCAATGAATTTCCATGCTGAAGTGCGATTGTCTCTTGAACAACACTGAGGTTCACATCAGCTCCTCTTCGCTCATCTTCCTTTCCGTTTTCAAACATAACCAATCTTCTTTAGTAAGGCTTTTCTATTAATCTACATTACTTAGTGCAAGTCTGAATTCTGCTTCATCCTGATAATATATCTATTAGAGAAAATTCTTCTTCGGTACAGTCTCCTGAAAAAAGAGGGCAGGACAGTCATGTCACACTCCCCTTTCTTGATGAAGGCTGTCCCTCACTTACAGGACAGACAAAGCCTCTTATGCCCGCTCACTCCTTTGTTTTTTAACCTTGCTCTTTCCCATTTAGTTATAAATGCTGTCCGTCACTTGCTAGACCACAAGCAGCTGTATTATTATTATTACCTCCTCAACCTTGTCAGTGATCTCATTGGAAAGGACAGGGCATCAGTCACAATTCACTTTAATTTTCAAGGCAACTCATACATTAAGTGTTAAGTATTTAAGGTATTTAAATCTCTGCCCTATTCATAGGTCTATTTAAGACATAGCAAGATGTTTTTGTATCAGTGAGTAACATCGCAATGACAGGTTTTACTAAAATCAGTCATTTACAGCCTCCAGACTCAATAGTTGCAATAAGACCATTTACTCTATGCTCCAGTCAAAATAGAGCTCAACTTTTACCACAAATGTAGGTAAATGGAAGTCACTAGTTTGCATGTGCATTGTTACTCCTGGCACGTTTTGCAATCTGGCTGGCATTTAACAAAGTTTTTGTAGGTTTGGAGAATTCAACACTATTTCAGCAAGACTATAAACACATCAGTGACACAACCTTTAGGAAACCATGAGCAGTAGTGACAGACAGGCTTAGAGGATTAGATGTCATTTACTTAAAGGGAGGGTCTATTGGCGTTCTTTCAAAAGGAAACTCCCACTCAGCCATCAGTAAAAAGGTGTTGTGCCATTGTACCGAAGGCTCAAAATTTCAAAGTCCCAAAAATCTCCCATTTGTCCAAAAGGCCATTGTCTGACAGCCCAGTGTCTTGAAAACAAACGTGCATTTCTCTAAAGGAGAAAGCCACTGATTGGTTTATCCTGATATTCTTATCCTAACCAGTCTCACTCCTCATCTCTGAAGCAAGTCACTCCTTCACCATGGTAGGAAGGTTCAATGACGCCAATCTGCATAAGAATTAGCCTGCGTGTCCCTCTGTTTGGGAGTGTAGCCAATTTTCTGGGGTTGTCACATTCTGGTCAGTTGGTCTATTGGTTGGTCGTTATACTCTGTGTCCACCCAAGCATTTCCTTTCCCTGCTGAAAGTGGCAGCTGTTGTTGTTGTTAAGCACTTGTAGATGTCCTATGTGATGGTTGGTCTTTCTGCTATTTCACTTCACTTTATTGATTTGTCCCTTGGAGGGCAATTTGATTGGGCAATTTGATGTCCTGCCTCTTTTCCACTGTGATTGGACGGCTGGTGACAAACCATGGCGTTCTAACCAAATATTTTTAAGCTCTCATTTTTATTCAGAAAATGGATTAATTACATAAGACATCCAGTTTAAGTTTTAGCAATATGAATTTATTTTACTAAGTCTCCAGACAGACACTGCAGTTCAAGGCTGGATTATAGAGCTTCTGAAAGAAATACAATAACACTGGAGCCCTTGTTGGAGTAGCAGGGTGGCTAACATTAGCTACTGGGCTGAAAATAGTAACTAAGAAAATTAAGATTTTCTTTGCCCGATTATGACGCTACTATTTTCATAGAGGCCCTTCTGAACACTATGCATTTGTTTTGGTGATACCAGGCTTTCAGATAAACGAGCTTTTGCTCCAGTGGTACATTTTTTGGACTATTGGGGCTTGCCAATGATGAGCCATCAGAACAATAGGCAGTCCCCAGCAGTAGACGGAGACATAGATTACAGCAGTGATGCCCTCCCGTAAGACACACAACTGAAAAAAAATAAACCTAAAAAAAAAAATAAAATAAAATAAAAAATAAAAATTAATGTAGCCGCCCTTTAATATCTGGGGGTTATCTGCAGCAAAAACAATTCCAATAAATGGTTTGGAGGATGCATGTTCATATTTCAATGAAATCTGTGTAGTGGTCCTAAATTGATGCCAAAAAGTCACACACACAGCGCCCAGCAGACACTCATCAACCTACCCATGCATGCCTTCCTTTTGTAAGGCACATACTCAGTGCCATGGTATACCAGGCACAGCAGAAATTAGCCCGGGACCCCTGAGGCAGTGAGCACATAACTTGCATAAGAATGAGCAGGCTTGGCTGGTGCCATCAGGTTTTAATTTGTGTCCGAAGACCTTACAAGGCTTATGTCAAGGACCTGTGTTCAGTAGGAAGCACTGTGCCCTTGTATCTTTCCTATTAATAGCTTTTTAAATTAGTCTCTCAGACCTTGCATTCGTGTAGCCCCAAGTATCATACACACTCACCTCTGCAATAACTCATTATATGATTCAAAGAGACTTTAACTCACTGTCTAGCAGGTGCCTCGTCTCTCTTGCTGATATTCAGGGGAGAGGAGGCCTAAAGGTTATACAGCCAGTTTTGTAATGAGTTTTTATTACCGCTGAACTGAACAAGAGTCAATTTATAAAATCAGTTTTGAACAACTGAACACTAGAGACAAAACTGACATAGTTTCCAAAACATATACTCCTTCACTGTTAGGTCAGGTGACACAGTATATGAAAACTACCAGAATCGTCCAAGAAAAAACATGAATATTTTCATTTTATGTAATGGAGTGAAATGGTTAGTCAAACTTTAAGTCATACAGGATAGATGAGAACACTGTTATAACACAATACAAGTTTTATATGGTCCAGTTGTTATGTAAGGATAATGTCTTCCAAGTTAAGAACAGGGGTCAGATGCATGAAATTCTTTAGATTCACAACTAAAATTGTGTGTACGCAAAAAAGCAATATATATGCATTCGCATTCTTTTCATCAGATTTATAATGTCTGATTCTGTTTTATGAATTTTGATCACCGTAGAGCAGGGCATATGCACACAAGCCTCATTTCGACACACACAATTCTCAATTAATGGAAGCAGAAACACCCTTTAACAAGCATTTGCATATCCATACCTGTGCCTCACCACCATTCATTAGACATTTCAATGAGGAACATAATGAAGACAGTGCAATTTCACCAACTGTGTCACATCAGCGAGGTTCTCTCACAGTGCAAGAGCAGCTGTCACTGCTCACAGCTGTAGCTATTTCTAGTGTCCGTGCCACTAATTCATCACATTTTTGCAAGCCATCACCGCAGGAAAATCTCATTTTGATTAAACGTGAGAAGGATGATCAATGATTCATTCATAGTGCTCAGTTTGCTTCACAGGATAACATTAAACAACCATGAACAAGGAGATGAATTTAAATAAGATTAATGATGAAATTAATCTTTCATAAATAATTTTAAATTAACTTTATAAATGCACCTTTGACATTTTGCAGAACTCTGTGCAGCCTGGAAAAATAATACTACAATCATAACACATTGTTTCTGTGCATATTCATTGTTTATGTATCTGATGTATAACGTGTATAACTCTTTGGCAAAATAATCCTGTTGATTTACCTACAACAGCCATTTTGCAGGGATTTTTTATGTAAGGAAAGGTCATCTGATAACACCAAGTCAAGACCAGAGACTGCAGTGCCACACTAGGACATCACAGATTAGCGTCCTTCCTATGTTTCACCTCCTCTGGTTGTTGACTTTATGTATGCTAATGAGCACTAAATGGAGTCTTCCTTAGTGGTCAGGAGGAGAATTAAAGAGGTCAATCAAACATCAGTGCTACGAAGGAGAGAGGGAGGAATGTCATGTAGGAGGAAGAATCAGAGAGAGATGGATTTGTTTGCCAGTGATGTGCTGAGGTCAGCTTTCCTTTGATCTGCCTGCAGGACTCTTTTTAAAAAAATAACATCATTTTGCTCAGGAGTAACTTGAAATTCTGTGCTCCTACCTATCACACTGGCCAGCGGTCTCTCTCTGTACCCATTTCTTTTTTTTGCTTTCAGTGTCTGAGGCTCTATTCAAACCCTTTAAACCATGTTATCCTCTAATACAGCTACAATACAGTTGTAACCCAGCATCACATTTTTTTATTCTGTATCTCCACTTGGCGTCCTTTGTGTCCTTTATTCAAACATCACTATTGAAATGCAGATCCATTCTGAGCCTGTGTTCTTGGAAGATATTCACCTGTACAATCAGTCATTTCTTGGACCTCACAAGTTCAGAATGTATGGCATATAATAATGACTTAAATGCATGTAATTGATTAATGCATCCCTGTGTATTGCTCCCAGGGTGCTGCCACGCATTTGGCTGGGCAGCTGCCCTCGACAGGTGGAGCATGTGACTATAAAGATGAAGCATGAACTGGGGATTACTGCAGTGATGAACTTCCAGACAGAATGGGATTTGGTGAACAACTCCAGTGGCTGCAGGCGCAACCCTGGGGAAGCCATGACCCCGGAGACTATGATGCATTTGTACAAAGACTGTGGCCTGGTGTATGTGTGGATACCCACACCTGATATGAGCACTGAGGGTAAGGAGAATTTTGTGGACGTACAATAATAAAAACAGGAATGCCAATAGTATTAAGAGGGGTCAGAGTGAGGGGACAGACAGCGTGGAGCAAATTACACTTTGGCAGTGCATATTAAAGGTGTAAATTTCATTATGATATGATATATCGATCTTTTGGACAGGGGTACACTATTTGCTGATATCACAAAGGCTGCCAGGATATAATTTCGATTTGATTCAATTCAGGGGCCTGTGATCACTATGTGACAATTAGAGCTGTGACAGTAAGTCAGGTAAATCAATATAACAATCTAGATTGATGTATCGCAACATACCTTGTGCATACACAGTACTGTGCAGTTATAAAAAGCTCTAAGCTCACCCAGAATGCCCACCTTCACTGTGTTGTGTTTAGTTACCTCAGAAAGCTCACTGAAGGTTCCATTCAAATATTTACAGGTCAGAAAATGAGCAAGGACGAGTTCTTGTGATAACAGTTACTATAACTAGACGACTGCAAGAAATGAGCTCCAAAAGGATCTGTTATTGATGGAATTACAGCAGACTGTGACCATTAATCATCCTGCAAGCTTTCCTTAACCAGAACGTTAATAATTAATCATACAGTACAGTATCTCTTGTGTTGTGTCAATCACAAAAAAAGGAAAACATCAGATTCCACTGTGAATTTAAGCAAATAAATAATTGATAAACTAGAGTGCAAACAAAATTTCCAGAAATAGAGATCCTACAATATGTGTACCCATCAATACTGTACTTCTAGTTTACCCCTGACAGTGTGATATTTTACTTATGAAGCAGTTTCTTGGTTGAAACAAAAAATGTCCATTGAACAACTGAGTTTTCATTAAAAACAGCAACAGCCGCTCCTCTCATCCATCAGTCTCATCTGATCAGCTTTGATCACACTGACTGATCAATTATCCACTTCACAACTCAATCTCCACACGTGCCCATGAAAATTATTAAGCCTTCTTAAAAACATAAAACATAAACTTTTGAGCCATTTCTCAAACTTGAACACAGCAGGAATTTATGGGCTTTGGGCTGAGTGCCACAGATAGAGCTGGGAAGTCAGAGGAAAAACCAACACATTGTTAGTTTTTGTCTTTTCATGCATTTTTTTAAGAGTGAATAGAAGATGAAGAATACAGAATATCTCAGGCCCTCTCTTTTAAGTGTACTGTGTGTTACTGTCTTCTTCCGCAGGTCGGATCAGGATGCTTCCCCAGGCTGTGTTCTTGCTTCATGGTCTCTTGGAGAATGGTCACACTGTCTATGTTCACTGTAACGCTGGTGTAGGCAGGTCGACAGCTGCCGTGTGTGGCCTGCTCATGTACGTCCTCGGCTGGAGCCTGAGGAAGGTGCAGTACTTTGTGACAGCCAGGAGGCCGGCAGTGTACATAGACGAGGAGGCTTTAGTCCAGGCTCAAGCAGACTTCAACCAGAAGTTTGGACAACTGCGATCGTCCATCTCTTACCCAGAGACATGAGAATCAAGTGTCCTTATACTGAAGTCTTTGGATTTGAAGCAGAATTTTGTCATGATTCTTGACAAAGTGTGAAAAAACAGTATGAAAGGTGCCAGAAGGCAAAATAAGCTACAACAAGAAAATTAACTTCTTTCCACTTAAACCTAATGTAAATAAATGACCCAATTCAGCTGAAAGCCTTTTGAAATCTGGTTGATCCCTCAAGCACCGAGAGAAAGTTCTGCTGGCTGACAACATAAATGTTTCAAGCAATTAATCCTTCTGTGATGTGTGTTCCCTTTAACTTCAGGAATTAGTCTTTTCCATTAAGCTCATACTTATGCAAATTGTGCAGCTGGAGTCACCTGAGTTTTCAGTAAACGTCTACAGGATGTCTCTTTTGTAACAATCAATAAATAAAGTTAACATTTTTAGATGGCAACTTTTAGATGTGTTGAACAGTAATGAGTGGATCAGAGGCTAATCTGGTAGAATTCTTTAAAGGTTGATATAATAACAATAGTTTAGAAAAGGAAAAAGCCAATTAATTGGCAGACATCAATGCCCCAGTACACTTAGACAGACTCACACACCAAAAGTGACCTGCTTTCTCTCGAGCTGTACCCACTATCAGCACCTTTTTGCTCGATTTTACACAACCCACCCTTCTACAGTTGTGATTGGTGATATATGGTGCTTCATGACTGGTGGAGGCTGCGCAGCCATTAGCTACTATCAGAGCCAAGTTTCACCTACAGTATGTCCTGTTGACGTCAATTATTCGGCCAAAAAGATAAATCTGTTGACCTCTAGAGGGGAACATACAGCAAAACAAATAAATATCACTGTGCTGCCTATACTGCTGTTTGCTCTCACTTAACAAGCTATGCTCTGAGTTAAGGATTACCCACAGCTGCTATATTGCACAATTATGTATCACTTTAGAAAATCCTTTTTTTTAATTCAGAAGGGAAAATTATTATTTTTTCTTTTTTTTCTTTGAAGAGATGCCAGAGCAACAAAATCAGTTTTAAAAAAAATAATGACAGTGGGTCTCAAAGAAGCAAAGAAACGCAGAAGCACCCACAAAAAAAAAAAAAAAAAAAAAATACGGCGGTCACCAAACAAACAGAAGATTCATTTGTGGGGTTTTGAATGAAGTGGGAATGGGAAACCAGAGGTGTTTTGTGCATAATGGATAAACTCTAAATCAGTGATGGCTGTCGGAATGTATGATAAGGATAACACATAGCCTACAGCAGTTTTGTATGCATCGTCTTCAAATTATTTGAGTCTTAATAGCCTAAAGCTCTGTTTTATACAATGTAAATTAAACATTTTTCAAATCAGATTTATTCATTCAAATGATCAAAAAGCCACAAAAAAAAAAAAAAAACAAACAAACAAAAGAAGTGTTGTCTCAAATAATTCTTTCAGCTGGCGCATGCTCCTTCATGGCTCCACCACCTGCTGCCCCTGCTGAACCCAGGCACCGAGGCCGAAGAGGCTGTGATCCGGCTGTCCTTACGGATGTAATCTATTGAGTCGATTTACATAGATAATTCACAAGCATGAACCTAATCTGGATCTTAAACCTGCTAATTGCCAACTAATTTAACTAAATGTGTTATATTTTTAATATTTTGTCATGTTTAGATTACGTGTTTCAAAGGCATCTGTGTATTGTGTACATAACAGAGCGCAATACAAGTTAAAATTGTAATTTCCAATAGTGACGAGTAATATTTATGTGCTTTACTAAATTTACACAAGAACTACGAGTGGTCAGGGGCAGGAGTAGATTTTGTTAGTAGCTACGAAAAGATCGGAGCTACTAAAATATTGATGAATGCGGACATGCACGTAAATTTCCGTCTGCTAACAGTTTACACACAAATTCCTTCTGCTCACGTTTCATGAATGACACCCAATGCCTCTCCCTCTCTGTCAGAGAGATATTCAGCTCCCAGACACTGAAGAATACAGCTCCGCCCCATCTCTCTCAGAGAGCTTGATAGCATTTCATCTTTATTTATTTATCCGACAGATGCTATTCCAACCCATCTCCTAAATAACAAAAGCAACATCCATGCCAGACCATTTTAATGCATATATAATAAGACATTATTGGAATATTGTTTGTCAATTTTGAAGGTCTGCCTAGACTCATACTGAAGATATACCGATTTTTTAAGACACAGTGTTTTGTTACCTGCCCCTGATTTAAAAAAGTTTGTGGATTAGAGAAGAGGAGAGGATTTTCTCCCAAAGCACAAGTCATATTCTCATTACCTTTCAGTGAGTCCCCTCAGAAGACAGCACCTTATAGAGGGTGTCAGTGAAGATGGGTGGGTGGAGTGAACCATGCATGTGTGCTTGGGAAAGAAAATCACTGTGGATTTCAAAACATTCTAAAAATATTCACAAAAACTGAATATAAAATGAATGAAATACTTTTATTCTTTTTTTGAAGAAGCAGAGTGTGTGCTGTGTATACAGTGCTGTATGTGAACGCTGGAGTTTGTCACTGTATGGATGCCCATGTAATTGGTAAACATGTTGCATTTATTCCACTGGGTTACTGCCAGTGATTGATGTTATAAAGTATAAGCAGTCCACATGATTTTCAGGATCTGCCAATCACCCACACCAGTTCCCCGTATCCCTGCATTCACATTAGATAAGCATTAGAGAGCATTTGCAGCTGTCAAAGAGATGGCTTTTTATGGTGCAGAGGAATCCACAAATATCTCTTAAATTCCATTTAATCCAGAATGTGCCGAGAGGAAACACTGTGTACCTGTGTAGATCCTATTGTTTTGGTGTGCTATGTCCCTGCAAGCCATCAGCTTGTATTTATTCCCTCCGCTCCTTCTTTTACAGACACATTCACTCTGCTGATTTAAAGCGTCACAGACCCATTCTTTAAATTTGCTTCTGTAGTACACATTCTCTTTTGTCCATTAATAGATCCATCAACTGAAACACACCATTTTCCTGATGAATGAAATAAACACGTACAAAGAATGACCTTTTAGGATGGATCACAGTAAATGGTTCAATTCCAACCAATATCTAAGCAGACGGGCTTGGTGATAATCCATTTGTGCGCAAGGTGGACAGCAAAAATTATTCCGACAGTATTTGAATACATTAAACATCCTCTCATTTATGCAGAGACATTTTTAGTACAGTCCTTGGGATGCATGTCCTGTGTACAAAGTAGGCTTGGGTGGTATCTATCTTTTCATACCACAGCATACACAGCATGTAGCTGTATTTATGTGCAGGGCTGTTTTCCCTGTGGTCTCTCAGCTCTCTCTCTGCTGTTGCGGGCTGGCTGTTTACCGTTGGTCCTGTTACGTTATCCCCACCACCCACAGTCAGCTCAGCTGCCTGTTGCACCAGACTAACCTCTGGTGGTGCATAATGTGCACTGCATGCAAAACACCCTCATTACAGCCTCTCCAGTATGAGGCTGATAGAGAGATGAGAGTCTGCATTGTTCACTATATTGAAGTCTGGATTTCTAAATACCCTGGTATACTTTAATACCATGATTCCACCCAAGCATAATGCAAAGTACCCAAACAAACTACCTAAAATGTTTAATATGTGCAGATTACAATAACGTTACTAAAGCAATGTTACAGATTATTTTGACCTTGTGTTGGTCAAGAGGATGATGTTCTGAATTTTATTTCAAATCTCTGTCAACTTGCTTTTATTGAGGAAAATATTGGGAAGATATGAAATAGACTGACCTGCTGAATTGAGATTAACTGAGATTGTAACTTAATGACTTCAGCCATTAAAACTGCTTCAGTTATGTTCGGGATGTTAATCAAAAGGATGCATCAGGATAGGATAGGATACATGCAGCCTGAGCAAGGCAGGCAGGCGGGGGGACTTACACTAAAACCACTTTTTGGACGCACATTTTTATATTTAGTGTATTTTCACAGGCAATACTGTCTCACCCTACATGCTATGTTGTTTTAAATGCACTGCTCCAGTTTCTGATTCAGATGGTGAATCAGTACAAGTTAAGTGCCACAGACTGCTATCAGCTCAGAGACTCCAGCCAAGATGAAAACAAAATACCAGAGCTGTGCCCAGGATTTACTGCCAAGCTTCCTAAACAAAATCTACAGAATGTCTGAAATGGCAAATTTCACCAACTGTGAAGATTTTATCATTGTTAGCAGTGGGAATGAAGCCTGTCAGTGTATCAAAGACGGCAAATGCCCCGGACAACCCCTGCATGCCTGGTGGCCTCACGATTAGCACTTTAAACAGTGACAGTTAAACGGGTGCAGAATGTTTTAAAAGATCTACCTGAGCTGTACAGGCAACAAGGAGAATGCTATAAACCGTGGGCTGATCTACTGATTGTCATATAAACCCGAGTCACAGCACTACTGAATATTGTAAGCCCATATCATCACACAAATACGAGGTCTCCGTCACCTAATGTATTAGAAATGACTATTGTATATGATAACCATACTAGGTTAACCTCCCCAACTATTCAAGTCATAGCCAACAGTTCCATGTCACAGTTGGTGTTCCATGCGCTTCACTGACAAACATCACTTATGCAGTGCAGATTTATTTTTTATTGTGGTCAAAAACATTGCTGCCAATCATATTCTGTGTAATTCAGCCACATAATCATGCAGCATAGTTTAGGGACGTGTGATTAGTCGATTAGACGATTAAACATCGCTACCCTCGCTAGTCTTACCAGAAGTACCAGTTGGTTAATCTTAATATTTTAAGATACCTAGAGGAAAACAGGAGGAGTTTGGATCAGCATGTGAGACCAACCAGTAGCTCTGACCATTTACGGCTCCTCCCCGGCTCTATCTTTCTTTCACACACACAAACACACAAGTTTAATCTCAGATTCAATGAATGGAACTGTGTACAAGTGACCAGTATAAGTCAGCAGCTATCCACGGACACTCAAACACACTCACAGGGGTATAGTACCAAATTCTGAGTCCCATGCATAAGCAGTCTCTGTGGGCCCCTACCATTCCTCTCACAACTTTTGTACTACTTTTTTTTTTTTACAAAGTCACTTTGTTTTCTTTCCTTTTCTTTATTGTTTTTGTATTTCCCATTCTTGGGGAAAACATGACAGTGTCACTGGTGTCCAGCAGCATAAGCAGTCACTCCCTTAGCTCTAGCTGCATTCAAAGACAGACTAAACCATTTTGCACCTTTAAGAGAATGAGAGGGGCCTCAGAGAGCTTCCACTGTTTTTTATACAAAGCATAGTCTTTCAACCTATTTATTCAGCCAGTTTTAATATAGTTATGACACTAATTACTTTGAAATAAAAAAACTACAAACAAAAACAAACTTTTCATTTCAGGCTTTTGAAAACCCTTAATCAGTCCTACCCCCCAACTATGATGCTCCTGCACACACACTCCAATGGGATGTCTTCTTGCTAGGCTGAACTATAGAGGCTGAATGTGGTGCTTTTATGCGCATAGGGAGACGAGCCTAGGCGCATGTGCCTGTGTCAATTTGCGTGCACAACCATGCATGACAGCTACTGCGTGTGTGTTTTGAATGGAGATAAGTCAGGACATTAAATACTCAGTAAATAAATGTTATTTTTTTATTTAGGCAATCTTTTAACCTTATAGATTAAATTGTGCAACTAGTCAGCTAGTCTAAGTTAAACTTCCATTTAAACATCAGGGAAATGTGTCATCAGGAACATCCCTTGTATAGTTAAACTTGCTGAGTGGTGCACCACTGATTTCCAATACAGTACTAGATCCTTGTGACATTTGACAGCTCTTAGTTACTCTGAAGTGCACACTGTCATGAACTTCAGATTATGTCACACAGTAAAGTGAGTGACACATCATCTCACTGAGTTGACAAATCCATCTCCTGAACAAGCAGTGCTCCACAACATCTCATGTTTACCAATATCTGGGATATCAATACCAACATAATTGTGTGTGATGCAGAAACTCTTGTCAGAATCAAATCCCTTTAAATTCAATGTATGAGATATTAGAGGATTTGTTTGTCGCAGCAGACAGCTAACAGACACAGAGACAGCACAGGGTGCAAGCAGACATCACAAGTCAACTCGTGTACAGTAGTATATCACTCTAGACAAGATATATATTTATATTCTATGGCTATATTTACTCTCAACTGTTGCCTCATTCCATCCAACAGTTTGATAACAAAGCTGTTTCCAGTAACAAGACAGACAACTCAGTCCACGTCTTGCGAAGGCTCATTAAACGTCCCTCCGCTTTATTTTGCATATCTGTGAGATGGATGAGCAAAGCCATTTAAAGTCAGCAAGGCAACACTCACAAGAAGATATTTGTTTACTTTCTCTATTAGATATTATTATCTAAGCACAGCCAGTCAGCTGGAGAGTGAGTTGTGTGTTTTGCAATAAGCCTTTGGTCCTTTAAGACGCATGATGATGATTTTTTTACACGAACTCTGCCCTTTGAAACGTTTCCCATTTGTCTTCTATGCAGTTCTATTAGCTAGACCAGTCTGCACTGGGGATTCATTTATCACAGAGAGGTAAAGCTTTTTCACCTGCACAGACAGTCCCACAAGTCCCACATACAAAGAGCCACAAATGATTTATATTCATCACATCAGTCCAGGCACCCCTGGTCAATTTACTTAATAGATTCCAAGTCCCGCCATATTATTTGCATGGCGCGGGCTCACTGTGTGCTTAAGAAAAATCCAGCAATGAAGACATTGCTCCTGACTTTGCTCCCAGGCAGAACTCCAGTCACCCTGGCAGGTACTGACTGGAGAGGGAAAAGTGAAGAAAGGCAGTTTGACCAAGTAGCTCCAGATTTAAATGCTTATTCTGTCATGCATCCTTCAGTAGCTTGCACCGGCAGCCCATCATGTCAGAGGACGGGGGGAGGTTTATCTAAGCAGTCCAATAACATCTGACTGTGAGGCATTCTGTGGAATATGAATAAGCATGTCAGACAGCTGAAAATACAGTAAAAAAAAAAAATCTAAGAGGCCACAGTGTGATGATGTTAAATAATAAATATGAGATTGAGAGATGTAGACTGACAGTGTGGGGCTGAACAGTATTATTTCTGTGTGTGTGTGTGTGTGTGTGTGTGTGTGTGTGTGTGTGTGTGTGTGTGTGTGTGTCAAGCTAAAATATGGCATGTGTTCCTCCAGACATACTTAATAGACATGAATTCTGTGCTGACACTGACAGCAGCTTTTTCCAACAGGTGTTGAAAAATGCTGACCATTCTCCACACATCACCTCCACTGTCGCAGTCCAGGAAAATGCTCTTGTGCTCAATGGAAAAAGATACAATAAGGTTTGTTGGAGTGTCAACCAACGTTAAAATTATTTTCAGTAATGAGAGACCTCAATCACATGCTTGCAGTTTTCCAATATAGCTGTGCATATTCACTGCATGTTGATACACGTGCAGTATAAGGATTGGAAAGTGATAACTCAAAGTACAG
Source organism: Epinephelus cyanopodus (assembly GCA_026686955.1). Taxonomy (NCBI): domain Eukaryota; kingdom Metazoa; phylum Chordata; class Actinopteri; order Perciformes; family Serranidae; genus Epinephelus; species Epinephelus cyanopodus. The sequence goes on along the minus strand of CM048925.1, from coordinate 16,239,259 downwards.
AGTCACAGAGATGGAGCCGTCAAAACATGCACCAGAGCCCGTAGGGGCGGATTATCCAAGCAGTCAACATATGCTAAGCTGGTCTATTGGCCAACTGAACTTTGATGCATTATTTGCAGTCTGAGTCATTCCTTAAGCAGCTCGTGGCAGTGCCCGACTGATATTCAATAATATCCAGTCTTTGTCCCTGGGGGACCATAACAATGACTGAGCTGATATATGCAGACTTGATATTTCTCAGGCAGACTGTGTGAATAAAATCTGAAAATTGTTTATTGCTGTAACCCATTAACTATGCACCCAATTAATTCCCTAATCAGTTGGTGGGCTTTTACCTTTACTCGGGGTGCACTTAATTTCCTTTTTTATCAAGAACCTTACTGAGATTTGACTTATGCATTATGCATGTCTATTCTAAAGATATATTATTCCATAAGCTTCTTGTCTGAATAACTAAAAAGTGCAGTTTGTTCACCACACATCACTGATTCAAATTCATCTTAATGACTTCTGTTTGGAAATGTTATCAAATCAAATCGAGTTAATTTATGTAGCAAATTTAAAAACAACTGCAGTTGACCGCAGTGCTGTACAAATTAAAAGAATGACACATAAATTTAAAGCAATAAAACATGTACATAAAAATACAACAGAATAACACCAGCAAGAACAATTACATGTGCAGAAAGATTATAAAATACTAAAATATTAAAACCACTATGAACAACCAAAGGCCATTGAAAATATGTACGTCTTAATATTTGTCCTTAAAGTGTCAATGAAGGGGAAGCATTTGATTGAGGGTGGAAGGCTATACCGCCAAGTTACAATCTCCCTTACCCACCAGCCTCCATGGTGGGACAGTTAAAAGACATGAAGATCTAAGAGGTCGAGTTTTTGAGTGGTATTTGGAGAATTTTACATCAGTGATCCAGTAAAAGTAGGCATACAGGTGTTTGAGTTTTAATGCAACGAAACAAACAGAAACATGAAGGAAAGGGAAATTATTGTTGTTTCTTTTATAATGTTTGCTTTTGTGTTTGTCATTGATTCAAGATGTTACTGACTCTACTTTATATGCAAATCCTGTCTTTGTCAGATTGTGAATAGTGGTCTTACCTGAATAATAATCGAATAATAATAAACTTGACAGCTTGTCTTCTTAATGGTCCAGTTCTCAATTAGCTTGGGTAGGCAGTCTCTTCCAGATTCCTCCTAATGCCAGTAACTGATTTAAGAATTATTCTCGGTGGATAAAGTGAATGGTTGTATTTAAAATTCATGTCTGGGAGATTGAAAGCTCTGCTTAGCTGGATTTCAAAACGCCTTGGCTGATGAATGTAGCCAAGAGACAACATCTGTGAATCTTGTGTGTGAGTTTAGACAAGACTAATCTTTTTCACACAAAGATTCCTTATGCTCTCATTACATGCGTGTCTGAAGTTATTTAAAGTAATGGCACCAGACTTGTTCACTGTTGCTGGACTGCAAAGAGTTTTTTAATTTCAAGACACAACTGCATGCAATATAGATGATTGTTGGTGGTTGTAATGACTGCCTCCATTTATGATAGTGAAGCACTGCACTCAATTTAAGCACATTACTGTTCATCACAGAGAAAGAAGAGTGGTGTGCGAGGAGAAAATGAAAAATGGATGAAGTAAGTCATTTGCTTTGATAAGCCCCCACAACAGTCGGTCACTGTGCAACTACACTGACTGGCTTCCTGTAAAATCTATTCTTGCTGTCAATACCTCTGTTGTTCTCTCCATCTTGCATGTTGGCACTGCCATTGATCAGTGTCAGCAGGACAGATTCTGATATGAACAAGGGAGGGGGTTCAAAGCTGTTGTGCCATGGTGAGGAACAAGAGTGTTGGTGTGTCACAGGGAAAAACGTGACAGGGTAAGGGTTGTGTGTTGTGCACAATCAATGTTAAAATACTGTTGTTTTTATGTGTCAAGTTCTGCAGGTCTATATGGATCGGATGCCATTTATCATGCTCAGCACAGACTGACAACGCTTCACAGGAAGACATTAAGTTCAGTGACCTTGGACGTGGCTAATAGAGATATATCCCAAATCAATAAATTCCATCTGTTACCTGGGGCTCTGCTCTCGGTCTGTGCACACAGACCTGTTGTGGCTCTACATTTCACTCTCCTTCTATGTCTCATCTCTCACACTGGAAAACAAGCAAAGATCTTGAGTCCCATAGAGGTTGAAGGAAACATTTACAGAACCGCCGTGTGACTTATTTGTTGTTGGTTAAGATGTCACTGATTGTTAGCTGTAAACTATAGTTGCTAATTAACTGACTCTACTCGAAATGATTAAATCTATATTTGTTAACATTATTAGTTCCCCACGAAAAGCTATAAAGGACTGACCTTAGTCTATTGAATTCTGTTTAAAATGATCAAAGGTTTAATAGGCCCCGTTTTTACAAAGACAAATGGAGCTTTATTAAAGAACCGCAACAGTAGTTCTGTTTGTTTTGGCCCATTAACTACAAACTTCTACTTCCATTCTTTATTTTCATGCTGTTATGTTATTATTATGGGCAACAACAATCATGTTAGCTTGACAGAAAATCCAAATATAAGTAGGCAGGTCGTAGAATTGAGTGGGTTTAGGGTTTCGTCTATTTAATCAGTATCACACCAGCATTGTTTTTTGTGTTCTAATCAAACTAAAAGGATTTTGATTGGAGTATTAATCAAAACTGGGACCTCTGAAATTTTTTTTTGCATAAATGATTTATAATGCAAGCTCTTTGTGTGTGAAAAGAAAGGTACAGAGTTTTTTTTTCCTTTGCTGCACTGCAGATTTACAGCATAATAAATAAGAGCCTCAGATTGCCTGAAATAGTATCATTAAACTGTTGTTGGTGGTCTCTCACTTCATCTGATTGTGGGGGTGGATAGGCAAATTTGACAGTTTGACAAAACCATCACTCAGTTGTCTATGCTCTTCAAATCATAATGCTTTTTTCTTCAGTTCATTTTGGTAAATCATCTCCTGATCCTCAAATCCATTATATGGTTTTGCGGTGAATAACAGCGGTGAGTCGTGAAGAAAGAAGTCTGATCTTTCCATTTGAAATGCAAGAGTGTGTTGCTACACACTGTTTGTGTTCATATTTGCAATCCAGCTTGAACTAAACAAGACTGGACAGGTGTACATTACTTTGTGAAAGCAGTTTGTTTGAAGATGTTTTTAGCACGTAATTAAGCCGACTAGCCTTCAGAGAAAGACAAAAGCGATTGTGTGGCCATGCATGATAAGTGAGCCTGCCTCCCTAGTTTCTTTCCTCCTGCCTGAATCAGTGATGCCAGATGCCAAAGCTGACAGCTCAGTTAACATGGTAATCATGAGATCAATGAGCGCTAAATGATCCAATGAAAGACGCGTCCATCATTTTAGTGTGACTCTGCAGTGAAAGGGCTACCATGTGATATAGTGGTTTACACCAAATTTTTTAAACATTAACTTTTATTTATTTATGAATACTGTCCTCTGACTGACAATGGAATTAATCCTGCACAAAGATTAATTATGCTTTGACAATAACAATTCATATCAGAATTATTTAGGGCTATGCATTTTGTATCGATATCGTGATATGATATTATATCGATACTGTAATGTGTGCCTTATTTGATGCATGTCAATTGATGCTATAATGGCACACTGCAGGTATAGGATTTTAAATCAGAATCTATGTAAAGAGAATCTATATAAAGATATTTTGTCAAAGATCATGTGATATTTGATTTTCTTTAAATTGCCCATACCTTGAATGATTAAATTGCTTCATGCAGTAAATACACAGGAAGCTGCCATGTTTTCTTGTACATTGTGCACTTTAGTCACATCTTCCCTGGCCTTTTACAATATAACTGTACATACCAAAAGTTGGTACATGGACAAGAGCATTACCTCTGATTTCAGCCACAACTATATTCATGCTATCTTTGGAATCACCTTAATCTCTGAGCACGCTTCTTCGAAGAAACTGCAGACTTTAAAACAGGGAGCTTTCCCAGATGACAACTCTCACAAAACCATGTCCCCGAATGTCCTTGTCCAATTACTAATCCCACATGGGGGCTGTTATTCCACTCAGGAAAACGGATCCGACATAGCTACCCTGATCCCATCTGATGTACCAGTATGACTGGGTTGTCCGCGATCACAGAGACCCAGCAGGCCACTGGGGGAAGGAGGGCGACCTGAAGTGGTTTGACAAGGGACAGAGTGTGACTCTAACCCGCTTTGCACCCTCCTCACCCTCACACCATTTGACATGGACTCACTGCCAGAACAGATAACATTTAATACAGAGCAGCGAACAACCCAGCACAGATGGACCAGAGTCCAACACACACACTACAACTGACCTCTTTCCACCACTGTATATATTCATATGAATTCACATGGAGAAGTTGCTAAAATAATAACAGTCTTTGCTTGATTAGTCCTCTCCAATTACTTGAGGAGGGGTTCTTAACCAACCATACCGTTAAGATAAGAACTTACAAGTACATTTTATGCAAATGTATTACATATACCTGAGTATTCCGTGTGCTGAAAGCTGGTGGTGTGCATCTTATCATTTACATGGAATTAGTGCACGAACTAGATAATGAGACACGCAACACAATGGAAGGCAAATTTAGATTGCCATGCCACTAACAAATGGACATCTTTAAACCTAATGTGATTTTCTCTCTTTCAACCTAATACCACCCTGACTGATGGACAATTGGAATAGGGTAATTTCTCCGTCCGTATTTGGCAACAACACCCTCCACTGGAACCCAAAATTGCTTTACAGAGTTTTTTCTTTCCCAAATCGAAGTCTTCTTTTATGTTTGTTTAGCAGAGCTGGGAGTTGAAAAGAGGAAAAGCTCTGGTACTGTCGATACCATTAAAAGTTCATTCAGTGTGTTTATTGTGTCTTTGGATGATGAATCCAAACATCATTAATAGGATGGGTCCTGTGTGTGTATGGATGAGCAGACATATGGTTGCCAGTACCCCGGACCGCCAGACTCATAAATCACCAGTGACAACAGATAATGAATGCAGGCCTATCAGAGAAGATTGGTTTGCCCATCTCTATATCAGCTCTGTGAAGTGATGGTAAAATTAATATTTACAAGAAAATTTGTGTTCAACATGAATGAACTACATGGGTCAGTGTCCAAGTATGAATAACTTAAGACCAGGATGAAAAACTAATTTTGCTACATCTACACTGTGAAACATTTGCCCCAAAATAACAATAAGCTAAAACTAACTTGTCTGAAATGTTCTGAGAAACATTTATTTTGACAGAAATGCAGCTAGAAGAGGGTTGGCTTATTTTCCACTCTGCATTTATCCTGATTTCCTGCTCTTTCTACCTTGCCTTCATTACTGTTCCTGGTCAGCACATCTGGGCCCCACCGCCAGACAGATGGAAAGTAGATGAGGCCTGTCTTTAGTCTGGGGACTAAGCCAGGTGTTCAAAACTTACTTCAGGAATATATTAGTACGATCAAATCCCGAAAGATATTAGTAAGGGCCTCTGGCAGAGCCTTAGAGGCTTCAGTGTCTGGTTGAAAAGCCCAAATATGATTGCAAAGCCTTGAGGCAATATTCAAAGGTAAATTAGTCTTGCAAAGCAGGCTAATATTATACCACAAGTTGTCATATACTGTTTAAAAAGCTGACATATTAAGAGAGGAGTGTTGGTGTAGTTCGTATGGTAGTTAATGAGGCACATGAAGGGTTTACCTTCACTGTCAAATCTCTCACACTAAGACTAGTCTATAATGACTTTGCAAATGACGCAGTAACAGGAAGAAGTTTGCGCTTTTGGACTCCTCTATCTGTGTATATCTTCAGAGAGAAAGTTCCATTCCATTCAATGTCAATCTTTCAACCTGAGTATACGACTTATCTCTTTCTCATTCCTTTACACACACACACACACACACACACACACACACACACACACACACACACTTGCATGCAGATGCACACACAAGCACGCACAATTTCGGTTGAAATCCCTACCTAAATTATCCTGCAACTCTGGGGGGCTGTGAAACTGCCAAGTTGATGGGAGGGCAGAAGGGGATTGTGGGTAATTTCATGTCACATTTCCAGCAGACTGATGTCTCTTTGGACAGATAATAGCCTACAGCTCACAGTGACAGAAAAGGCAAAGTCATAGCGCACCATCTCTTCAAATACTCTACTTTTCTCCACATTTCTAGAAATTGCTCTACGTTTTATTTCTGAGGGATATTTGCAATTTTACCCCATTTATGAATTTGCATAGACATGTGGAAATTGCTTGTTTCTCTGACTGTTTGCATTATTGACTGCCTAGTCTCATCACTTCTGCTAATCATACACTGTCATTACCACATGAGTAGCAAGGGTAACGCTGACAACGCAGACATCGTTCCTCCATTGGACAAAATGAATTTTTACATCCTAAAACTTCTGTTAGCTCTGTCAATTTGTCACTTCTGTCAAGTGAAACTTCTTCTGTCAACCCTGTTTTTTTTCTCTTTGTTGTTGGATGTACCATTCTGTTTTGTCTGTCAGCTAAGCATTGAGTTGCAAAGTGAGTTTTTGTGTCAATGTTGTCGTTAAAGTTAAATTCCTTCATTTTCTGCACTGGTAATGTTCGCTGACTGACAGTATAAGCACCATCAAAGCTTGGACGGACTTTCACGATTAAATCAGTATAAAAGATGAACAACTGATTAGAAAATGTCAGTTTAAAAAAAGTCCAATATGTGACCTGTGCATATAAGAGAAGATGTTAACCACAACTCCTAACATTCTGTCTGCTATCTTATGGTCTGTAAGGTGACCTTGGGTGTTTTGAAAGACCTTTTAAATTAAACGCATTATTATTATTATACTATTATTATTATTATTATTATTATTATTATTATTATTATTATTATTATCATTAATGTGCATTTCAGTAAGAACCAACCAATTGCTACGCTATAAAATTTGTTACATGCACTGCACCAAGAGGCAGAAGTTACATAGCTTATTGGGTTTTTAGATAACTACTTGAACAAGCTCCAATTTAAATTAGCTCACTTTGCATCAAGAGTCGATTTTTATTGTCTGTGGTTTGCCACTATTTGTTTTAAGCCAAGCTGAATCCGTGCATACATTATTCAACACCAAAGCCACCTCACTGTCAGTCAATTCACAGGGTAAAACCAAAGCAAGGAGTAGTTTCAAACCAGATGTGGATAGCGGTATGTGTAGCCAAAAGAGTGGTGCTATTATGTGCAAAGCCAGTTATCTCTGCTGCTGATATCAAGAACTAGGGCTGGGCAATGTGATATTTACCAGGATATTTAATTTGAAAATTCTGCCAGTTTGAAGAGTATCAAGGGAAACCAGAGGGTGCATTTGTTAAACTTTATAATATAGTGTCTAAACATATAAAATAGGACAACAAACATTTAATTGTGCAAACACTGCTAGGGTTTAGAATATATTTTATAGTAAAAGACCTAATTTAAACATTAAACTCTACAAAAGTGTTTTATCTGCCTTAACAAAACAAGTCAAGTTAGCTTGCCTTTTACCTGATTAAAGTAATGGTGTTTTCACTGGGATGGTACCTTTTCAGGTGATGGAAGATATACTGTGTTTCCTGTCTTGGTTGACTATTGGCACATTGTATTTATTCCTTTAATTATTTAGTTAAAAGGGACCACGTCCATTTCAGGACATAAATGTCACCATTTAATGCACTGAACCAGATTGTGGCTTTGATCCAAAACACATCTGTAGTCCCTTGGCAGGTCTAAACAGAGAAACAGCACAAGTACAGAGTACACAATACAAAGTCATATATAAAAAAAGAAAGAATACAAGATGAAAAACGCAAAGTTTCACGTAATAGTACATCATAAATGTACGCTTGTCAAAAAGAGAGACACAGTCGACGTGAGGTGATGCAACAGTCGGCCTTCATTGCCGTCAGTTCTTTGATGTCAGTTCAGTGAGTCTGGGCCTGAAAACCAACTGGGTGTGGATTAAGAGGAGGCAGCAAGTTACCGCAGACAGAATGGCTAAACACATCACATTTCTGTAAATTTGTATTGTAGTGGCCGATTTTACTAAGGTCCAAGTTGCTACTGTAGGCCACTTAATCTGCAGTAAATTGTTTTAGTTCTGACTCGTGTTCAATTAATTAATCCACTCTTCTTGAGAAACCCAGTGTTACTCACAAGTAGTCCACAGGAGACAGGGAAAACGTTGATGTCGCTTTATTTGAAGATGCACAAAAAAAACCTGGTCCAATACCATTATAAAGCAGTCCAAAACTGTACACGTTGTCACCTGCTGTCTGTACTCGCTACTACATACGTTATGCACGTTATACACGGTCAAAAACTCCACGCTTATGCAGATTCCTCTACATCCTAGTTGCACACATGGTTGTCCTCACTGCGCATGTGTGGCAAGTTGCCCTAAAGCCCAATAAACTGTCGCACTGTCGCCTCACAGCAAGAGGGTTGCCGGTTTGATGCCGGGTGTGGGAGCCCTTCTGTGCGGAGTTTGCATGTTTGCATGCAGTTTGCATGTTCTCCCCGTGTCAAGCGTGGGTTCTCTCCAGGCACTCCGAATTCCTCCCACAGTCCAATGACATGCAGTTTGGGGACTAGGTTAATTGATAACTCTAAATTGTCCGTAGGTGTGAATGGTTGTTTGTCTCTATGTGTCAGCCCCGCGACAGTCTGGCAACCTGTCCAGGGTGTACCCTGCCTCTCGCCCGATGTCAGCTGGGATAGGCTCTAGCCCCCCGCAACCCTCAAGAGGATGAAGCGGTTAGAAGATGAATGAATGAATATTGATCTCCTTTTGTTGAATTTAAAGATTAAATGCAATGTTGCCACTGACACCAGTAAAATATATCCTTAAGACTGTTTTATTCCTTTTGTTGTGGGCATTGCTCTGAAATTACACTTTTGTCCACTATGTGTGTGTGGAGCACAGCCCCACCCTCCTGCAAACAGGCAGAGCTGACGTAGAGAAGAGAGGTAGCAGACTTGCTAGCTGTTGTTGCATTTATTTTGCTGTGTGGTAGGCTGTTAGATCCATCGAAAGCTAGTAAAAATGTCCCAAGCCTATCTTTGTCATCAACATAAATTTCATCACGATCCCTTATGGAGATCCTTTTATTGCCCAGCCCTATCACGAACCTCATCACAATTTAAGATGACTTTATTTGAGATCTGTAAAATTTCTCTTCACCACAGAGATCCATCAGCCTCCAGATAAACAAATCATATTTACTTGCAGAAAAATAAGTAAATGTGCCCCCTATGCCATCTAAATTTCCTTGGTGGCCTATTAAACCAGTTCCAACTCATAAAAGATACAAGCCTAAATGTGAAATTTATTACTGATTATGTGTAATGTGTTCCTGTTTCATTAAAACAGAGGCAGACGTTTTACATTTTTCAGTCCTGGATGAAAAAAAAGTTGTATGCAGGTGTATGATGTGCTTAAAAATTCAATGAAGCTCAGCGCAAATGCCATCAGAAAGACTTTCTTTATGCTGTATCCATTCACAATTATCTCTCTTTCCCACTTCCACCAATCAGCTGACTATTGGTGTTCGCTCTCCCTGTTAGCCAATCAAACTTTGCCACAATCTCCTTCAGCCATTAATGTTGCTGTCACCAAACTTTAAATCTGTTCTCCCGTCTGCTCCTGTCAGCTGTCGCTATAGGGAGAGTCGTCATTCACCTCCAGTCATCTTATCCAGAGCCCAGGACAAGCTCATCAAAAGCCCATCCCTCTTCATGTCTTCACATCAGACCCTCGTCATCTATCGATCTCTGACCTACTACCTCTTAACCACCTTACTGGAAAAGATGATATTACAGTGGGTTCTAATTGCCAGACTTTCTTATGCTTAGGTGCACATGTAAATAAATATTATCTTTCACAGAGCAAGTCTCTCCTGACTGGACTAGTGTGAGACTGACAATGACCTCTTTACAGGCTGTATAGTCCACCATCCAGGCCTCCATTTCATTTTTGCTAAGCCACATTGATGCCATTCTACTTCCTGTACTGTACCTGCTCTGCCAGTTGCCACTGAATGTCTATCACTGATAGAGAATAGCTGCATATAAATGTCATTCGTAGGTAACTGGGATGCATCATCCTTTCCCAATTTCTCAACTCCTGTTTTGCCCTTTGATCTCTGCACAAAACTTCATTATTTTCAGTTTCCACCATTCCTCGACACCCCTCTTCCTTTTGTTATTTTCAGTATCGGCACTTCTTGCAAATTGCTCTGGTAAAACAGTAGTTTGTGATCTAATCTGGGCTCGCTACTGCCTGACAATGAGCCTCATTCTCTATTCTATCACCCTCACGTTCTTTCTCACCCTGCTCTTTTACCCCTCCCTTACTCTTACACTCTCTTCACTTTTTACGTCTCATCATTTTTCTCCCTCATTCGGTAGACTTCCACTTTTTTCTCACACATCTCGCGCCTTCCCATCAGCCAGTTCTCCTCTTGATTTCCTCTTGTTTTTGGTCGACATTATACTACAGCATTGCCTGGCTTAAAACTGTCCTTTTAAAAGCTGTGTTTTCCAAAAACATGAATGATTTATACTGTCTATTAGCGAGAAGACAGTAAGGCAGAACACAAGACAACAGTGGGTGCTTCATTGGCTGCCAGGGCTGACAACACTGTCTCACTGTTTGGTGTCTGCTGTTAATTTAGTTTGGCATCTTCATGGGTGTAAAATTGGAAAATGTTTGGGTCGGTGATTCAGCGGACACAATAAATGGTGCATCCTCACACACAAGCAGATGCAGTCAAACATGAATCCCACCACCACCATCTGACACATACAATTATTTGTGCACAACATGGATTTTACTCTTTGGCATGAAAGTAGCCAAGACATTCACAATCTCATTCTGCCGTTAAAAAAAATAAAAAAAATGGAAACGTACATACATGGCTATCCACATGTTGAAAAAAAGTATGAAAAAGTCAAACGCAGTTCAGTTCGCATTCGTGGGTCTATAAAAACAAAACAAAAAACAAAGAGTCAGAAAACATTACCACACAGCAAATAATACTGTATGAGTGAACACCAGATTTATGGGTACATTTTACTCGCCTGTGTTTTGGAAACCAACCGCATCATTTTGATACCCCTTGACAAGTAAAAACAAACAGACAGTATTCATTTTAGATGTAGTTGTCTTTTCTCAGAAGATCTGTCATGCACTGAGGTTTTATGTGTTTCAAACTTTTGAGGCATAAAATAAAACTTCTTCCCAAAGCGCTTGTCTCTCAGCAGTTCTGCTCACCGTACATTCTTTCATTTGCAGACAACAGAATAAAACCTCCTCAGCTGTATTTTTATGATGTATGAAAAACAGAGCAAATGTAAATTCCAAGTAACTACCAGTGCCCATGATTTTCAACTGGCAACTGAGCATACATCACTGTGAGGACCCGAGGGGATCATGTTCAGGGGGTCGCCATTAAAAAGCCCACTACATACTCCAGCCCACATGCTGAGCTGCTCAGACACTTGGCCCTAGCACTCATTCTCCCCAACAGCCATCACCCTGGCCCACTGGTGTCTTTGCTACATCAGCATTCATGCTGCTCTGACATGTCCGCCTCTCCACTTGCTTGTCACCCACTGCTGTGCCAGATATCCCCCACACTTCAACAGCTGCCCCTCTACCTTCAGGAAGGGAGATCTTTGGCCCGAAAGAATGAGAGAGAGATGTGGAAGTGGAGAGAGCTGAAGTGTTTATATATGGTCTTTACACTCATGTCATGATGCTATAACTTTTACTGAGTTACAGCTGTGTGAGTGATTGTTTGTGTCTGTCCTTGTATTTGTGTGCAAGTCCATGCAAGAGCAGTCCCGTTCAATTCACTGCTGTCAGCTGTAGGAACCAGGAGGCAGCACAAGTGAGATGTATTTGCAGGACATTGTCACACTCACACCACTATGAGATGCTGAAGTTTTTATCATTTTGGCTATGTAAACAACAGCTCCACAGCTACAAGCCCTTACGCAACAATTCTCAACAGCCCTGTGCTTCGTTTAATAAACCGTCTTGCGTGGCAGCGCTGAAAATATCCTGCAGGCAATGTAGTACGTTGACTGAATTTCCCTAAGTAGTTGTAGTTCTGGTATTCTCGAAGAACAACAGAGAGCTGTTTAGGGCAGTGAGGGTGGTCATTAATCAGAAGTGAACATCCTGTGGTGCTTCACGTAAAATAAAAACAAGCCTGAATATTACACATTTTAGAATGGATTAAGATGTTGCATGAATCTGAATTAATTTACACGGTCTGTGGCTGTATCTGTAGCTGCAGGGGGCGAGTGGTACACGGATCCTGTTTATGATTGGTATACCCACTTTTGATTGGTAGTGCTGGTGTTGCAGTAAAACAAACTAGGACATACATTTCAATAACCTTTTTTGCTCCCTGTTGCATTAAGCAGGGGTTTTCATTGTTTTTAAGGCCAAAGATCCCTGGGCTGAAACAGCGGCGGGGCAGAGACCCTCTGTTACATACTGTATATTGAATACATTTGAGTTGCTTATTACTGGGCCTACAATTACGAGCAGGGCAACCTTAAGTGCCACATATTAGCATACCTTTTTATTATCATAATTACTGACGGACTGACTTATATCATACATTATATTTCAATGTTAAACATACATTTAGAGAGCATAGTGATTTAGCTTTGGATTCATGGGTAACAGTTAGCACATCAATAACATTGTGTACTGGTTGTTGTTTATGACTAGGTCAGTTTATCTTTGCTTATGATATTTTGGACTCATGTTAAAGTGTATTTTCAGACAGATTTAAAAAACTTAAACATTTGCTGCCCCCCTAGCAGTAACTCTGGACGACCCCCCTCGGGGTCTGGACCTGCTGAAGACCCATTGCATAGAGGATGCTGTTGGTCCACCAATTTACTGGTTTTGCCTTGTTGCCGCTTCTGTGGAAATGTTTTCACTTTACCAAAGAATATAAAAACGTTCTTTCTGATTCGCTGCTCTCTTGTTTCAGCATAAATAACCGTGGGTTTCTATGTGAGAACTGTGGGTTTTAGTTGTGTATGCACTCAAAGAACAATGGCCCTTTTAGGACTCGGTTATTTTGAGTGCCTTTGGAGTTTAATTTGAAAGGGATGATTAATGGTTGACTAATGTTAATTATTTTGAGGGTGCGGAGAAAACAATTGCCACAAGAAAATTGCACACATACTGAATAACAGAAAGTTATTCACTGGAACTCAAACTCTGAAAGTATTTTGAAGTGATATGACTATATAAAATGAGGAGATGAGGAGAGAACTGTAATCTCTCTGCATAGGATTTTGGGCAAAAACCGATGTAAATGAAGATTTTTGAAATCAAGAATCAACATTCACTAACCACAACTTTACTGACAGTAAGAGACAGAAGAAGACAAAACGCTGGGCAAAAGATAATAGATGCAGATAGATCTGATCTCAGAAGAGAGAGACAACCATCAGATACATTTCATTGAAACAATGGACTTCAAAGAGTGATTAGGAAATGATAGTCACCACACAGATGAAATGGAGAATCAACAGCGTTGTACTACGGTGATGGCTGTGAAATTGGTTTTATCCATTTGCGTGGTACTTGAAAAGAGAGAACCATCGAGGAGTTCAACAGAAAAGTGCTCCTGATTGAGTTCTATAATGTGGGGGCAGACACGACGTTAGGCTTTGATTGCCAGGAGGCAGGAGACAAAAGAGCGAGGGGAGGAAATGAAGAGATGGAGGAATGAGAAGAGGGGGCTGATTTTGTACAAGTGATTGGGCTTGATCCTGGGGCTGTCAGCCAGTTTCATCTAAGTGAAGACACTGATGACTTACTGATGAGCAAAAGTTAAAAAATGAGTAAAAAAGGGTAATACATTTGGGCAGCAAAAAGCTACAAGTGTGGCCATGGTGACAGAGGATGTTAAAAACTACTTTCTTTAACATTCATAAGACTGTAAATACTATAAAAAAAACACTGAATGCAATGATCATGACATTCAAACAGATTTAAGTGATCCAGTAAACAAGCTATTTAGTATGTGCTACAAAAAGACCATAAAGCAAAGAAGAAAATAGTAATTCAAAGTATGTTCAATGCAGCTCTTTTGTGTCACTGTATGAATGTCAAGTCAGTTTTAGTCATATTCACATTGACGCTAACGCTGCGTGTTTGAGTTGTCTGATGTAGTTACAGATTTTTCTCAAGCTCCATGTTGGCACAATAACATCACCTTGACCAAGGGATCAGATTTTGTGACTATAGTCTGCTTGACACATTATTTCTTGTTCAGCACTACATTTCATTTAAGAGGGAACAACACTGGCAAAGTAAACAGTTAATACTTAACTATGAAACAGTCATCACACAGATATTTAAATACCACATTTTATTTGTGAATGAATTCTGGTATTTGATAACGAATTCTTGTCCAAAGATATTATAAAATAGTGAATTGTTACTTTGTAATAATACAAGTTATTTATTAAAAATGTAGCTTTCAGACTTGTTTTTCTTCAGAAAAAAAAATCTTCTACAGGGGAGTGAGAAATTTCACTAAGTTTACTGCAGTTTTTGTTTTGCTAATGTTCTAGAAATAAGCATCAATATCTTGAAATTAGACATGATAAGGCAGATTGATACACCTGTATCACAAAAACAAACATGCTGATTAATTAGAAACAAGTGACATTATTTTCTTCTTCTTTTTGTTGTTTTTTTTCTTAATACAATATTTGAAACTAGATAATAAACTGACTTGATATAAGGATACTGGTCCCACGGTGCCTACATGCAAACACAGATACGATTTACAATGTGCCTCTTTCAATGACAAGCAACTCAATGCCAGTAGGCTTCATCAGTAACAACTGCACAGCTGTCATGTTGCTCTTTTTTGCCAGTATTTTATTATCCTTTCCATCTGTGTCATTCTGTGTTCAGCTCTCTGAGGGTGTGATGGCCAAGACACACAGTGATTGCATCAGGTTTTAATATCTGGTGTTTGTTTTCATGGACAGAACACAATGAGTAAGAGAAGGAGGATATTGAATGTGCTGAGAAGGGAAGCATCTGTCCCATTTGCCACCCATATATCAGCACCCAGTTCCTGTAACTAACACAGCACATTTGACACACACACACGCTCAAAGACTTCCCCAAATTCCCCTTCTGAATGTGAATGAATCTGTGTGTATGTATATGTGTGGCTGTGCATATGCACACGTGCATGTGAGCGTGTGTGTGAGCAGAAGGGACATTTTTTAGGGATTGGGAGAGAAATGAGACTACAGGCACCAGAGCTGATGCTTTGTGTATCAGAAAACACAATGGCACAGTAATGCTGGTGATACATCACAGTCAGTCTGTGTACAAAAGCAGCTGGTGACCCATGGAGTGTTTTAATGTCAACTCTCACAGAAATACCCACAATGCTGCATACCAATTTATTAAGATGCCAAGACAAGGCTGCTAACAATATGCTGCATAGGTAGCCATTGTGGTCGCTGTTGCTCAGGACCTTAAATGTTATAGCTGCACGTGCAATTACAGCTGCTTTGCGTCCTCCCACCATCCAAAAGGCATTAAAGTCAAAAATACCACTCATTACATTGCAAATGTGCCTGTCCACTGCTGTCAGCCTTATCTCCAAGGTGTGTGCCACATGCATGCTGGGATATAACTAGTCTCAAGTAACCCTGGGAACTTTCAATACTAAATTGATTAAAGATTAATCTGTGGAACAGAAGGAATTTTACTCAGACTATGAAGTGACTTATTAGCTAAAAATTAGCATCATGATATCTGCTCAAGGCTTACACCTTTTAGAGATGTGTCAAAGCAAACGTGAGCAGCAATAGCAAAATTTTTTGTGCCGTGAACAAAACTTCACCAGATGATGTGAAACACGTCATTTCACTTCATCTAGTGGATTTTGGCTGGTGGACAGGCTGGGAGCCCCAGGAGCTGGCGGAACAGGGGGCGCATTAACACCATTCATCTGCACACACTCCCCACAGTGGTGACACAGACCTGGTTAAAAATTGGTGAGATTTCCCCTTTATTAAAACATCTGAAGTGACAGATGACTTAATATGATTTTTTTTTTTTTTGCATACTACCAGTAACTCTCAAAATTACAGATACTTCAGTGATAAAAAGATGAAACCTACAGAGTAGTATGAAATGCAATTACATATATTACTACCATATAACAGTGTTTTAAAAATGAAGACAGACAAACTGCCTGCAGGTTCACACAACTGATTTATAAGGAAACAGCAGTACAGACTGAGCTTGTTCAATCCCTCAGTGCAGCCTGAAGCCAATTTTCAATCCTCTCTGCATGGTCTACCAATTCCATTGTAACTTGTTCCTGCTTCAGCAGTGGTATTTTGGGTATCTGGGTAGTCTCCAGAGCCTGCAGCAGTGTGTGTGTGTGTGTGTGTGTGTGTGTGTGTGTGTGTGTGTATGTGTGTGTGTGTGTGTGTGTGTGAGAGAGAGAGAGAGAGAGAGAGAGAGGGAGAGAGAGAGAGAGAGAGAGAGAGAGAAACACATGTAAATGTACTACAAAGAGAGCCATATCACTGTTTCTTCTCGCTTTATAAGCTGTGCATGTAAGCTAAGACTTCAATTTTGAACCATAATCAAATCCACTAGACCTGGTTGCACCTGTAATTATGCTAATTTAAGCACAGAAAACTAGGGGGGGGACCCCAAATTTCACCAGCAAATTTACATGATTAAACTAAGAATGCAGCAGTTACCTAAAAAATATACATTGGAATACAATTCAAAGACTTAATTTCAGACAAAGTTACAAACAGGAGAGAACAGGGATTGCTGAAGCTGTGTAACAGTAACAGTTCTCCAGGAACTCCATGTGTGTGTTGTCACAATTTAACTGTCTAAATTTGACAGAACTTGATAATATTGTTGGTCAGCTCAGGTCCTCTTGGATCCTCTCCCAACTACATTTTTTAAATCTGTTTTTAATTGCTTAGCAGCTGAGGTTTTAGACATCATAAACTGGTCGCTTCAAGCAAGCACATTTCCCACATCACTCTAAACAGCTGTCATCACTCCTAAAGAAAAATAATCTGGATCTAGTTGTCATTGCTAATTACAGGCCCATCTCTAATTTACCATTCCTCAGCAAAATACTTGAAAAAGCAGTTTACATTCAGCTCAAAAATGATCTTATCTCAAAAAGCATTCTTGATATTTATCAATCAGGTTTTCGTCCTCACCACAGCACAGAAATAGCACTTATCAAAGTTGTCAATGATCTACATATAAACACAGACTCCAGAAAAATATCCATCGTTGTACTACTCGATCTCAGTTCTGCGTTTGACACGGTTGATCATAACATTCTGCTAGACAGGCTTGAAAGATGGGTCGGCCTATCTGGCTCAGTTTTAAATTGGTTCAGAACCTACCTACAAGACAGGAAGTTTTATGTATCACTTGGTCATTTCTCCTCCAACAAAACAAACATTACATATGGAGTCCCCCAAGGGTCAATTCTTGGTCTACTACTCTTTAATCTTTACATGCTTCCACTTTCACGTCATACAGAAACATAACATAAATTATCATAATTATGCTGATGACTCACAACTCTACATTATCCTGATGATCTATCTCCCATACAGTCCCTCACTCAATGCATCAATGATATCAATCCCTGGATGACAGAAAACTTTTTACAACTTAACAAAGGCAAAACAGAAATACTTATTTTTGGCCCCCAAGCTCAGAGACAGACAATTGCAGCACATCTCAATAGTCTGTCTCTGGAGAGCAAATCTACAGCAAGAAATCTGGGAATAATAATGGACAGTAATTTAGATTTCAAAACTCAGAAATGATAAAACAAGAAATGATTTCAAAATCCTCCTCCTGGTTTACAAAGCTTTAAATGGCCTTGCACCTCAGTACATAACAGACATGCTTATCAGTTACACACCAGCAAGAACCCTCAGATCCATAGGCGGCAACAACCTAAATACACCGCACAAAAACTAAGAATGGGGAGGAAGCTTTTTCTGTTTATGCCCCACGCAGGTGAAATACCCTGCCTGAAACAGTGAGAAGCGCCACATCAGTGGCCACATTTAAAAGCAGGTTAAAAACTTTTCTTTTTATGACAGCATTTGGTTAGGTGTGTGTAAGTGTGTGTAAAGGTGTGTGAACATGTGTGTTTGATTGGACTTGTTTATTTCATTTTATTTTACACTTGCACTTTGTTACTTATTTTTGATTATTTGTTGTGAAGCACATTGAGTTTTCCTTGTGTATGAAATGCGCTTTATAAATAAATTTGACTTGACTTGACTTGACTAACAAATATATAAAGCTTGAGGCTCATTGTTCTAACTGGGGTTTAAAAATGGGGATTGTTTTGGGCAATATTTGTTATGATCATATCGCTAAGTATCTTCAAACCAGGAGAAAAAGCAGAGTAAATGTATGAAACCATTTTATAATCCTTCACCTTATCTGCTGCGTTGAGGAAGGTCACCATAATACTGCACACCTTCAGCACAGGCTCAAATAGAGATGGATACAGCATGCAAATGTCTGTTGTGTGTTTTTTTTTTCCCCACAAAAAATATGGTCAGTTAGTCTCTATTTCCTCTTCCTACAAGGACACACATTTTTGTATACAGTACACAGACACTCACAAGATGAACACACTTGGCTTTGGATGAAAAGTCACTTAGCTGCTTAGAGCTGGGTGCTTCTTAATTATGGCAACTAAACAGGCTGAGGAGAAAGACCAAACAAAAAAACCTCATAAGCAGGAAGGGGGCTATATTTATTACTGGAGTGATCATAAATACACACACACACACACACACACACACACACAGGAAAGCTGATAAACATGCACACAAACGGCCAGTCATCAGAGTCTGTGACTTCCACGACGAAACATAAATAGATTATTTCCTTGAGAATCCTTCCAAAGTCCAGAAAGGATATTTAATAAAATATTGTAGAAAATGAGAGAAAAAACAAGAAATGAGGAGAACAATCTGTCTTGGTACAAAAACCAAGCACAAAAACAGAGATGTTTCTTCTCAACATTTTACATTTAACCTTTTCAAGCTGGTGTCAACACACCTTTGACGAGGTCACAGCCACACTGTGGATGTCATGAGCCGCTCTGCTTGGAGGGTGACATATTGTCTGAGTCAGAGAAGGACACAGAGATCAGGC